>CAEMYA010000386.1:100423-111533 GCA_903131615.1 Diplodus sargus | reverse complement strand
GCCGAGAGCGTCACGGTGTGAAACAGACCTGCTAACTCGTGTCGCCGGTTGATTAAAGGCTCCGGTCTCTGGAAACACATCTTCATTTCTTTGCTGCCAGAAGGCCGCGAAGCAAACCACTTGTTGGAAAGAAACGTTTTCGACGTTTCTGTTGTCGATACTAAAACCATAATCGCGTCGCTCGCTGATCATTTTGCCCTCTTGAGCAGGAAACATGACGAGTGACGAGGAGGTGATTAACACTCTTCTGTTGGCAGACTTGAGCTGTTGGTCTGTAACTGTGTCGTGCTGTGTTTTCTAATCATGTATTCTCAGAGTTTATGATTATTTCTGCAGGTGGCTGAACATAAAGAGACATAAACACAAGTTTAAACTTACTTTTAAACTTACCTACTTGGTGTTTATTGTTATTTTGACAGTATTTTATCTCATTTATATCTTAAGTTCAGGATTTTATTGCATTTACTTTGTATTTTTATGGTAAAGATCTTTGTAGCTGTGTTTTTTTAAAGGTGCTGTATAAATCATTAGGTGTCTGTGTGTGTGTGTGTGTGTGTGTGTGTGTGTGTGTGTGTGTGTGTGTATTTACATTCACAGTAGTTGCACCCACTTAACACCTGACCATAAATCCAGCATAAGGCCAAACGTGGGCCTCGAGCTCAGATCAGCCTCACAATACGCGGCACGTAGCTGAAGTTCGCTAGTAAACGACTTCCAACCCTTTAATTTGTCTTCGCTCCGCAGGAATATGTCACAGCTTGAGTATTTTAGTCTCCAGACTTGGTGGACGTCGTGCAGTAAAGCTGTAAATCTCTTTAAAACTTCCTCTCACTGTGTAATCCAGCGTCTCTCCAACAGAAGTGCTCCGGGCTTATGTCTTTAAGTAGGACTGAAGTCAGAAGGTACACAGATGTGCGAGTGTGCACACAAATATTTTCATGTTCTTTGTTCAGTTCTCTCTTATAATTGAGGTCTCGATATGTTTCACGGATTAAATAAATGTAATATGAGCTGTAAATAAATTCCTGCTCACTCTGAGTTGTGCCTCGTCCGTCGTGGAAGAGAAATCTCTCCTGATGTGTTTAGTATTTTATTATTATTCTATAGTATAGTAAAGTATTTATTGCACATAATGGCCCATTTTACAGCAATGTGCATTATGTAACTGTATAATAATGTGTAAATGTTGCAGCAGGTGAAGGTGATCTATGAATCTACATCAGTTATTAGTTGAGTATAGATTTAAAAAAAATCTGAATCTGTACTTCTCTGTATATAACTAATAATTAAAAAATAAATATAATAGAGCTTAAGGTTATATATTAATATTTAGATGGGAGCATAAGAAGGTTCACACGTTCAGGAATGGAAGTAAATTGATTATGATTGATGACTTTTTGTAAATTCAATATACTTTATAACATGCTTTTCATTTTATGATGCTTATTTTTTGAATTAATTTAACTTTTCGTTTCATTTTCACATTCTGAAATAAATTTGCATTCATTTATTAATTCATAAGGTAGATAGTTGCATAAAATGGAAGGTAAAGGATGATTACAGAAAACTTGAGTAGCAAATAAACTTCGACTAAATACTTTCTGTGTGTTTGTTGACTAAAGTAAGAACGTGTAAACGAGAGAAGACGATGACAAAACTTGACATTCAGCTTTAAATTCAGTAGAATCAAGTTGTCAGAGCAACAACTAGGTCAGAGTGTGTACCTGTCTGTATTTAGGTGTTTGTGTGTCTTTGTGTTATTTTTCTGTGTGTGTGTGTGTGTGTGTGTGTGTGTGTGTGACCGCAGACGGGGCGTCTGGATGTTGCTGAGAACTTCCAGAGCCCCGGCAGCAGAGTGCCTGTCCCTCAACCACGCCGGCTCTGAAACACACTTGAGACAAGTTAATCCTCCAGAGCTTCGGCTTTATCTGCACCCACCCAGCAGCGCCCCGACCGCTTCGCTCCCCCCGACCGCTTCACTCCCCCCGACCGCTTCGCTCCCCCCGACCGCTTCACTCCCTCCACCGCTTCACTCCCTCCACCTCTTCGCTCCCCCCGACCGCTTCACTCCCTCCACCGCTGCCTCCTCGCTCACACGTTCCCTCCGTCCTCGTCCCTCCCCCTCCCCCTTCCACCCTCCTGTGATCGATCGCGTACTTTGCTAGCACTCGTTCAGCTCTCCCATTTGTTTCCTCGCAGATTATAAACGCCTCCATTCCTCAAACTGTCCACATCCACTTCGTGCAGCAAAACGTCTCGATGTGGTTAACGGAGTGTTTTTCACCGGGTCGCCGCTCAGCTGAACGCATGTCTGACACGTAAACATACAGGAAGCCAACTGTACCGTCACAGAACAAAACATTTCTTCTTTTATTTTGCCGTGCTGTCGGCTTTGTGCGACGGAGTTGTTGCTCACGGATCAATTCAGGGAAATCTGGATACGGATGTTAATCACTCAAAGCTTTTGCATGGTGGAGCGCATGGAGCGTGCACAGTTACACCAACCGAACAGCTAACTTCCGGTTTAGCCCCATGCTAACTTGAACTGTTTGACTCTTTTTCAGTGTTTATCGATCCAGATAAATGAAATTCTGATGGTGAAACGAGTCATTTCGCAGAGTGATGCTGCTCCTTTTACTATGTAATCTTATGGGAAAAAGTATTTTCGGGCCGGTGTGCATCGTGTGTTTCAGCCGCCGCATGTTAACACCACATAGTTCATCACACGGTAGATTCGTATTTCTGTTTCCTGTGACCATCGCAGGATAAAGAAGTCATGGTTCGGGTTAGAAGAGCTCCACAGGATGGAATGTATGAAGGAATGTGAATCCATCGCTCTTATCTGAGCTAACTGGTTCAATACTTTTTCTTTAAGTAATTAGGAAATGAACACACTCATTGACGCAGACTTGGGTTGAGCATGAAGAGACGTGGGATAGAACCAGAGGAAAACTGAGTAAACCCTGAACCATGTTGTTCACCGTGAGGATCAGCAGCTCGACCGTCGTGACCTTTGCTGCCTCTCGTGGAGAAAAAAGCATCAGACTGAATCTGAAAGACATTTCCAAGAACAGTTTCAACAACCAAGAACAAAAACTTCTGCCTCAAGATACTCTGCAGTCTCATAAATTACATAATGGTGTTTTTGCTGAAAACTTTTGGTCTTATGTCACATCTCCTGGACTCTCTTATGAGTTTAAAGCCGCATTAAACACACAATAGTGCATCGAACTTCTGCTGCCCGGTGCTTGAAGATGCTGTGAAGCAGAACGGGATCATGGAAGTCGTTGTTCATTGTTGAACAACAACCACTACTGAGGAAAATATACCTGATGTGAAAGTTCAAGGATGACGTCGTGAATTAAAGCTTTATTCAAGTTTCATTTTGTCACGTTGGCGGTCTTCCTTTCTCACATTCTGACTGTCTCAAGGAAGTTACAGCGAAAGGCAATCAAATAAAACGTTACGATGAATAAAACTAGGATTGTTGGAAACTCAGAGAACATATTAAACAGAAAGCTGTTGTCCTCTTTAGACATTTTATTTGCAGAAGTTCACCTACATCTTAAAGATTCCAGGTTTGCCGCGGCCATATTTTCCTTATTTCCAACCCGACGGTTCATCACTGAAGAACAAACCATGCTTCTCTTCAAAACTCACTTTCCGCAGATAAGTGCTCTCCCCTCGCCTGACGACAGCGCATCGAAAGAAGGATGGCCGGATTAGTGGCTTGGCCCTCGTGCCTGCCCGCGGCTCGTCCAAAGACAGGTCACGGGACCCGGTGACCTATCGTTCTGCAGAGAGCGCCGTCTGTCAGCGCAGACCGGGCCGGGGATGCCGAGCTCAGCATCGGGCTCTCTCGCGCCGACCCAGAGCTGGATGCCTGAGGATTAAAGTGTGTGCTGAGAGGTAGATCTGTTTTGTTTCTCTAATGCGCTAAGTACTTCTGAGGAGCGTACTTGCGTGAAAAATGTGGGTTTCACGATATTCCTGAGTGTGGGGTGTGAATGTGCGCGAGCCCGTTTGTCGGGATGTGTGTGTTTGTGTGTGTTTTCTGAGAAGGCGGTTCGACTGTACGAGCACCTGAGCATCCTGTCAGTAATAAATACAGCGAGGCTTAAGTGTGTGTAAACACGTCGGCAGTACCAGACTGTGAAACGCTCTCCTGCGGACGGAGGAAGCCGAGAACAGCGAGCGGGTTTAGTGCCACATATATCTGCCTCACTGATGTTTTATATGCATGAGAGAGCCAATCATAAAACTAATACTCAGCTCCACTTACACATGATTATATCATGTTTGAGTCTCAGGTCTGGATTTACGTCGCTACTGTGAAGCTCCTCTGTCGTCGGTTATATTACAGAAATACAAAAATCTATTAAATTATAATTTTCTGTAAACTTTATGCATAATTTACATGAATTTTGAGAGCACCAAACATGTCTTTAAATCCAAAATGGATACTTACCTTTATCAAACTCTGATGTAAATGTGTTCAAAGCAGAAATCTCATCTCATCTTCCTTTTATTTGTTTTCAATCTGTAAAACTGATGATACTTTTACAGCATATATTGTATAATAGTCACTTTTTCATTGGGAATTCAATCTACCATTCAAACATTGGAAGAAATGAAATATTTGATCTGTAATAATCTGTCCAAAAAACAAAAATTGTCTGTGTATATGCGACTAGACGCTGTTTTTAACTCCAGCAGGAGGTCTTTGAGACGCGGATCAGTTACCCTGACAACTGACCGGACAACATTACTGCCAAAAGTTAAAGTATTTACATGTTTTTCTGTCGTCTGCAGCAGAATATACACCCGTATGTTTCTGATCTCCCTCACTGAATCAGAAAACCTGGTTTATCTGGATGATGAGAAGCTACAAAATGTTTTTCCAGCTCGTGTGTTGCAGAGAATTTCTATTTCTATTAAAGCGGGAATTAAAGCGCTACATTTTAAATCTACACAACACCTTGATGCTGTTCTGTCCGTCTGCCTGAATCCATGTGAACGCAGCCTGATGCAAGTTTTCCAGTCACGAAGAGATGGTGAGAAATGACGCATGTCATATTTGTTTTGCAATGACATCATAGTGAAAGAAATGTCCTGTAATAAAGACTGAACATATAACAATGATGCTCAGACTCAAGTTGCTGCAGAGTTGCTGTGTCTGAACGTTACAGTCGAGTCATCCCGTGCTCGCTTATTCAGAATTAACAATAACTCTCATCTGAAATAATCTACTAATGATCTAATGTGTTTGCTCGCTGAAGCAGAATCATCCTGTTCTTCTGTCTGCACGACTGTTTGTGTTCCTCAGTTCCAGCTCCGTCTCCGATCCTTCCCCTCGGGGCTGATACCAAAAAGGCCGTCGACCCATTCACGGCATTTACCGCTTCAAGGTGCAAAGTGGGCTCCCATTCTCACCCAAATCCTCCCAAAGCTCCTCTCTCTTTCCCGGGCCGGGTCCGCGGAGAGGCAGGCCAGTCTCCACAGGTGCAGCCTGGGAGAAGATGACAGCCTCTCTTCAGGAGGGCTTAGCTCCTCTTGTGTGGCTTTGAGGCTCTCAGGCGGTGGATTCCCCGCGGGCCATGGTTGCAGTTACACCCTCAACAACACAGCCGCTGTTGTGCTGCAGACCGCGCCGCTCGGATCCAAAGACGGGACATCAACAGCAATTTGTGCTACAGCAGACATGTTCGCGGTGTTTGAAGTGAGTGGATGATCAGGCGTCCTCTCCAAGCGTCTGTTAACACCCCGCCGACGCACGTTTGTTCAGCGAGGAGGTGCGAACACCGAGGTAAAACCTGACTGATCAAAGATAAAAAAAAAAACACGGCTGTCAAGCAGTTTAAGTCGTGGCTTGTCGGTGACCTCACCGAACAGAGGCATTAATGCGCACTTAGCCGCGTCCTGGAACATTAACACACTCAAGGAAATCTTTTAGGTGCAACACACTCGGCTTCATTTTGGAAATAAATCGCTCCCTGATTATTTGGATCCAGTCTGCAGTGAAGGATGAAGGCGTGTGCCAGAAGGGATTTAAAAGACCTCCTGTTCTTTCAACACTTCGAGGGGAATTCCAGTGTTTTTAAATCTTGGCCCCCGTATTTAAAAGTTTTAATGTGTAAATGATTCATTCTTACCTAAAGTTTAGGAATCGGTCCAGCAGATCATCTCACCTCCCCACGACACGGCTGCAGCTCTTCAACCATTAAAGTCACGTCTACTAAAAGTGCTTGATTTCAGCGGGATGAAGTTGTGATTAAAGTGTCTGACAACACGAAAAAATGATTCCCATGGAGGTAGAACTTTTTCTCAAACAGAGAGATCCCTTTTTGTAATCAGAAACACAACTCTTGCTTGAGGTGAAGTCTCTTTCCGAATTCCTACAGGAAGAGTATCGTCGCAGAAAGCTGAAGGTTACCGAAAGAGTTATTTCCAGTAATGGCTGAATATTTAACTGATGTTGACGATCTAGATGAAGCACCAGCTGTCTCTGTAGGATTTGTTTCTGTGATTTTGTAAGATGCAGCGTTGTCTATAAAACAAACACATTTTTAATCGATGTAACTTTAATGGTTGGAGTTGTACCGAAGGATTCACATCGCAGCCACAGCAGCTTGTCTTGGCGACCGACTGAGACGATCTGCTGAACCGAAACCAAAACTTCAGGTAAACACCAAAACATGTGAATGTAGGGCCCAGGTTTAAAAATACCAGCAGTCAGTTGGCTTCGCTAGGATTAAAACTCAATAAGGAATGTCTAAAATATCAGTGGATGAATGGAAAGTTCACTTTCGGAGCTGGAGGCGTTCAAGAAGCGGGTGCACAAACTGTGCGACGTTGAGCCTCCACCCTCCAGTTCTCAGGAGTTTGAAAAAGCTCAACTTGCCAAGTTCCTGAAGTCTCCAACCGGACATTTGCTGCATTGAGAAAAAGCCTGAACTGTCTTCATCACGTAACCCTCGCGCTCACTCTGGAGGCAGGGTGGTCCGGGCCACGAGGAACAGGAACCCAACATCTCCTCATTCACTCGTAAAAGCTGACACAAGCAAAACAACCGGCCCTAACTGACGGCATCCTACTTCCCGTGGCATGAATGAGCGAAAGTGTGAGAGGGCGTACGCGTTGTTTGCCGGGCAGTTTTTAACAGCGACCGGTTGTTGTGTTTGACGCCTGGTGTTTTGTTTAGGAAGAGAAAGCTCTCCGCCTCTGAGCCGTGTGTTGGTGCTGATGGCAGTAACCTTTTTAAGAGCTTTTGTCCCGAACTTGACAGCTCATCATCCATCTGGACCGAAAACTCAAAGACAGTTTGAATAAAATCCACACGCCTGAGTCACCGCCGGCTCCGACAGGAAGCGGTAACGATCAACATCCTGTGAAATGAAACCAAAGATAGGAAAGCAGCCGGTCTAAACACAGCAGGTGAGAAGTGAAAGCAGCTTCTGCTCTTCACTGCTGCTGGTTTGTTGCTTCATATTCTCATCATACTATATTCAAAATGTTTCAGCTTTGGATGGAGACAGAGCAGAGAGAGGAAGAGGAGAGAGCTAACAATCATGAAGACGAAGAGGAGGAAGAAGAGGCCCTGCAAGAGGAGAGAAGGATCAGGAGGTTTATCAAAGTTTTAAGTCTGGAGGAATTAAGTCACATTAATCCTATAAAACTATACACAATGTACATAATACAAACACGTCTGACTCGAGTGTCTCCCTGCTGATTATGTGACTTGTCTCGTAACATTCTGCCTGAAACGTTTCAGTCATTTCACCTGTGAGTGATGTTTTAAAACGGCTTAAAGGTTTCTAAACTGCAGGACGGGAACGGAGGAGCATCTTTGAAATAAACTTGCATGCAGAAGTGAGCTCACTGGCTCCTGTAAAAGATTAGATTAACCCTCCGAACCTCCCGAACATGTGATCAGAATAAACACTCCTGGTCTCTTCCTGTAGTTCTGGATGCACACATGAATCTGCTCACGGCTGCTGAAGGTAAATCCATCCCTGGATCAGCGTCAGGAGACTAAATACTGAACGCTGAAACCTGAATGTTGTATTCATATCATACATTTTCATCATTCCATGATGACGACCGCGCTGCTCTTCAGCTTCACGTGTCGTTTCCGTTATCTGTCTGACATTTACTCTCAGTTATTTTGTGTGCATATTTGTGATATCGCTGTATGTCTTTGAGCTGAGCACCGTCTCACCTCTACGGGAACCTGTTGGTTCAATCAGCGACCAACTAAAGCATTTAGTGAGATTATAAATGAGCTTCTAACATACTTCAGCAACCCAGCTCACACATTATAATGATGGTTTTAAGTCTCGTTGGAAAACAAAAGAAGTGAACGTGTTTTTGTGTTTTGTGTTTTTTCCCTGAGGCAGCAGAGGAATGTCTCCGTGTGTGGTAGAGGGATAACGAACAACGTGAGGAATGCTAACAGACCGCTGGGCTTTATTTGGTGCGGCTCCGGCTCTTATCTGCTTCAGCCTCACGCGACCGGCCTCGTTCTCCGTATCCACCAATCGCGCTCCGGTCTGAGCTGCAGGGAGCCAATCAAACAAAGCAAAACAACGTCAATCTTCCTTCCTGTGAATTGGAAATCACATGTAGACAATAATAATATGTTCAGAAGAATGCAGCCGGTGATAAGATGAGACAATCGACATTTTGAAATATTGCAGGACACGTCGGTGAGCAGATGTTTGTTCCAGTGCGATAAGTTGTTAAACCTGCATGTAAAGAGAAGATCCAACCGTGTGACATCTGTAACCCGTAAACCTTCAAATATTACAGTGTTGCCCCAAACACAGGAACATAAAGAGGATTATTAGTCTTTTATTAGTAATTATTACCTTATTTACGTGTCTTTGTGATGGGGGAAGTCTAGGAAAAGGTAACTTTCATGCCTTTGAGCCGCACCATGGCTGAAAACGTGATGTCGAAGACACATTTTCAGTTTGTCCCATTCTTTCGAATGCAATATCTCAGAAACACTAGGAGGGAATTTCTACAAACTTTTCCATGTATCACCTAAGCACCAATATCAGGTCTGACAGTGGCACAAAAGCTGTTTTGTGGATATTTTAATAATATTTTAGCGTTTTCTTCTTCCTGGAAAATCATTAAAAATGTTGGTGACTCATCCTGCACTCAGCGATTTTTATTACAAAAGACTTTTTTTTATTTTATGATGCTTCCATGGATGTAAAAATAGAAGAACATCACCAGACGTGTGTTGCTAGAACCCGGACCTCACAGATGACTGTACAAAAACACAACTTTATAACTTTATTCATTCAACTGTTTCCTCGTCCACTCTGCCTGGAGATGCTCTGGACAAAAAGCTTTACGTGTTACTAAAAGTTACGGCTAACAAACATACTGATGCTTCTCAGTGAACCCCTCCGGACTCGCGTTAGTTAAAGAAAACCTGTAACTAAGCCGAAAAACAAATAACCCTCCATTAGCCGTTTCATGGGAACTTTAAATTTGGCACAAATGTCCACTTGGACTGCAGGCGGCAATGATTAGATTTTGGTCGGTCAAAGGTCAAAGTCACTCCGACGTCTCGTCCATCCCATTCTCCCACACACAACAGCTCAAGAACCCCTCGAGGCTTTTTCTTCAAATTTGGCTCCAACGTCCATTCGAGTTCAAGGATTGACTGATAAGAATTTGGTGGACAAGAGTCACTGTGTCGTCACAAAACACTTGGCTCATATCTCGGAAATCCGTATGCTGATTATGATAAGATTTGACACAAACATCTAACAGGATAAAACGATGAAATCAAAAGTCTTCTTCGATGTGACATAATATTCTGCAGAAACAGTTTTCTGGCCAACACAATAACTCAAGAACAGAAGAGACGGCGTCTGGATTTCACATGTGGATATACTGAAATTAAAGAAATGTAATAATTTAGATCTAGAAGAGAATACCAAAAAGCCAGAAGATCTTCGTGGTGTCTTTATGTCAAAGAGAATATTATGTCCACTGAGAAAAGGGTGAGTGCATGACCGCCGAGCTGAACTGGAACCACCGGGAAACAGTAAAAGTTTGTTGGTATTTCTTGATAAACTTTGAGGAGTTGTGTTTCTTCTTGTGCCTGAACAAACCGTGGAACAAGAGGTTTTATTCTGTCGTGTTATCTGTCAGAATTCTGTCTGCATTTCTTGTTTTCTAGGTCTTTCATGTTCCTGACAGTCACCCAACGAAGCCAAACCTGTTCCCCTTTTTCCCCCCTAATCACCAGAAATGGCAGTTGATGACATCATCAGATTGGGCCCGAGCTAATCTGGTCTCGTTGTCGGTCGGCGGCGGTGGCGGCGGCAGCGTGGTGTGATGCGATGCATCAGACGTGGAGCCACAGAGCTGCTTGGCTGCTCTGGATCTGGCTCTGCGGGGCCACGGCAGTGTTTATGGAGCCGGGCTGGAGATTAGCATGACTGCACCACACACACACACACACACACACACAGTCTGTCTCTCTCTGGGTTTCCACTGCTCGCCATGAACACTCGCTGCACCCCTCCTCTTTTTTCAGGGGGTCCCCTTATCGTCGGCCTGGAGACTGGAGCAGTGACACTATCTGCACATGTGGGGAGGATGTGTGTGCGTGCGTGTGTGTGTGTGTGTGTGAGCGGCAGAGAGAGAAAGAGATTGAAGTGCTAGCGGCTGACTTGAAAAGGGTCAGAGCGTCAGATATGGCTGTCGCCAGCGCCGTCATGCCTTGGAAACTCCAACGCAGCCCAACAAGGCATCACGGGAGGAGTCGACGGCGGCCTTATCGCAGCGCACGGCCAATATTCACTAACGCTGCTGAAACATGTGGACACCGGGTGATGACCTCACGCTGGCAAAATGTGTGTCAGCTTTTCAGGAACACGGAAACATTTTTGGGCTTCGAACTTTGCCACCGAAAGTCTCTCAGATTTATTGTGTTTGGCGTTAAAATTGGCAAAAATCTGAGAGGAGTTCACATGACAGAGATATGAAGGTCGAAGCAGAGCCTCAGTCGACATGTTTACAGTCACCAGGGGTTATGTACATATACAGTACATGACCACCAGCGCCTGCGTGTGTGTGTGTGTGT
>CAEMYA010000386.1:53773-78267 GCA_903131615.1 Diplodus sargus | reverse complement strand
TCCCTCTCTGCTCTCTCACTGTGCCGTGTGTGCTTACAGTCGGCACATATGGCCGCCTTAAACTTAAAACATCTTGAATTCATCTTAACCTTTATAAGGCTATTTATTTTTTCTAGTTATTACTTGTTTTGATATGTTTTTTAAAGCGTGCAGGACTGAGAAAAATCAAACATTAACATCTTATAGTTTTGTATCTCTAAATTAAGTAACTGAAGAAATATTACATTAAAGGACAATTGTATTATCTTTCAATCCTTATAATTTAGACCTTTTTGATCATGATCATTACGCTCCCCACTGCTGTTGGAGAGGTTTAGGAAACATAAAAGTCCAGCAGAAAAATCTAATCATGTAAACTTATAAAGCTAGTTTGGTTAGCTACAGTAGCTGATTCACTCACCACAAAACCACGTTAAGGTTAGTTAAATTTTCCGGACATCTTGACAAAAATATCACAATGTCACACCTACAAATACTGTAATGCTGCCTCAAATGTTGACTGTTGATCTGATAGGAACAAATTAGAACGTGTCTGTGGTTTGCAGAAACCAAAATCCCAACATTTATTCTGGTGAATCTGCTGGATTTATGTCCTGTTTAAGTTTATTTTGAAGGCTTCAGGAAGTGATTCAAGCTGCTCGATGAAATACAAGACAAATCACAAAAAAAGATCCAGCTTGGAAAATATTTCTGATCCCGTTTGAATTGTGCCGTGAGTTACACATGTGATGTGTGTCAGTCTAAAAGATTATTTTTTAAATCGGGAAAGTCGCAGTTTGTTGTAAAGATAGTGAAACATCATTTAGATAACTTCTTCTCACTCATTACACACCAACATGGCCGTCACCTCTGAGCATCACAACACATCTGGACATAACAGGACCGGCTGCCAGGTTTCCGTGAGTGTTAAATGACACCACAAATGCTGAACGTATTTTCAGTCTTAGACTTGATAAATGTATCTCAACTCAAATGGGATTAAATAATGATTCTACAGTAAACTGAAATAAGGTCACATGATGGTCCATCAGAAGGGTCGTGACTTTGCATCTCTAACTTGTAAGAAATGAGCCGCAGGAGCTTCTGAAACTATTAAGCATCTGAGCCTAATTAAAAACAGTCATGGATATCTCTGCAGATTAACCGTCGGCTCAACAACAATAAATCTTATCAAAGGTGAGCGGCACTGACTTGCTGATTTGAGTTTTGATAATCATCTGATACATCAACTAAAACACTGAGCCGGCCCGCCAGCAGCTTTTTTTTTCTTTCATTTAATGAATTGAAGCAGCGTCTGTGATGTGTATCAGCCCCGGTCCGGCCCGACGTCTCCTCCTCGCCTTATCTCTCCATCAGCAGGTGAACCGGCCGACAGCTTTGTCCCGGGAAGCGAGGGATTCAAACGCTCGGAGGTCAAGGTGCGCTGGTAATCCGGGCAGCTGTGTTACCAGGATTAAGACGAGGCCGGGGCCTTCGTCCCGTCCACCTAAAACAGGTGTTACCATGACGATGACCTGAGGGGGAGTGCTACAGCTGCAGCACCTGCTGCTGGAGTTAGAGAAAGAGCTGCACAAAACATCCAGTACAGTTATCGCACACATACAGGTACACACACAATCAACCACACAATCAGACTAACTGCATCCCTCTTTCACTGCACTGATGAGACACTTACACTCACAATCCACAGATTAAAGATATTAAAGATATTTAAGTAAGAGAGGTTGGATTTCTTTTTAAACTTAAGCTTGATTCAAATTTTCATTTCTAAATTCTCTCTGTCTCACACACACACACACACACACACACCGGTCCTGGCCGTGACAGCCGCTCTCGTCTGCGGCCTGACTGATGTGGTGCTGTGGCCCCGGGGCCCCTGGAGAGCGCTAATTGAATTGGTTTCCAGAGAATACTAATGGGCCTTAATGTTGAGATAACTGATACTCAAACAACGAGTGATCATTGACAGCATGTGTTTCTCCTCCGTGATAAACATGTCACAGCTACACGGCAAGATGGTCCGGCCCATAAATTAAATCCTTCTGCCCCCCCTCCACCTGTCCTGGCCAATCCCATGTCTGACACACACACACACACACACACACACACACACACACACACACACACACACACACACACACACACACTCAGTATTGCAGACAATGTTTATAGGTCAGGCTTTGCACAAAGACAAACAATTCGATAGAATTATGATAAATGTAAAGATAAAAACTGTCAAATGAGCCTGTTTGAAGCTGTAAGACATGACTTTTTTAATTTTAATCAAATATTATGTTTTTCCTTTGTGTGGTTTATAATGCTGCATTATTTTAGGAAGATATTTACCTTAGATGATGGTGCAAACCAGACCGCTACAGAGTTTAACGTAGTAAATAATAAAATAACAGACAACAATCTTAAGATATTTAAAGCCTAATGATTTCTCCATGGGGCAGAATGTATTTCCCAATTCAATAATTATTTGGTAACTATTATTTTATTAGCTATTATGTTTATCCTGCAATCCTTAACCTGCACCTAACTTAACTTTAACACAAAAAATATGTGTAACTCAAAAACAATATGATATGAGGCAGTGTGCCATTTACATTTATATACATTTATGTTCAACTTTGTAGATAAAATGTCAAACAGTTGCCAAGAGGCTGTAAATGAAACTAACGCAGACAGCTGAGTGTAGCCTATTTTCTAACATTATGTTAAAGAAATTATATCGAAAGAACTCTCACTTTCACAAAATGTTAAATTCAAGCATTTTTACTGACCCGAGTCTATTTTCAGAAATTGGCTGATACTTTCCTCAAATTCACAAACTTTGAAGGATTTCAAGGGCCTGTGCGAGCCAAAACCAAATATCAGTGGTATTTCACTAAAGAGAAGTAATGTGCACACACGTGCAATCACACACTCACACACTCACACACACACACACACACACACACACACAGGATTGTGCCCATTGCTCCACTATAACAACGAGGAGGTAAGTTCAACAAAAAGGGATTCATACTTTTGCAATTTTGTAATTACTAACCATTGTGTTTCATGATTGATCTCACACACAGACACCCTTTCACACACATACACACACACACACACACACACACACACACACACACACACAGGATTGTGCCAATTGCTCCACTATAACAACAAGGAGGTAAGTTCAACAAAAAGGGATTCATACTTTTGCAATTTTGTAATTACTAACCATTGTGTTTCACGATTGATCAAACACACACACAAACACACACACACACACACACACAGCCATCTTCCCACTGTCCCTTGGTTACTTTGGCATCGATGGGTTCCCTTGCTGTCCGTGCCAGCAGCCTCCTCCTCCTCTGTTCCCTCAGTTCCTCGCAGCCATCTGGGAGATGTTTGTGCAGCGGAGACGACCTCGTTGCTCTGAAAGCTCGGCCCAGAAACTGTTTCACACCTCAGCCTCGCTCTCTGACAGGACATACACTATATTTTGGAGTCCGCTGCTCTAGATAAATAAATGATAATACTGCATTACAACGGATAGAGACCTGGTTTAATTGTTTAATTTGTTCGGTCCAGCTGTGTTTAATTAGCAGCAGGTCCCTCGAGAAACACTCCCTGTGAAGCGTCTTGGATAGATGGTGTCGTCAGCGCTGAGCCACAACACTGACTCAGCCAAAGAAACCCTGACTCTACCCACACACTCTCGCCCGGCCGGTGCCTCTGCCATGCTGTGTTTGGTGTAAAAACAATTCCAGTGCAATCGAAAGGCTGAGCTAACTGTTTTCAATAGCTTGTCCTTCACCACCGTCCCGTCCGGCGACACCTCTGGGCTTCTGACAGACCTGACGACAACTCAGCCTCAGTTATTGTATATAGGCCGAACTCGCCGGCCATAAATCGGCTGGGAGTTTGAGAAAATACCACCATGAGGGCGAGAGGAGGAGCAAGACGGGCTTTTGGTGGGTTGGAAACTGGGGCTGATGATGAGAGATGTGGCACGCAGGGAAGGGTTTTTATCCCATGCGATGTCCACATGTGCCGGTGGTTTTTTTCGACAGAACAAAATGGGGAGGGCACAAACGCACGGCGCTCCAACAACAACTGGCTGTAGGGTGGTGTAACAATAAGCATCCTGTCAGATGTGCGTGGGCAGAAAGTCTGTGTGAACGAGGCAGTTAGATTACACCAGATCTGGAACCGACAGTGAGAATCAGATTGGAGCAGCAGAGACAGGCGGCCATGATTAACAAGATTTTTGTTAAAGGTCCAACTTCACAGAAAGTTGATTGCTGTGTCTCATTCCCAGCTCGTCAAACACTGACGCTTTGGGCTGATGGCTGAACGTATCCATGAAGACGTAAAGAGACAGAGAGGGAGACTGGAATGTGGAAAAAAGGCGTGTTAGTGTCTCGTATCTGCAGAGAGTTTCTGATTTTCTCTCTTTGTAGCTGCCCGGGACGCTTTACCTACCCAACATGTGTCTGTGTGACGTCCTGGGAATGAGACTCAACAATCAACTGTGTGGTGCATTCAGGAACAGCTGGGATAAATCCTACTAATTCTACCTTTAACTTTAATATTCTTTGAATTCTATTAATATGACGTGAGCTTCAGTTAGCTTTGACCACAAATGTCCTTCAGAGGGAGACTTTTTACTCTGATACTCTTAGTAAATGTCAGAGCCTGTAATCTATTACTTCTACTTGAATAAACAATGTGAGGACCTTAGCCTCCTCTGTTCCTTTTCCTTGTTTTACATGCTGCTGGTCAGATCTCTGCACAGACACATTTGACTCCACGTTCATCTCCCTCTCTTCTTTTTTCTCTGGTGATTCCCACATCAGCTTTTGGCTCCCGGTACTGACCTAACAGGAGAAAACAAACACACTGTCTCCCTGAACTTCTCATCCCTCCCTGGTTCTGTCCCCGACACACACCTCCAGAACCGGCCAGAACACACTGAGCGGGAATCAGCCTGCGATTCCCCCGGACGGGAGTTTGTTTGTGGAGTTTGAGGGGAGCTGTCATGATGTTACCACCAGATGGCAGACGATTTTTCCCTCGTCTTGCTCCTTCCCCTGTCCCTCTCCAAGCATAACAGATGAGATCAACTCATCTTTCCCGATGTTCCTGTTTCTGTCTCAAGATAGAGCACCACGCCATCCAGTTAGAAACTATGGCATCCGTGTGCGTCATCTACTACTCTCTTCATATAACAGAAATCTCACTTGACATTGTTTTAGGAAAACACGATTTTCCTCTTCCCCTTTACGACTGATATATCTGCAGAATCTCTCCGATCCACAGAGGATGACAGGGAGGCTGCAGCTGCTACCAATAAAATGAATTCAGTGAAACAGAATGAGAACACATATATGAGAATATGAAGGAAGAGATCAGAATAAAACAAAATCATGAATCCCATTTAATAATTTTACTGACTAAACCTCTAATGTTGGAGTCTAAAATGTTGAATTGTGCGTTTAGAGTGCAGATCTATTGTGGTCCTTTAGTGACATCTACTGGTGTAAAAATGCTGGTGGAGGTTTTTTGACACCAACATCGGACAAATGTTCACACTCATGGTAAAGTTGCGTATATTTAAATGTAGTTAGTTGGTACGATTTGTTTAGCCTTCACTTTGTCTTTGTTGTTTGTGCAGATCTGCCGGTAATTAATGTTCTTGTCTTTTCTACTATATGTTGTTGTTGTACATCTGATTGTTGATGTTGTATTTCTGTGAACAAAGTTCCAGAGGTATTACTGTGTCACTGTGAGGTTTTAATTATGAAATAGGCCACTAAGACATAATGAGTAACATAATGAGTGACTCAAAGCTCTGATAAGCTTACGTTGTTGAGAAGAGGAACAAGATAAGGAGAAGAAGAAGAGGAAGAGGAGAAAAGAAGAAGAAGATAAGGAGAAAAGAAGAAGAGAAGAAGACAACAAGAGGAAGAAGAAGAAGAGAAATAGAAAAGAAGAAGAGAAGATGAACAACAACAACAAGAAAAAATGAAGAAGAGGGAGACAAGAAGAAGAAGAGGAAGAAAAGAAAAGAAGAAGAAGAAGAAGAGGAAGAGGAGCAGAAAAGAAGAAGAGAAGAGGAAAAGGAAGAAGTGAACAAATAATACGAAGAAGGAGAAGAAGAACAAAACAACAACAAGAAAGAGAAGAAGAAGAAAAAGAAGAAGAACAACAACAAAAAGAAAGCGAAGAAGAAGAAAAAGAAGAAGAACAACAACAACAAGAAAGCGAAGCAGAAGCAGAAGAAGACTGTGGTACCCGCCACCCGTCGTTGCCATGGTGACCGTCAGAAGCTCTTTGTAGTGCCGCCTGACGTCCAGCAGGGGGCGGAGCCTGATCAGATTTCTCCGAGCGTCTGGAGCGAGGACCCAGTGCAGGCATCACTCAGGTAGTAAAGGGGCAGATCCGAGGACCAGATACGAGCAACTGTGGGGCTGTTGAGCTCACACACACACCCTCGGGTTTTCTCCACGGCTCCCCGCTGCCGAGCGTCGGCTCTTCCTGGAAAACCATGGTGGCTAAAAACAGAAAACAGACCGGGAAGAGTCCAGCGACCCAGACTGACCGCGACAAGAGCCCGCTTGTTTCGCCCCCTGGCAAAAGTAACGTTCGGCGACCAGGCAGGGAGAGCAAAGCTTTCAACAGCGCCCATTCAAACGGGCTCTCGGGCATCAGACACAAGCTCGGGCTAACTCCCTCCGCGGTCGCGAAGCTGGGGATCACTCTTCTGCTCGGTAAGTTAGGAGCGTTAGCCTGCTAGCTTCCCGTCGGAACCCTAGCTAACGGCTGCTAACGATACGCACACCAGTAGCATTAGCGGATCCGCTAAATTAAGTTATCTCCGCCGCTGATCAGTTAGCTAGCGTTAGCTCACCTTAATGCTAGCCCACCAGTGTTAGCCACCTATTGTTGCTAATCATCAAAAATCGCATCAAACTGTCTGTGTTGATCTCTGCTGAAGTGACAAGTCAGTTTCTCACGTGTTAACAGTTTTTTTTAAGAACTTAAAGCCAGTATTTGTTATGTTTCTTCTTCAAAATGCAACACCTATGTTATTTATCCAAGTCTGCATCCATCATAGTTAAACTGGCTCTGTGTGTGTAGTGTGCTTCTGCACGTCATTGCAGTTTTGTCAACCATAAAGTTGGATTTGTTGTAGCAGCACTTTTCTCTTGTGTCCACAGCTGCTCTCACAGGGTATCTCCACTGGTACGTGTCTCTGTCCGCATGTTATTACTCAGACATCACTGCTGTGTTTACTTGTTGATGCAGCTCTTGGCTCACATATCTCTCCTTCTGTGATCAGGCATCATCTCTCACAGCTGTTCGAGAATGACAGACACTTCTCTCACCTGTCTAATCTGGAGAAGGAAATGGCTTTTCGGACAGAGATGGTAAATAGTTTTTTGTACTTTTTATTAGGGATGCAGTGATAAAGCGGTTTTGAAGCTGAGCTGTCTCCTCCAGCTGATTGTTATGTTTGAGGTGCAGTTAAAAACAAGTGACGCTCAAGGCTTGTTTTCAAAGGAAGATCATGATGCTGTCAGTCTCACTTTCAATTTCATTTTCAATCATACATTTATCATCTCATTCTTTTTTTTAAGTTTGTTGTTTCAGGAAAAAAAAAATCCCCAAGCTCTTAAAATGTCTATTTTTGTACGACCAAAAGTCAGAAACCAAGAGATTAATTTCAATCATACAAAATGGAGAGCAGCCTGTTTTTTTCATTCTCATTTTTGCCTAATAGATGATTCAGAAGAGTAATAATCTGTCAAAATAATTGCATATAGATTGCTTGTAGAAAAGATAATGTATTCTGAAATAAGCTTTGGTATTGTCTGAATTAAGCTGGTACTGGCAAGACCTACCATTTCGAATGCATCTGGGTGAGAGAGTAAGAGAAAATATCTCTTTACACTGGACAGGAAACCCTCTTTCACTCGCTAACATCTGGCTTTTGTCTTGAGTGGATACAATCTGCATTCACTCCTGGCTCAGATGACTCTGTAATAGTCACTGGTGTTATCGGCTCCCGCTCCGATTGGTTCTGATGAAAACACAACAGCCTTTTCATCCGTCAGTCAGCGCTGACTTTCAAAGAGAGAGAGAGTTAAAAGATATTAGAGACGCGACCACCGTGAGAGGCTTCTCAGCTCGTTTGCTGCCAGAGGTTAAAAAGGAACAACGTGTCTCACTCCTTAGCAACTTCTGTTATCAGTTATCTGTAAACCTTTTTAAAAGAAGTTTGACGTCCTCTCGATGTATTCTGATGAGATATATGAATTACTGCTTTCCACTGTTCCCTGTTTTACCGGCACGTTCCTGATGACAAATGTGACAACAAACCAAACCAAAGAGCCACTTGGCTGTTTTTAACCCAAACCCAAAAACGGCATATGCATGGCTAATTTTGTTCTAAAAGTCATAAGAGAGAGCGAGAGAGAGATAATTTCACCACCGCAGCTTGGTTAAGTCACAGGAAGTGGCTGTGTTTACTGTGTGGTTGCACTTTCCTAAACTCCTTAACTCCTCCTTCTAAACACAGACAGTGAATGCTACAATCTTTGTGATGCAACACTCTGAAAACCAATCGACCATGTATGTACATTATCAGTGTATTTAAGAAGAGTAAAGCAGAAGATTATCCTGGAAATCAGCCTGGGTATAAACAAGCAGTGTGGGAACAGCTGTTTGTGCAACAGGCGCCTTTCACTGTCTCACTAATGATCAGGTGATTCAGACAGTGATGGTCAGATTTATGGTGATGAAACACTCTGTGATTTACAGCCCTCATCATCACAAAGGTGCGGTCACATTAGCCTTCTGTCCAACGCTCAGCCTTGAAAAACGACGTGATGTCACAGTTCCAGTGTAGGTGAATAAATATCAGGCAGAGCGATCGCGAGCTGAAGAGTCGGTGTGAGCGATGCTGCAGTTTGCACTCTGGTATTATGTTATTGTACAAAACAAACAAGGTGATGGCACAGCGGTAGTATAATGACTTTGACATTTTCCCAAACACTGTACATCTGCGTTTCTGTTTGACAACTGGAGCGAATTTGCAAGGCAGAGTAGAACAAAGATAAACTCTGGCCAAAGCGTTGTACACTTCACAACGAGAAACGCAGGCATGAATGTCAGTTTCCAGGCTTCAGTTGAAACCAGTGAGGAAGATGGAGCGAATATTCTCAAGGTAGAAGTGATGAGAGACTGTGTCTTAGCTCCGGGAAGTCAGCATTTATTCTCACAATTTAGGAATTCAAAACTTGCATTTGTTATTCTAACAATATGCAAAGTGTAGATGCCGGAATTCAAGTGCGAAATTCACCATTTAATTTAATCGTTTAATGTAGCGTATGTTTACACCTCCCCATCAGTATAGCCGAGTAAAAGTCGCAGATATTTATCATGCAGCACCGTCTTCATGCTTTCTCAAGAGAGGACACTGAAGGTGACAATGTAATCACATGCAAACAGAATATTTTCTTCCCTCGCCCCCTGCTGTGTGCTGCCAAATGGGCTGTGAGCCGTTACCATCTGCTGAGGGTGCATAACTCGTATCGTGTTTCTTCTGTCTGAGTTGTATGTTGTAGAGATATATTTGGTGTCAGTCTGCTGTCTCCTTCTATCTGTTTCATGCTGTTGGCTCTCTGTTTGAGGCTGTATTCAGACCAAATCAGGCGTTGCAGCGATTAACGCAGCGTTGTGTGAGTGCTGTTACATGGTCCATTTGTCTGAACGCATCCACTGCAGTAAAAAAAAGTCTAAAAAAAGTACAATAGTGTTCATTTTGCACCTTGCTGGCTTCTTTCTTAAATCCAAGGAATGTTTTCTCATTTGTTTGCTTGTGAAATGCTTTGTGGATAAATCATCTAGTGTTTCAGGGTGATTTGTGGTTCTGTTTCTTCTTCTTTTAATACCGTAACAATTACCACTTACATTATAGTTGATATATATTTATTAACTGGTGTAGCTGTGTGGCTCTCCTGTGGCAGCCTAAACTTGTAATAGCATGTTATCAATACTGTTGAGGAGCCTGTCTGATCAATGAAGGTGCTAGCATGAGGTGAACTTCACGTACACTGCCTGATTCACGCCCACCACTTAAGGGTCACAGACTGTTGAACTCACTTTCAGGTGATTTTTGTATCTAAAGCATCTCGTTCTGTGAATTATGACCATCCTAATACTATTACTCATCCACACCTCCCCTTTCCTCCAAATGTGGCCGGCTGAATGTAAGATCACAAACAATCAGTTCCTCCCAAAATCTAAACTGCTGACTAATCACCGAGTCATGGCTGACCCCTGATGACTTCCCTCAGGCTACCTTACTCTCATCAGCCAACGTTGCATGCATTAGGTGTTATTTCATCTTTAAAATCTTTGGCTTTTGTGATAGATGGCATCCTGGAAGCCAGTTTTAAGTGTCATCAGTGTGGATTTTTATCAGTGAATTTGCTTCGAAATCTGACAATTTTCTCATTCTCTGAGATTTCCACGCCCACATTTACTGTCCCTCTGCAGCAACGACCTGTGATGCACCATCTAATGTGAGCGCAAAGCACTTGTCTCTCAGCTACCCTTAACTGTGTTGCACCATTCAAATGTAAAACCTGAAAGTTTTTGGCTTCCCTGTGGCTTAATAATGATAATAACAATAGTAGAGGATAAAGGGGAGCTTGCAGAAAGGCAGAGCGAAACTAGAAGCTGGATAAACTGCAGATGTCATTTCAAATAACCGAGGATCTCTTAGTTAAATACCAGCTGGCTGTCAAACACGCCAGGTCTCAATATTTCCTGATGTTATTGCCCAGAACTGCCGTAAACACCTGGACACATTCTAGAGTTTTAAACTCCTCCACCAGTATTTTGTTTGGGTTCCCCTGTGGTCCGAACCCCTGCAGCCTAAACACACCACCCGCTGTGAATGAATGGAAGAGAATACAGACTGTTTGTCTTTTTCGGTCGTCCTCTCCCTGCCACTTGTTTTTCTCTCTAACTACTGTCCTATTTTTGAGTTTTTCTGCATGAATTATCTCACCAAGTGTATGCATCTTCCTCTGGTTCCAGGGTTTGTACTATTCCTACTACAAGACCATTATCGAGGCTCCCTCTTTCCTGACTGGCCTCCACATGGTCATGAATGATCGGCTGACTGAGTACCCTCTGGTCATCAACACTCTGAAGAGATTCAACCTTTATCCAGAGGTAACGTTGATTTGGCCGGCCGTTCAAATGATTTGCAGAATGGCAGCATGACCCGTGTCAGTGTTTTCACATTATACATTTTTTATTGCTTTTGTTGGATTTGGAGTAAAATAACAGAGTTATATTCATCTGGACAAGTTCCTGTCACAGGACACATCAGAGCAGTAGATTAAAGATTTATATCTTGCAAACAAAGAATAAAAGATCTGCTGTGTGTTAAATCTTTATCAGCAAGAAGTTCTTCAGCATTGCAGGAATAAATAACATCATTTTTGAATAATAATTCTAATATATGGTTTGAAGTGTGACGTGTAGCAGTTAAAGCATCTTGACTTGTTGTTTTACGCTTTTCACTGCTCAGTTTTGTGGAACATCTTGAAGTTAGTACCTCCATCTTATAAGATGAGATCAGAATGAAGTCTTAAACTGGTTTCTCTAACTCGTAGGCGTTTTTTCTTTCCTGCGTTATCTAAAGCTAGTTCAGTTGTCTGAGCCACTGTACTGTTTATCCATTTACACAAAACAATGCAGGAAGGATCAACATTTTTCTCCTCAGGGAAGCTCAGTCTCATACTTTAAAGAAAACCCAACAAAGTAATGAAATTCTGCAGTCTGAGTGCTGTTTGTCTGTCCTCCGATGAGATAAGAGAACAGAAAGGCCTTTCAAACAGGTTTAAATAGGCTTTGTGCTGATTCTGTCTGTCTCCGCTCCCCAGGTGGTCCTGGCCAGCTGGTACCGCATCTACACAGGCGTGATGGGTTACTTCGGTATTCCCACAAAGATGTGCTGGTCCATTAACAGAGGAGAGGGGCTCACTCCTGTGGACAGCTGTGAAGGTACAGACTGTCGCCTCGGAGCTCCACTGTGATCTGCAAATACGCTCATTTGCGAACACACTCCTACACAGGCAGAAGGTTGAATGACTACATTACACAGGCAGATAGTTTCACTGGAGCGACCTGGAGCTACGCTAACGTTTAAAATACTCACACCGTCTCACGCTGAATTGACTGGGTGACTCATTTCCTCGCAGACTTTGATGATTTTCTTCCCTCATGGACGGATGTCAAAATAGCCTCATGGGGAGTTGGCAGTCAAAAGAAAATGCATACATTTAACAGAAGGAGAGCAGTGATTCACGAATTGCATTTTTTGCTCAACAGATAACCGACAAATTAGTGCTTTTACTTCGTAATCTCATCAATCAGTGCTGCAGTTAAGGATTATTTCTGATTAATCTTCTAAATACTTCTGTGTATTAATAGATGAATCTTTCTTTCTGACGTTTCCATAACCAGAGATAAAGTGCTTAAGTTTTGTCTGACGAGTTGTGCAACATTCGCATTGAATTCAGAAACTAGCGGCCAGTTAGCTTCGCTAAGGATCAGAATATTTCCAAAGTGTTGAATTATTTCTTCTACAAATTACTTTACTCTGATACAAGAGAAAGCAAAGCAGCCAATTATCACATTTGAGATTTTTGTAAGAAGTCTTGAAAATGAAAATGGTTGCTGATTAGTTTTCGAATCGTTGATCACTCATTTTAGCACTATTAGCAATAAAAAGAAAGGCTCCCAAAATCATGCCAGGCATCTCAAGCAGAGGTGTGATGGTATAGATCTCAACTGCAGCAAAATAAATTGGTGAAACAGCAGCTACAGCACAGCAAAGGAAACATGATTATCAACACAGTACCCCCAGGGAAAGAAAAATGCTTTTAACCTATTACACATAAATGGGTATCTGAGATTTGTTTGCAGGAACATTTCCACGAAGGCGAAATCTGCTGACAGTAAACAAGCACAAAACCGTTGTCAGCTTTCCTTTGTGCAGCCGTAATCTGTGTGTTTCCGTCAGTCTCATTAGAGAAGCGAGGCACCCCAGGGTCGATGTACACAGCCTGTTTTCACAGTGTTTACATAAACCTGACGCACGCTGCCTTGCATAACTGCTTACAGAAAGTGGGAACATTTGCTGTAATTGTCAGCGAGCGCATTATTTTTGTGAGTCGCAGAATGACACATTAGAGATGGAGCGCGGAGTCTATTTTAAATGTTCACGCTGAGCTGCTGCTGGAACAAGATCCTCTTTCTGTTTGTCGGTGTGTTTTACTGTCACGTCGTGATGAAACAGCTCTTAGTAATTTCAACACGCTTCCAAGTACCTTGTTGTTATTACAGCCTGGTCAATCTGTACCGTGTACCTGCTGCAAGTACAACGCGTCTTTGTCGAAATTAGTCCTGTTATTATTCAGCGTTCAACACGTTTTAAACGAGGTCAACACGTAAGCCAGTCAAAGGAATGTGTTCTCTAAATGTTCCCCAGGTTTCGAAGTGCAGTTCAGCTGTGGTGGAATACAGATCTGACCTTTTTGTAGGTCTTTGTCTTCCCATGCAAACAAGCGTTTTGGCTTCTTTTCTGCTCTGCTCTGTAAAAACAACCTTTAGTCTGATCCAAACTGACATAACAGACTCTCCCGTCTGAGTTTTTCATGGCTGATTACAATTACTATGCTTCAAGGAGAAAGAGGCTGTTCCTCAGTCTGCTAGTCTGGCATTTGTGGGTTCTGTATCTCCTCTTTGAGGGCAGCAGGGAGACCAGGCGGTTGAGAGGGAGAGGGTGATGACCCTCAGGGACTTCCAGAGGTAACTGCTATTTATTCAGCTACTACAGCCTGGGCAGCTCACACCCGGTGACGTGCTATGCTGTGCAGAACACCCTCTTCAGTCCTTTAAGCGTCCTTACCTGTATAGCCGCTGTGCCAGGCAATAAGGCTGCCTGTCAACAGGCTCTTCATAGTGCCTCCAATAGAAGCTGTGGGTGGGACACTGAAGATTAATGACTACAGACAGAAGAAGGCTGCTGCATCAGACCAAAATAGCACATTTTTAATTTTTTATATCTGAAATCGATAAAAAGAAAAAGTCAGGTTGATAACCGACATTTCACAAGAATGTTATACCTTCATTGAAAGCCGACAGTAGAGAAGTAGCAGGAAATGAGGGAAAGGGAGAATAAACCAGTAGATTAAGTTTGATTTTATCCTCCACTTTTATCTCCTTTTTTATTTCACAATGTAAAATCTCTAGTTTCACACGTACTGAAGTCTCTATCATAGCCAACGTCTTCTGTTGGCCATAAACTGCCTATTTGTCTGCTTGGCAGGGCACAACACACAAAAGAGAATTAATTGCCAACTATTTACATAATAAATTAATCATTTCAGTCGCTTTCCAAGAAAAACATTTGCTGGTTCCAGCTTCTTATATGTGGGGATTTTCTGCTTGTCTTCGTCATTTATGATAGTAAATGAAGAGTCTTTGGGGTTTTGGACTGTTGGCTGAACAACAAGGAGCAATTTCAAGACGTCACTCTGGGCTCTGGGAAATTGTCACAAGCATCTTTTACAGTTTTTGACATTTTATTTACCAATGATTAAAAGTAGTAAACAATAGTTTCAGCCGTACTTCCATGGCCAACAGACAAGTTTAGTCAAGTATGCTAAATTGTGTATATAAACATACGAAATGTAGTTGTCAAGTGTTAATGTGCGCTATTGTACAACATAACGTTACATGTCGTTTAATTGTATATGACTCCAACAAAACACACAGTTTACAGAATCTCTATACTGAGCAATTTGTAAAAAGGAGGCACATTATGTAACCTAAAGACACACATTTACCTTACGTAGTGTATATTAATTTTATATGGAATGCTGTTTTTTTATTTTAGGAAGTATGAAATCAGAAATGGGATTACACGACTGAAAATAAAAACAGGCCACAGAAAGCCTGCAGCAGGAGATTAAAGTATGTTGCATCGTCATCAGGAGAACAGAGCAGGATGAATTTATCACCTCTGCAGATATCCTACCTGTACCTGTGCTAACCTCTAGACTGCTACAAAAGATGGATTAGGGCGCAGGTGTGTTCAGACGTTACCATTTCCTCTCTTCTTTGTTGGTTAGTACTACTTCATGTTAAAGTAACGGCTGTGTCTCGTATTTTGTAGCTGTGTAGTCTTTATATTACCGGGAATTTAGTGACTTGATAAGTGACCTCAGAACCAAATAATAATAATATTTTTGATTTATTGTGTTAATTGAGTTTACCACTAATACTGGGCATGTGCGAGCTGCGTTGCTTTGGATACGCATGTCATACGCCTACTGCCTGAGTGATTGTCTGTTTTAAAGCGTTGCAGACTGAGCAAACTTCACGACACAAAGACAAACAAAAAATACATCCACTGCCCTAAAACCAGATCAGATGCAGCTTCTTTCCTCAGGCTGTGAAACTCAACAATTCATCCTCAGCACTCATTACTCAGTCATAAAACTGTTTTAATTGTCAGAATCAGATCCGGTGACAGGCAATAAGAATAATTTAAGGAGTGAAAGGCGGTCTTTTTTGCAGATGGTCTCGTTTGCCATGCAGGTCATAAAGAGACGTGAGTTTTAAATTGAGACTGTCTCAAAGCAAGTTCAATGTTCCTTGTAGTACGTTGATGATGAAGCAATTATGATTAAAATGGCTGTCACGTAATTCCTTCGTTCATCTGGTGACTAATGAGCAGCAGTAGTTTAAGTTTCCTCAGCACTCTTCTCTGTTTGTAGCACTGTGGGCTCAGCATCTTCTCTGTTGTTGTTGTGGATGTTAGGGATGGGCGACCCGGCTTATTTCTACGTGTCCTGCGTGTTCCTGCTGAACGGCGCCATGATGAGCCTGTTCTTCATGTACGGTGCCTACCTGAGGTAAGTCCACTCTTGCTTGGGGCTTTTTCCTGTCATGCTCAGACGGGCATCAGAGAAGAGAGGATGAACTTTTTTATGGTCCATTTCATCCCTCAGCAGTTAGCTGTCAGGCCTGGAAAGAAAAACAGCTTTATGGTTTCTCTCTGCTGTCAAATATGGATGTGAAGCACCAGATTGAGGATGACCTTTCTGAAACGGTTCTATGCTCACTGACTCTCTAAACGTGCGTCCCCCCACTTCTTTCCATTGTTCCTGTGCAGTGGCAGTCGACTGGGCGGCGTTGTTACCACAATGTGTTTTTTCTTCAATCACGGCGAGGTGAGTGCACCGCCCTTATGATCAGTGTCAGCGGAGTTAAACGTTTGTTGCCTGGTACTATAAGTCTCTTAAGGTGTAAGCTTCTGAAATGTGTAAAACTTAAAAAGAAGAAGCGCTCAGAAAAGCAGAATATGGTTAAAAGGGACTCATTTCAGCCCCTCAAAGGAGCTTAGAGTTGCTTTTGGCTGGCATTCAAAAGCTTAGTCCCTCCACCCACCTCCCTTTCTCCTCCTTTTCAGTTTCCTTCAGAACAAATAAGAAGTCTCTATTTTTCCAGATCAATACGGCACCATTTCAGTCTCAGGCTCACACACAAACACACGCACACGCACAGGTGCTCTCCACTTCCCAGCATTTTCTTTCCCATGAGTGCAGCGATATTGTATCTCTGTGTGGGTGTTTTTATGGGAGGAAGCAGAGGGCTGGTAATGTGGCTGCTTGTTCTGAGGTGACAAACATGTGTGAGATTGTAGAGTAAAGTGTGTTATTATGTATAAATAGCAGTGTGGGATTTTATCAAGCGACAGAGACAG
The DNA here is from genome assembly GCA_903131615.1 of Diplodus sargus. NCBI lineage: Eukaryota > Metazoa > Chordata > Actinopteri > Spariformes > Sparidae > Diplodus > Diplodus sargus. The sequence goes on along the minus strand of CAEMYA010000386.1, from coordinate 61,412 downwards.
GTTCCCTTTTTATACACGGAGAGTGTGCTAGCGAGGGAAATGAAAAGCAGGGATGTCCCAGTTCCTTTGGCCACGATCTCAGTCCTTTAATACAAAACATCTGTCGAGACAGAGTCGAGTCCGTTACTCATATTTCTTCAATGACACAGTATTTAAGTTTTGACATAGACACATGCCAGATGTCTGCAGTGGTGTACACAAGCAATGTCTCATACCTATAAATGCAGGATTTAATAAATCTCATAAATCGAGTTATTTTTAAGCTGTAGAGGAACAAAATGCTTGTAAATTACTTAGATTTGATTTGCTTTTTAATGTGTGTGTTTGTCTGTTTTTTGTGTATCAGAGCACTCGTGTGATGTGGACTCCACCCCTGAGGGAGAGCTTTGCCTACCCCTTCTTAGTCCTGCAGATGCTCCTCCTTACCTACATCCTCAGGTAAACTCATTATCAGCCTCGCTGTCTTAAAGTCACATTGAACACCGGCAGCTTTTAATGGTGTATCAGTTTGGTTTTCACTCCCCTGAGGTTCTGAAGTTTTTTGTTGGCAGAAAAACAAAAAACAAAACTGTAGAAAAACATCAGATTTTCATCTCATTTCAACATCCTGTGGGATACGTGAAGTGAAAAGAAGTAACACATGATTAAAAAGCTGTTTCCTTCTGACGATCAAGGCCACAGACTAACAGTTTCTCCTGCGTGTCATATTCTCTGCTGAAGCAAAGCTAGCGTCTGTTGTCTGCTGAATTGTGCACTGAAGCAGGCAGCCTGGTGAGCTAATGTACTTGTCACACAGACTAGAAATCTTCTCATTGCACATCAACTAGCGGACGCCACCTTGTGTTGTGTGAGTGCAGCCAGTAAACTGTGACTTCTTCTCCCAGCAGCTTTAAAAGGAGAATGAACTCCGTGTCGTATTTCTGAGGCTGGCTGGGTACATAACCCGCTCTTTGTAGTACACTCGGATTGAAATTGAATGTGTGCGCTTGTGTGTGTATGTGTGTGTTTTCTCAACTGTCTTAATGCATCTTCCCTTATCTTCTCTACACCCACACTCTCTCACCACTCTATTTCTTTTTTTTTTCTCTTCCTCTGTCTCTCTTCTCTCCCCAGGACACGGAACCCGAGCAGGACAGCCATGGTCGCGCTAGGCGTCTCCAATTTGTGCTTCATGCTGCCTTGGCAGTTCGCCCAGTTTGTGCTGCTCACTCAGGTAAATAGAGAGCAAGAGAAACATTGAGAAAGAATTGGGCTGAGAGCATAAGGGGCAGAGAGATTAGGAAGAAAATAAAGACTCGGAGAGAACAGAGGGTTCTGGCAAGGAAGGTGCGAGACTGAGAAAAGGAGACGGAGATACTGAAATTACAAAAGTGCCTAATTTATTCATGAATCTCTCATTACATGCAATATGAAAATATGCATATAAAACCCTCTGAATATTTGATAGGTATAGTTGAGACTGTGAGGAGAATAGATTGTTTCAGTGACAGGGGAGTTGGGAGTGTAGGCTGGTGGTTTGAACCAGGACTACAGAACAGGTCACTGCTGCCAGCTTCTGTGCTCAGGAACAGTTTAGCCCACGCTGCCGGCGGCCCCCTCAGGCCACCGCTGCCTTCTGCACGGGGATTTTAACATGAAACTGGTTATTTAACAACTATAATTCCTTTGTTTTGTATTTTCTAAGCTGCTAATTGAACCTGTTCGCCTCACCCACTGTATGAGTAACTCAACCTGAGGCCGAATAATGCGTGTCCACCCGCACTGCTCGTTCTTCAGTGTGGATAAATATACCGAATACAGTAAAGTTGGTATTATTACAAGAAAGTATTTGCTCGTTTTAATCTCTATAATATTAATACATTACACTCATTAATATGACAATGTGTGTTGATTATTAACAATGTATATGCTTAATTTGGGAAAAATATGATAAAAGACATCTTAATTATCTGATTAAGTCAGCAATAGACACGTTTCTTGCTTTAACTTATCATTATAAAGTTAATGTTGATTGCACAGTGCGATGGCTATGGAATAACAGCACCATGAGTGTCTTTACGACGCAGTTTCTGTCTGTCAGCGTTCATGAAATCTCCTGGGAAAATGAAGCCTGACCGGCGATCCGATTGTCTGTTTCCACATAAGATTCCTCGTGTAGATTCAGAATGAGGAAAATTAATGATAAGCTGTTAAATGTGGTGTTGTTTTGTTTTTATTTTCACTCTGAGTTGTCAAATGCATCATTTAAATGCAAATGTAGTCCGTTACAGTGTAATGGATTTTTTAATGATATCTTGGGGGCTGCAATTAATGTCCTTGTCAGATGGCAGTAATGGAGAGATAAGAGGAAATGATGAGGAGAAAAAAACTGGAGACTCTCCTCCAGCCAGCCTGCTTAGTTACAGACCGTAACGTGATGTGACTACCCAGTCACTCAAATATGATGATGTCCGTGACATAACAACGTTGTCTGATGGACATGCACTATAAATGTGCTGTGAATATTAAGTATGTATTTAGAGTCAAAGTCAAGGCATCACAGACATGTGAAAGGACCCAGACGCACCAAACCAACAGCAAAGAATAGCAGCGATGACGGCTGACTGCTGTCTGTGTGTCAGCCAAAAAGTGGCATTCAGTAAGGTAAACAAGAGGCATACATACAAATCGCGGTTATATGATAAAACAGCATTTTTTTCACCATCCACTCTCGCCAATAAAGCTTCTTGCGATCGAGAATATATCTGGTAAAAAGTTGCAAATGGCACTGACAAAGACGTGTAGGGGAGAAATTTCTCTCACCAGAGGGTTACCAGCTGGTTCTACCTCCTCAGCTGTTTGAAAAGCTAAAAAATCCAAAAAAACTAATACCACAGACGCTCAGGCTAACAGAAACATTCAGACAAGATATACAAGCAACAGAAGAAATATATATTATATAATGTACAGGCCAAGTGTTTTAGGTTAGTTTTATATCTGATTAATACAAACAGCTTTCTATTGAGATCAACAAAGCATTCTGTCTATCTATCTCCTTCTGTGTGGGTCAGTTTTTTCAGCCCACACAGGCTTAAATTTCCTGAAAGTGTAGGATGATAAAGAAAAGTTCACGGACATTAAAATCCTGCATCTTTTTTGGCAGCAACAGCCTCAACGTTCAGGTCCTGACAAGAAATTATTTGGCATTTCAGAACAGAAAACATGGATGAACTCTCTTGTCAGATAGGATGTGACAAACTGCCCCCCTGGTTGTCTGGCCCCTAAACTCCAGATATTAATGGTTTAGTGTTGGAGTCTTCTGGAGTATGTATTCAAAGTTATCTATTATTTTGTTCTTTTTTTTTCAGGTAGCGTCTCTGTTTGCGTCTTACATCCTGGGATACCTCGCCGCCTCCAAGATGCAGTCCATCCTGGTGACTCACATGGTACAGTAGACGACCTTTTTTTAAATCCCACATCAGTTAATCATTAGTGTTTCTGTTTCCTAACAGTAGCACCGCTCATATAACACGAAATATAGTTTGGCTTTCAGTGTGTGTGGGTGAATCACGTGTTGTTCCCAGCATAAGCAAAAGTCTCCAGCGTCTGTCCTCTGAGCTGTAATGTGCTCTGCCTCGGTCCTGCTTATCTCGCTCAGCTTCCTCGGCCGGAGGAATTTCATGATCCGCGAGGACGACACCAACAGAGACAGGGATGACTTTTTTTTCCTTTAGCAATGATGATGCCACTCAGTGTGCACGAATGCCTTTTCAGCATGAAAGAGGGAGGACATGTGGGCAACTTGGCTCACCCTGCCAAGGACAAAAGTATATCTGTGTCGATGTGAGAATGTGTAAAGATGTTTGTGTTGGGGTGTGTGTGTGTGTGTGTGTGATTCTGGCCGGTCGTCCCTCTCCTCCACATTCTTTCTGCCTAATCCCCTCAGCATGCCAGGCTGTTAGCCAGGGACTGTGTGCTCTGCTGATAAGGAGAGGGCCCTTTGTGGTGAGATGGTGGAGATTTGTGTCAGAAGAAGGCATATGGCTCTGCATAATTTAGCGAGCTTGGCCACGATGACTTTGGCTTTGTGTGAGCAAAGAAATCCAGGCACACAACCAGGCGTGTGTGTCCGCTATGACCTACAGCGTTGTTAATGAGCCTGAGCAGTGTCACTTGTTACAGAGCAAACATACTGTAGGACTGCAACAAACAGACATTTTCAGTATCAATTCGTCTGTCAATTATTTCTATGATTATGCGTTTCTTCTTTAAAATACCACATCCACACATCCAACTGGAATTTGGATTTCTGCCGACACTGAGCACAGATCCAATCCAGTGTTTAATTAATGAGCTGCATACCTCGCTGTGTGGGAGAGACTGGGGTCATTCTTTTATGTGCATCAGTGTTAACTTAAACTGCTGATAGTCAGTCAGGGTTTTTTGGTTATGAAGTAAACGTTGATTTCACAACGTAATATTGAGCAACACTGTTTTTCACAACACTGTAGTACAAGGCACATATCTGTACATCTGTATTTCTAGTAGTGTTTCATCATGTATTCTAGTTTTTATGCACATCTCTTAGTCCCTCAAACATTTTATTCTTCCTAACTCTCCTTTTTTTTATTTCCCCCCATTTATGTCTTCTTATAATCTATCTACAGTGTGATATTTCTACTCTAGAAGAAGCTGTAAAGTACCCAAAATCCCCCTCAGGGATCAATAATGTATTTCTGATTCTGATAAATGGCTACAGAATAAAGATACAATTGGCACCTTGATTGGCTCCCTATAAACTTTTAAATGCTATCACAATGCAATTCTGTCTGCCAGCGGCCACAGAATCTCCACAAAAATGAAGGCTGACTGTCGATCCAATCATGCTGTCAGCCTGGCACTAAATGCATGGATAAAACTCATGTTTTTGTCCTGTGTTGATGCTAGTTGCCACTCTAGCATCGAGCATAAAACAGAAGCTATCCGGTTGTTTTTGCAACAGCAGTGCAGACAATAATGCCTCCTCAATATAAGGAAGAGCAGGGGTTGTTTGCTAAATGGTTAACTGACTTGCAGCACTGTTTCAGACTACAAAAATGCATTTTCCAATTGGTTGAGGTTCCCCACTGCCAATAAGTGCTGCAGCTAAAGATTATGTTCTTTATCAAATGATCTGCCAAATATTTTCATGATAAATTGTAAAGTCTGTAAAATGGCAAAAGAATTGTGTGAAAATGCCAATCAAAATTTTCCCAGAGCCCAATTTGTGATCTTCAGATTGCTTCTTTGTCCAACTGGTTGTCTAAAACCCAAAAACCCCAAAGACAGTTCCTGTCGTAAATGACAAAGAAAAGCAGTAAATCCTCCCGTTTAAGAAGCTTGAACCCGCAAGTGTTTGACGTTTTTGTTTGAAAAATGACTGAAAGGATTCAGTGATTCTTATTTTTATTTCTATCTACCAGTCGATTATATTTAAAAATAAAAAATTGCAGCTCTTCTGCCACCTGTTGTGCTGGAAGTGCCTGTGGTTGGGAACACTGCCTGACTGTCTACATAATGCAGAGTGGTGCATTATTTCCCTCTTCACTGTGGGATTAAGCATCAAGAGTTCATTCAATAGGATTATATTGTGCCTGCGGCTGTGTATTCAAAGTTTATTGCATTAGTTTAAATCTCCTTGGAGTGTTTTCAACAACTCTGTCACACAGAAGGTCTTATTATCGACTTTTAATACAATGTGCTCCCGACCACCCGCCTGCCACTGAGAGAGGAGATGTTATTTTTGCAGGCTGCAGTGAATATAGAGCTGAGTGTTTTTTATGTGACCACTGGAAACCCACAGATGTTGGCTTTGCCTCAGAACTCACTGCCAAGCTCGCATGTTTGGCATTATTTCTAATTACACTGACAGATCACGCACCTCAAGCCGCTGGAAAACACTTAGCTGTAGCTTGATGTGCCGCACTGCACAGTCCACAGCCGTGTGAATACCACAGGATTGTAACGAGCCACGCCTCCCTGTTCTCCTCCTGCAGATCACACTCGGCGTCTGCTTCATCCTGATGTTTGGCAACTCCATGCTGCTCACGTCCTTCTACGCCTCCTCGCTCGTCTCCATCTGGGTGAGTTGGACCTTGGAGTCCCAAGTACTGTGTGTGCAGTCATTTAATGCTCTGAGATTTATTGGGTCAGTCAAGATAGGTTCAGTTTGATCAATGGATCCAGCTGCTCTGAAATAACAGATACATTTGTCAGAGTAAATGTGGAGTAAATGGAATCGCAAAGGGGAAATGGACTGAAAATGAGATGATATATACTGTATGTTTGTGTTTTATCATGTTGTGTGGATTTTGAGGTATGTTTTGGTCTTTTTTCTGTAGGTAATCATTGCATTGAGGCATCGATTTGCTCAAGTCTTCAGACCTGGAATTGTTATCTGGGTATGTAGAATGTGTTTGTCATTTTTGTGTTTACAGGGTAATCATACTTTTGCCTCTTTATTATTGCCAAAATGAAATTCCTGATTACATTTTTACTTACTTTTTCATCAGTGACAGCTATGCTATTGTCTGACTATCGCGTCTGGATAAGTAAAGCTCAACAGATCATTGATTTTATTCCCTGACAGCTTTCATTTCCATTTTGAAATTCTTCTTTAAAAAGAAAGAAACAGTTTCACTTTATCTTGGTGGCTTTCTGTAGGTTAGGGATAGAGTTCAAATTCTTTAGCAAACAACCAAAGAGTGAAGTTCAGTTTGTTTGGTTTCTCAAAGAGTAAGAATGAACCTTCTTCCCAAGCAAACCAATAAAGGATCTCTGAAAAAGAAAATTAACCCATCATCTCCGCAATACAGGAGTTACTCTGGTGTCAGTCAGTCGGATGTTGCAGGCTAATGCTAAATTAGCTGTGTCATATTTGAAGTAATGAAGAAAATACGGGGAGCATCGTTGATCTTGCTTTTGATTTCGATGATCTTGATTAAAAGGTGATTTAGATCAACTTTACCATGTTCTCATTTTAGAAACCAACATCTCAAAATGAATATATTATCAGTTGATCTGCCAGCGTTTCTCTTCAGTGAAAAAATAAAAGAAATAAGCTTAAAGAGGTCAAAGAAAGCAGCTGGCTGAATTTGTTTGGCCACTGCTCGCTCTCAACCCCACAGCACTTTGAGCTGTAATTGTAATTACAAGTTGCTGTCTGAGTTGTGTGTGTGTGTGTGTGTGTGTGTGTGTGTGTGTGTTTGTGCGTGTGTGTACTTGTCAGCCTTCTCACTGTGTATCTCTTCTCCCCCCTCAGGTCATGCAGGGTTTGGCTTGGGTCGGCTCCACAGTTTTGCTCAAATTCATGCTGTCCACAATCCTCTGTGCCTCAGATGATGTAAGATACTCTCACTGTACTTTGTGAAATTAAGGTAGCTGGAAAAACAGTTAGAGAAATACTCCCTGATATGGTGATAATAATATTTTTGACTTAACATCACAGTTATTAATACAAAGAGTTTCCATGTTCCCCCATGGAAAGAGACAGGAACTTGGAATTGTGTGTTACATTTCATATTTATTTTAATTTATTTGAAATACAAAAAAGGAATACATAATTTCTTTGTCTTTTCCAGGCTCACATCAGTGGACTGATTAAGTCAAAGTTCACGAGCTA
>CAEMYA010000386.1:32154-53615 GCA_903131615.1 Diplodus sargus | reverse complement strand
CACAGTAGGCGAAGAGGGAAGCAGATCTGTGCTCTGAATCTCACAGAAAATAGAAACCAGACAGCAGAACTTGGCGGTTTATTCTCAGCTGAGCTCTGAGCTTGGCACCCTCCTGGTTTTGTGTTGTAGTTTTGTGTTTACATGCTCAGAATTTTCAGTGTTTTTGCATGAAGTACAATACTCCGACTGTATATTGACTTGTTAGTCGGAATACATGATGAAAATGTATATTCCACTAATATTCCTGTGAACATGCATCCGTGAATATTCATAAAAACGGGCAGTCTCCCTCTTACGCCATTGCGATATTTGTGCATATGACGGCTCTTTCATAATGTTTAAAAGATGTGTTTCTCCTTAGGACCAGAATCATGGGCTTTGCTTTTGTGCATGCGTTCTCTCTGCTCCAGTAAACTGCAGACAGACAGTCAAATGGTCACTTTTAAAAAAAAAGACGATGTTAAATGACAATGGAGATATTATTTTCAATCCAAAGAATGCTCAAAGAACTATACCCCTCATCTTAACATTTGGAATAAGACCTCATTTATATTATTCAGTCAGAATGATAATTTCTTACCTCTCCTCACTCTGTATCTCTGCGTCTCTCTCCCTCAGACTCCTCTACGTTACCTGAAAACGTTGCTGCTGCCCATCAACATGCTGGTGGTCGCTCTCATCGCTGGCAGGGTGAGTCCTCTGTACTTCAGAGATGGACGACTCCTTTGGTTTGGTTTCAAAGCAGAAAAAACATCTGACCAAATAAAACAAGCATGTTAATTACAAGAAAGTCTGGCTGCAAAGCGTGAAGACGACATTAATGAGAGCAAAGATCTGTGTGTGGTTACATCTCAGTCAGTACGTTCATTAGCTGCTGGGTCTGTTTAAGCAATTATTATATAATCCCTGTTTGGAGGAGGAATGTCAGGAACAATGTAAAGAACGGAAAACAAGTGCGACTCTTGCACACTTTCATCCAAAAATACATTAATGCAGCTGCTTGGTTTCCATATGTTCATTCAGAATTTGATGCCTGCAACATGCAAAGAGAGATGAATCACAGCATCATCACTTCTTTTGGAATCAGGGTTTTACTTCACTGTATTATCACCACCAGCTGCAAAAAACAGGAGCAGTTCAGTAATTATACTACATACATATATAAAGAAAAACAATTGAAGAAGATAAGTAACACATCTCGTTATAAATAGAATGTAAAGAAAACCTCAGAAGAGGAAAATGCAGCACAGATTAACTAAAATATATTTAAATAACAACTCCTGTGCTTTGTCAAAATCTTCAGAGCTTCTAGACGCCGGCTGACAGCAGCAGGAAGACGAACTCTGTCTGTCACATCTAGATGCTGCTGCCGTGTAGAACGGGTGTAATATACACTTAGAGACTTAGCTGAAGCTGTGAGTTTATGATAGTTACAGTTGTCCTATTTTTCCTGCATGGGAAGGTTAGTTGACATTTACACATGTACATTTAAGCTTTGAGAAAAGCAGAACAGGGATATTTATTCCTGATTCTTGCAACATGAAATATCACGGGGGGGGCATCAGAGAAAATAACTATTTAAGGAACTGCTCTTTATGTGGTCTAATCTCATAATGCCTTGCCCACGCTAAGCTAAGAATACATGAGTCGATTTGACAAAGCATGGTATGTACAAGCTGAGCAAGCTGTTAAGATGATGTTCTCATGCAATGCACTGTATGTTGGAAATAGGAAATTTGCAGGAAAGTAACGATTTGTCCTTTTCAGACGGTCCAGGATATAGTCCGGTTCCTGAGGGACGGAGGGAAGACTGCTGATGTTGATGAAGCTGCAGGGTGAGCGCCTCCTCGCTGGCCTTGTTGCTGATATTACTCATATGTTTAGGGGTATAAGATGCACACACATGAATGGGAAATCGTTTTTAACATTAAAAATGCAGAGTACATTGACACACAGGCCTCTGGATTTATCTAAATATACTATGAACCAGTCGCTGGCCCAATCCTACAGTTAATATCCGTTAACCAAAGCATTCCTGCTAATTCTACATAGTGTCTCCGTCTTGTTTACGGTTAAAGGTCAAAGTGAGACTCCTGCGTTGATGCAAGACCTTAGAGCCACGTTAGCATACTGTTGTTATCGACAACTGTTTTTTGTTATTGTTATTGTCATTCATGTTTTTGCATCAAATCAAATGAAATAGTATTAAAAATGTATCATCCCTGCGTTGTATCGAAGCCCGTGCATCTAGATGCTTATCGGACTGATTATATGGCAAGAGATGCTCACCTTTGCATTTCTTCATATTTCAAGTGATTGTACTTCCGTCTGTCCAAAGTGGAAAGCTGAGTTTATATATTTCTGTCTGTTCTGTGTTGCAGGTCAGAAAACGCCGGCAAAGGAGAGGTGAGACTTTTCACATCCTTTATGTTAATCAGTACGTGCACAAGCATTATGTTGGTAACACATTCTTTTTAAAGCGTCGTTACTTTTTTTTAAAAACCTGTTAGATTTGATTAGATCCGTCCAGTGCTCAGTTACCATGTCCCTAAGTGATTTTCATCCCTTTTCTCATTACTGAGAAATGAAAGGCTGCTTCCCTTCTGCTCTGAAATCACACTGTGCTGCCTTTTGTCAGCTTTTTCCCAGCTGCTTCGTGTCATTTTCTGTAATATCCTTCCCGGGGCTGGAAACCGCTCAGATGTTCATCCACCAGCCCACAGTGTGTGGAAGTTTCCAGAGTTTCTCAGATAATTGCTTTAATGTTTCTGTATGGCTCAGTGAGTCGCACTGCAGAGACCCGCGGCTGTTCTCAGTCCTCACGGGGACATGTGTGTTACGAGATCAAAGCTTCATGAAAATGTCATTACACAGACGGTCCAGCTAATGATTAGTTTGAATTGGAGGGGAGCTCCCTATAAAGAGATCATTTACAGAGTCCAGAAATCACTGGGACACTGTGTAAAACATCAATAAAACTGGATTGAGTTTGGTTTGAGTCTGCTGTTTGTCTGTGTTGGACAAACATTAGATTGGTCTCAGTTCCCGGATATGATCTTGCTTGTTTTATTTGCAGCTGTGTCAGTTTTGCTTATCAGACTGTGTAAACGTGTCCCTCTACAGCTGGTGTACCACAGTCTGCAGCTGGTGGCGTTTACCGTCCTGGCCGTCCTCATCATGCGCCTGAAGCTCTTCCTGACGCCACACATGTGCATCATGGCGTCGCTCGTCTGCTCTAAACAGGTCCATCTCTCCCCCACAAGTTCAAATACAATATATTCCTCATTGTCATCAGTGTTTCTCCTCTGCTTATGTGTATTGAGCATTACTAAAGAGATTATCTTTTCGAGCACACATCCTGTCCTGTAATGATGCTCTTTCTCTCTCTATATCAGTTGTTTGGCTGGATCGGGGAGAAGTCTAAACACCAGATTGTGGTGTTTGCACTCATGGCGATCATGGCTGTACAGGGAGTGGCCAACCTTCAGGCCCAGTGGGCGATCATTGGAGAGTTCAGCAACCTGCCGCAGGAGGAGCTGCTGGACTGGATCCAGGAAAACACGCTGCCCGGTGGGTTAACGCGCCACCATTTCTGTTCAAAGGAACATTACGTGTGAAAAAGCGTATCGCATGTTACTGTGACAAGACGAGTTACAGTAATTAAATGTATTGAAGAACTTCAGCTGAGTACTGTTTGGAGGTAAAAGGAAACTATAGATGATACGAATAAAGTAAGGAAAACATTCATGTTACATTCATTTTAGGATAGCAGGATTGAGACCTTGTCTCAAAATGTCTTGAAAATCAGCTGATGGAAAGAGAGAACTTTCTTTTTAAGACGCATTTGCTGTAGGCAGAATAAAGATGTTTTTGGTTCTGTGTGTGATTGATGCAGATTCTGTGTTTGCTGGGGCCATGCCCACCATGGCCAGCGTGAAGCTCTCCACAGGTCGGCCCATCGTCAACCACCCCCACTATGAAGACGCTGGTCTGAGGTCAGTGGAAACCATGGCAACACAGCTGCTCTTGTGCTCAGATCAGAGCTGCACAGAGAAACAATTTGTTCAACTAAGCATCTTGTTTGGCTGGAGGCAGTTTCTAGTCCTGTTCAGAGTGCCGCATCCTGGGTCGTATACATCTTGTATTGTGTAATGTAAAGGTGATGTTGTGGCTTAAAGAGGTTGTGTGTTTGTACAACTCAGCAAGCTAACAGGAGGACAACACACACTGATGCACAGGTGTGGAGAAAGTGTCTTGGAAATATGTTTCTGACAGCTGCATCTCGTGAAATTTGTGTAAAATCTGCATGACGATATGTAAATCTTATCTCACACAACATAATGTGTCATGTTAAACATTGAGTGTATCCTCAAATCAAGGCAACAGACGTTTTTAATTTAACCCATTAAATTGATCAGAAGTTGCTGTATTTATTATTTATTAGGAGCTATTTCCAGAACAGCCTGGACAAGTTTTTTCATAAACTTGAATGACTAAAATTCAAATTTTCCTTCATCGCAAATATGGATTTTGACACATTTTTCTCAGATTATGTGTGTAAAAAGTTCATAATCTGTACCTGCTGCTCACTTCAGCCGAGTACTCGCTCAGCTCCAGAGAAAACATGAAACACACTTCTATGATTGATTTTCTGAGCCGGCGAGATTAGATGCCATCCAAATATTTACAAGTTCAAAGTTCTGCATTAAAAAAGACTTGTGACATGTGTTGACTGCATAAAATAAAGTCCACGTTATTCTGTGTAACAGTGCTGCTTTTTGTTCCTCGCAGGGAGAGAACGAAGCTGGTGTACTCGATGTACAGCCGCATGTCTGGAGAAACAGTAAAGAGGAATCTGATGAAGCTGGGAGTGGATTTCTTCGTCTTAGAGGATTCTTGGTGCACAAGGCGAACAAGGTACCTCAACATCATAAGAGCCCTCTTTCTTTACATATTTGTCACATTTGGATTGTGCGCATTTATCTGATTTTTTTACCCTGAGAGAATTAAGATTTCGATTTAGTTTAAAACACCTGACAAAAAGTTTGATTTTGTGTTTCTGATTTCTCTCCCCATCTTTTTTCCTCCTCCGTCTCTTTGCCCAGGCCCGGGTGCAGCATGCCAGAGATCTGGGACATAGAGGACCCCCAAAATGTCGGTAAAATCCCCCTCTGCACCCACATGTCCAGGAACTCACGACCTCACTTCACCACAGTCTTTTCCAATGACATTTACAAAATTCTCAAAGTCCCCAAAGCGACCAAAGATCTCAGATAACATCATGGGACGGACTTTTTCACAACACCCAACTCGTTCTTCTTTCCACCGCTTCTTTTTTTATATACGTTTTGGTCGTTCACTGCCGTTGCTGCTTTTCACTTGTTACTTCCTCAAACCCCCCCACAGTTCCACTTTTTTGCAGTGCTCTGACTCCCCAAGCTGTGGCTATTAATAGTGAAGAGTCTCTCCACTCTTGGTGCCCTCACAGTTTTCAGTATTTGACTTCAAGAATCTCCCCGTCCCCCACTTTTTGCTGCATCATCCAGCGATGTTTCCACTTTAGTTGGTGCCCAAGTGAACGCCTGAAGGTCTCGTAGCTCTTCATTCAGTTTGTTGAATTAGTTCTGTTACACAGAATCTTTGTTCTAGGAAGCGCTGTCCGCACAGAGATGCTGTTCAAACATCAGTGTTGTTTTCTACTGTAAAGAATTTATTTTCTTTGACTCGCGCTGAAGAAGTAATTTTTGTCTGGCGGGACCAATCGATGATGTCCACATACTGTGAAGCAATACCCTTTGCAAACTTGACAAAAGCTGACTTCTTCTATTGTTATGCACAGTGTTGATCCCTGAAAGACTTTTCAGTAGTACACTATTTTTATAATTTATTCGTGTGAGTATTTTTTATGCAAACTTCAAGGTGTTATAACTTTTTCTTTGGAAGCAAAAAGTATTTTAAGAGTCTTCGGAATTGCAGGGAAAATTCTGTTCTTGTGTTTGAAAGCTTTTAAAAATCTTTTTCTTTTTTTTTTGCCTTCACTCTAGAGGATTTTTAGCAAAATTTCACATAGTAGAAAAGTATTAGTTCTTTATTCATTTATAAAAGAGAATTTTTAATCATAAAACAAGGAAAACACAACGACTAGGTTTCCCCTAAATGTTCCCTGTACCAACGTTTTTGTAAAACACGTTTTGTAAAATACCAATGTACAGTACAGCCTTTAAAAGGTACTTCTTTGTTTCCTGGATGATTGTTTATTGCCAAAGTAAATCATGTCATTAAAGCTGCGTATTTGGGGTGCTGTAGCACATGAAAGACGTATTTTAGTGATTGAGAACCGTCAGTTTGTGAGTTCTGTAACAGCCAATCTAAACTATTTGTAGCAGTGGATTTCATGTATATGGTAGCAGTCTTCGATTACGTCTCGTAATCTTTACATACAAATTTTGACAACAAGCGAGTAAGTGTATTTCCCAAAATGTCAGACTGTTCCTATGAGAGGGAAGAGTTGACGTGTTGGATGAGCAGCAACAGGAGAAATGAACATTATCACTTCTTCCTCCCTGATGCCTCGTCTTCCTCCAGCAACAGCATGAATTTCAGACCTTACAGACTGTTGGCTGTTGGTGTTGATGGGTTGCATTTTCACTCCTCCAACATGACGACATCCTTGACAATATTTACATACTTAACTAATATTCAGGATAGGCTTCGTTTATAGAAAGGCTGCAAGCTTCTCTCAGCTTTAATGTTTTTTTTGTGTGTGTGACAGGTTGAAATCATTTCAGTACAGCACACCTTGTTGCAGCTGATTTCGTTGACGGGAAACCAGAGTGAGATTTTAAACCAAACAAATGTACATTTACAATTCTAAAAGTCCCACTATGGTGGGATTAAATGTGTCAAAGCAAGCAGTTGACGAAATCATGAATTACACATTTAATCTGTGGCAGTTGGTCCGTATGATTTCAGAGCTGTCTGTTCGTACGATGACTGAGGTTTCGCGGTGTAGACGTTAGCTTGTAAGTCAAGTGCCCGTTCTGAGGGACTGTGGCTGTTGTCACACTTCCCAAAACTTAGACACAAATAGGTTATTGCTGTCGCGGGCATTGCTGTGTGTTTCGGATGTCTTTTATAATATTTGTCTATTTTGTCTGTATTTTGAAAAAATAAATAAAAGTACTTGCCGTCAGCACCATTGTTTTTTATTTTCATTTGTTAGTTTTCCTTAAATGTTTGTTTGAAAATGAGAAATGAGAGTTATTTTCACTGCTTGGTCTACACGCTGTCTGGTTTAAGTATACTTACTTTTGTGATTTGTTCAGTGTCAGCATACTTTATACTACATACCTGCTGGAAATGAGTGTGTGGGTTGGATTTGGTTAAATTAAGGTCTGCCCAGAAAGTCACTAGATTTGATATTCGGCACCCTTTTGAAGTCACTAAACTGGTTTTAATGGCGTTTTCCTTATGACAAAAATGTTCGGCATGCCTTGAAATGGCTTAGATGTAACACTACACCTCTGCCCTTTATTTAGTATGAGCCAAACAGTCTCTGCCTTTCACCCAACTCTGACACATAAAAAAAAAAAAAACTTGATTGGGGTTCAAAAGTCACGAAATTTAGCAAGAACGTTTATAAACTAGCAACTAGCAGTGCTTGAGAAAAGGCATTCCTTTTGTTACAAATGCTCTCAGCTCAAATCTTTTTGAAATGGACAAACAAAACAGCAATCTATAAATGAACAGATCTGTTTGCAGCAAACCAACATTCTTCCTATGGTGTTGCCTTTATTCTTGGCGTCAACATCCTGACAGGATTATATCAGATAAGAACCACCTTCTTGACATTCGGCAAACCATCCCAAATGACTGAGTCAAACAAAATCGACTAATTCATCTGCTGCGTCTAGCACTGATGCAGTGAAGGGTGACAGATCACTTCTTAGCTTCATATTCTGTTATTGCGTTGACATTTATTGAAGTGTGTAATCAAGTATGATCCAGACCAACATGTAAGGCTTTTGTAATTATTTATTTTTTACTTCAGCAGGGATAACGTAATATGCAGCAGCACAAGTACAAGTTCTGTATTAAAAAGACATTTCTTAACAGCATTAGAAATCAAAATGTGGATCAAATCCTAAATACAGCCAATATATAGCTTAGCTAATTTCACACATGGTCATTGCAGATTGTTGTCGGCTGACATTAATTAATTAGTTTATCCAACTAATGCCATTTTTCCTCAGCCATGAGTTTAACCTTGTAAGTCACACAGAGCTGTTTTTTCCTGTCGACAGCGTTCTTCGATACAGTGCTACTGTCTGTCTGAGACAAACTTTGCCCTTGCTGCACACACTTTCATTGGTTTTTGTTTTGATGTTCATCATCAAACATTAAAACTGAAGCTTAATCTATTATTGATTAGTTTGAGATCATGACAATGTATTGGCTGAATTCTTGCAAATGAAGTGAATTGTGAGCCTAATCCAGGACAGAGCCATACACCTCCACCTCGCACAGCGTCAGGAACTCATGTCTTCCAGGGATAAACACGGTAACATAGCGGCCATCCATACCGTTACACTGGAACTCAGCAGTGGTGCCTGCTGGGATCCTTGTGATCAGAGCAAACCTGGCAGAGTAAGCAGAAATCACTTAATTATCTGGAGCAGAAACATATTCATTTTGACCATTGTCATGTGGATGCAAGATCTGAATCCAATTGACTATCCATGGGATGTACAGGAAGACGTCTGATCCATGCAGGCCCCAACTTGGACCAAACTTTGCTCTGACCTATTGAGACAACGAAGCACGACCTCTGGACATGTCATGTAGTCTGGAACCAGAGCATTGGTGGCCATTCCTGTGGGTTGCAGGTTGAGACCTCCATGAATCAGAGTGGTTCAAGCATGTCCCACAAATGTTGGATCTGATTTGCATCTGGATGATTTGAGAGCTATATCAGTTCCTTGAGCCTGTGTGTCAGGGTGCGTCATCCTTCTGGGCAGTGTACTGCCGTCAGGGAGTACCATGGCCATGAGGAGGTTCGCATGGTCTGTCTGTGTGAGTAGCTGGTCAAATCACTTTGCATTCACATGGATGCCAGGACTTAAGGTTTCCCAACAGAACATTGTCTTGTAACAAGCTGATCAATGTTTTTTACTTCACCTGTCATTTGGTTTTTAATGTTGTAGCTGATCAGTACGCAACATTCACTCAAAGCGACATTGGGTTTTGTAGGCTTCCCTTGTTAGACTGGCCAGGCTGATATATTAACCACATTAACTTATTGCAGATAAATCTGTGTCAGTATATATGTCGACTGATACCCAACAAGATATCGAGAACTAACAAGGAAATCCAAGCAATACCATTCAAGATTGAGATAATTTAAATATGGCAATATTTGTATGGTTTTGGCTGTATATTACAACCTGCTGTGCTGTAAAGATTAGAGATGTGACCCGGGCATCACCTGGACACCCGGGCATCATCTCTAATCCCCAAATGACCCAATCATGTAGCACCAAGGTTCATTTGGGAGAGAGTGACATTTTCATTTCGCCCGGAGCACAAATGTGCTTGATCAGTAATATTATTAACAGCCTGTAAACTACCTGGGATTGTAGTTGCCATTGTTCTCTAGGGAATCTCCGATGCGGATCTCGGCTCCATCAAGGCGTTGTGAGTGTGAATCTCGATTGGTTATCTTAACGGAAAACACTTTGTGGGTTTTGCGAAGATCCAGACGCCACCAGGGGTTCATGTCGTCGTTTGTATGACTGCAGGACCCCTGTTAAAAATTGCTGTCACGATTCCCATCAATGGCATTAGAAGCAATGGCATTTGAATACAAAGATGATTGTGAGGCTTTTCCTTGGAGTGCCAGGTTCTCTCCTGAAAAAAACAATGTGGTATCAGCACCAGCATTATGGAGAATTATGAGTCAGGCTATATCAGCCATTAATGTATGAAAATTGGCAACTATGACAACCAATATACCAAGTTTGATTTAATTAAGAACCACGACATATGAAGACCAAAATGTGTTGCGTCTTCAGGTGTGAGTAAACAAAGCCAGCCAAGCTAAAGCAACAAGGATTGTTCAGTCTAAAGAGCGTGGAAAACATAAAAATGGTTCTAAGTACATGCTTACATTTTCTGGCACCAAAAGTTTTGAGACCCCCAATTTTAGACTTTCCAAATGTTATTTTACTGATCAAACACTAACGATGGCCCTTTTTAAATAGAAAAGGCGGCACATTGGCTCCTTTTTTTTGCTCCAATTGTGTCTTCAAAATAAGACCTTTACATTGCACCCCATTAGAGTTTAGAACTGGGTTCTTAGTGGGGGGCTTTTTTAATTTGAAAGTATCCACTATTCGTAGCGTTCCCCTACAACAACAAGCGGACACAACCAAATAGCTACAGAGACGAGGAGACGCTGCATCTCCTGGATCTCTGCGCCTTTTTCCAGTTGCTCATCTTTACGTCCGCAGATGAAATGATGGACTGACCGCTGTGATCAGCTGTTTCCTGGTTTTAAAACTCCCCGGCTGTGTGTCGCACAACAGTGCAGGTCATCAAAACCTCCGCCCATCTCTTGCAATAGCCGGCACATTGACGTCTCAGGTTTAGTTAGTGATGGAGGTGGAAATTAGTGTATCCTCCGAGGCAGCAAATTGGCGGACCAAAACAGACCCCCTATGTACCTCCCTCTATCTAAATCCGCAGACCTAGCCGCAAAAAGGATGGGCAAGTTGGCGGCTTGCTGCCCAGAATAAAAACAGCTACTATCAAGCATTCTCACCAGTTGGTGCACGGTAACCATAAACCTCCAATTCACAGAGTGTCAGGATCCTGTTTGGACCAGGCAGAAGCACAATCACATAACGCCCCTCTATACGATCAGTGTAAGTCAAAGTGAATGAGTTCCCCAGAGCGATTTTAGGAATAACACCAGCCCTATAAAACACAAAAAGAGAAGAAGCAGCTTGTTAATTATGTCCAGCATCTACTTGGAGGCTTCTCGGTGATGCAGGCAGTATACTCATGGTTAAAGAAACAGGTCTGCTGTGTCTGAGCTCACAGGACTGAGGTTGAAAGTTTAATGAATACTAAATAGAATTGTACCTCTACCACTTTTTTCACACATACAATACCCTGTTGGAACATGCACTCACTTTGGGTTTTTGATACCATTGTTTTGTAGAGTGTTGCCAATGTGAATCTCTGCTCCGGCAATCCTGCCTTCACAGCAGTCTCCTCTGTTGGTGATGGTGATGGAGGTGATGATGTAGGACTCCAGCAGGTCCACTCTCCACCAGGGCTTGGTCTGTTCAGTGGTATGGGTGCATGAACCGGCAAAATAATCAGATTCACGGTTTCCATCAATGGCATTGTATGCAGCCCCAAAGGTATTATACTCTCTGTTGTAGCGACGTGACTGAGTTGCTTTGCCACGCAAAGCCACATTTTCTGTCAAAGAAAGACATACAATCATTTTTGCTTTGTATTATACCTTAACCTGACCATCTTTGCAAACACATGATCATCCTACAATGTCACATTTTCTGTCAACGAAAACCATAATTGACTGACTGAAGGGCTGAGCTACACACACAGACAGAGGCAAACAGCAAATGGGATGATGTATGCACTTCGTCTTTTGAATGGTGTGCTTAATAACAGCAATGACAATCCTGACAAAATTGTATTAGTCCAATTGAAATTTGAAGTTGTCGTTGGCATAAATTTAGCAAGAAGCCGCGAAAAACAAAAGAAGATGTGAAGAGTGTATAACATGCAGTAGCTGACCGTCAGCTTTCCTTCTGACTAGAGAAGCAGCGCATAGCAACCTCACTATTAATGACCTTCTTGTTGTCATCGATTATCAAGCCCAACACAACTGTGTCGGACGGGGGGCTCCAGTGCTGACTGCTGGACATGCACCCACCCACTCCGACCACTTTTGATTGGCCAATCAGGAAGTCTAAATCCAAGTCACAGAGAGAGCTGTTGATCCCTATGTTCCTGAGCTTGCTGGCCAGCCAAAGGGACACTATTGTATTGAATGCTCAACTACACTTTGCTCTGTAAGAACATTTTAAAGGGTCAGAGTTGATGATCTGTTTGATGAGTCTTTCAAAAACATTTCATCAGGCTCGAGGTCAAAGCCACAAGACAATAGTCATTCTGAGGTAACCACACAAGCACCAGACAGCACCCGACATGTGTTTTGAGAAATGTTTCTAACTGCCCCTACTGATGTGTTATAATCAACACATAAATACAGGACAATACCAGATTATACTTACGGTAAGTATAGGCTGAGCATGACCCTGAGAAGCGCAGTAAAAGAAATACACCAGTGTGCTTCATTATTCTGTTTGAGAAAGACAAGAGAGAGAAATATTAATGGAATAAAAAGCAGCACATTGCATTCCCAAGTACATTTTGACCGTTTGACTAAGAGGTGACAGAACTTTGCTGTAATGATCTAATAGAGAATAACTGCAAACAGTAGGTTTTTGTCAAAGAATAAACAACAGTGAAGAGGCCGGAATCTTTCCTCTGTCTTTGATTCCAGCTCTGAGCATGTGATTATCATGTTGTCGTTTGTAAAACTGCTCTTAAAGTTTACTTTGCTGTATGTATCATTGAAACCATTGATAAGTCTTATTCATTGTTAATGACATCATTTTGGTAGCACTTGAAATGAACTGTCTTTTTTATTTCAGGCCTGAAAAATGATTTCCTACTAATACTTCTAGGTAGAGTGAAAGAAAAACAATACTATAAGAAAGAAGGAGTAACTATTGGACATTTTACATGAAAGGAGAAAAGTATGTTTTTACAAATATTTGGGTACCTATAGGGTATAGTACTTCAGTAAAAGAAAAAGAAAATATCTCTTTTATAGTGTTTTTAAGTGTAATTTATGAAAGTTTGATAATTACAGGCCTTAATCAGTAAAGCAGATTACAAAAAATTCTTAATAAATTCGTAATTTAAGAAGAAAATTCAATGAAAAATTAAATGCTTACCCTGATTCCAGGTTAGAATTTTTTTTATCCCTATGTCCAATGAGCAGTCGGAGCTTTGTGGTCTGTTTGTGATAAAGGACAGTTCGATTTCCTCCTCATAGTAAATCTTTAATTTATTACAAGGGTGTTAGAAAAATGTTTTATCCCTCCCACCAATGAGTAGCCAGAGCTTCTTAACTCTTAGTGGCCTCAATGTGACAAGGAACAATTCGATCTCGCTCTCACCTCGTTTCCCACTCACCTGGTTTTCTTACTCAATCTTTAATTGACTCCAAGGGGGTTAGAAAATGTTTCATCCCTGATCCCTTATTGTGAAGATAGGCTATTTGCCTCGCAGTCAAGAAAGAGAAAAACACATTAATTGGAGGAAACTATCCAATCACATCACATTATGGTGTCTACTCCCATCCACATTCATCAGGTTCCATAGGTCAAATAAGCACACGCTATAACATTAGACCAGGTTTAAAACATTTACACTTACATTAATGCTTGTATAATTTCACAGTTCAAGGGCTGTTAATACCACATATAGCCTAAAACATTACATTATACTTATATGACTCTTCATATCAATAAAAGGAAGCCACAGTCATTTGGCTGATTAATGTAATAGATACTGTGGTAAAAGCAATAAATATCAATCGACCAGAGCGCATGATTAAACTGACCTGTGAATGAATTGATTGGCTGTCCTAATTTGCGGAGGTATGTACCAGGATGCCATGTGGAGGCTTCATTCTTGATGACTGGCAGCCTGTTGTTCCAATAGTTTTTGCAACATTGTGCTGGATTAACCCATTTTTGGCCACTAGGGAGCAAAACATACCTCAAAACATGATAACACATGTTTAATCAAGGAATAGACTCTTGATTGGGCCACTTTGTGAGAGGGTCACATCACAGATGGAGCCAGCCAAATGCATATTCAGGCGACAGTTCCCTTCTTTCTTCTAAATTTTAAAATGTGAAAGTGATGAAAGAATCTGAAGGCTTGTGGTAAACCAACTTCCATTCAAAATAATTGCATTCAAGCAAACATAACTTCACTGTGGTAAAAGGACAACTGCCTCTTCAAGAAGTGGTTAGTATCCATAAGATACCATAAGACCCTGTGGTAGTTTCGCCACAAAAGTATGTCCGAGACCACAATTTGTCTTGATGACACCACTGTTAAACTAAATGCATTGTTCAGGTGTAATGTATTAAACCTTAGATTAGGAAAAGAAAAAAAGTAACAGTAACAATAAAAGTGACTTTTTAATGATTTAATTGGATTTCAGCATTTAAGACATTCAGAGCAGATACTGAAAATACCTCAGAGGTTTAACGTACCAAAATACAAGTAAAGGACAGCATTAGAAAGTTTTTATGAAAAATCCACAATATGTGTCCATGTATATAGTGTCCGTAACATGTCACCCCACGATACAATACTGTCAGATGAGGAGATACATTCACAAGGATGGGATTTTGGGTAAATTGTGCCACTTGTTCAACACACATTTCTTCTGACAGCATTGAATCTCAAGCTGTGATTCCAGTTGGTATGAGTACATTTAACAGCAAACTGTAACTGTTCAGCATTTTGAAGGTCTTCAGACTTAATCCAGCCTCGAGCCATACACCTCCACCTCACACAGACTCAGGAACTCTTCTTTTCCTGGGATGACTATGTTAACGTAGCGCCCGTCCAGACCAGGACACTGGAATTCAGCGGTAGCTCCTGCTGGGATACTTTGTATCACAGCACACCTTGCAGACAAATCAGAAAACACTTGATTAACAAAAGGTCATGAGGCAGTTATAAAACCATACTTCAAAAGTAAGACCAGATAAAATAATAGATAATAAAGAGTAGGATGGGCAATCTGGTAAAGATATAATATCATTATCTATTTAATCACAATGTTTTTTCTCAAATTTTAAATGCCCAGTAGATGATAGTGTTGGGACCCGCACCACATGGTTCTGAGAGCAACCAGCATGTAGACCAAAGCTTAACTGGTAAGCAAAGGAAAGTACACCGGTATGTGCAGTAGGTGGCGCCTGACTGTCATGTTTTTAATGGTTGGATCATCATTTTAATACATTTTTATAAATACATTTTAATAATTACTATCAGTAATTTCTCATTTTTAATAACCACACCTGCCCTACCATCAACACCAACAATGGTGCCCTATGTGAGGCCATGTCAAATCAGCTTTATTTATGCACAATAATTCAGAATTATTCATCCCAACAATAGTCAGACTTGAAATAGCTAATGAAGTTCTCCGTTTGCAAATTACAATATTATGTAGCATTAAAAAGTTATTTAATCTCATCTGCATTGCTGCTAACTGCTCCCATTTAATTTTATACAATACATCACAAGAAAAGCTAAAAATACTGATAAGAGCGGTCGTGCTGTAACCTACCTCGTATTGCTGTTGCCATCGTTGTCAAGAGAATCTCCAATTCGGATCTCGGCTCCATTGAGGCGTTCTGGGTTTGATTTCATGTTGGTTATCTTCACAGTAAACACTTTATAGGTTTTGCGCAGATCCAGTCGCCACCAGGGGCCAATGTCATTGTTTGTGTGACTGCAGGAGCCGTCCCCCCACTTGGTGTTCTGACTTAAGTCTATGGCGTTATTTGCAAAGCCAAATTCAAACGTTGATGACTGTGTGGCTTTTCCTTGGAGGGCCAGGTTCTCTCCTGCAAGAAAAATAACAATTAAAAGCTGGACTTTGCAGTTGTTATTATTACAGCAAAATCCCAACATATTCATTGTTTAATTAAATGTGCTTCTAGATATTTATTTTTGGAATATTTAGTTAAATTATTCCTGTGACTCTTTAATTGAATTTGTAGTCATAATTTAGGATGCAGGACACAATTCTGTCTGAAGTTTCTTTAATGCAAATGTAGCTTCTAAGAATGGTTTAACAACATGAAAAACAATATGATTTTCCTTTTAGTTTATACCACACTTTATAGATGAGATGACAGTTACTGCTACAATTCACATTCATGTAATAACTCAAATTCTAACCGGTTGGGGAACGGTACCCATAGACTTCCACTTCACAGACTGTAATGATCTTTCGTGAACCAGGTATAACCAAAGTCACGTAACGTCCCTCCACACGATCAGTGAAAGTCTGACTGAACGTTGGAGCTCTACCGATGTCAGCAATTGTAGCAACCCTAACAGAGAGAGAAAGGCAGAGAAAGCAGCAAGTGATCACATTTAATACCTTAAATGAGTTACATGAGGATTAAAGAAACAGGCTTGTTGAGTATTTTTTGAAAGGATCTTTTACATTTTCCAAGAATTTATCTAGGATTCCTGCACATACCACTAGAGGCAGCATGCATACCAGCAGTCGTTATCATACCACAGTTTTGAGAACGTTTTTCAGAAATACTAACGTTATCTGAATGTATGACATGAACAACACGACATTCTGTTAAGCAAGGTGAATCAGTTATTTGCACTATTACGACCACCAACCCAGAGATTTAAAGCTTTTATGCTGTTTCTACAATTAATTTGAAAAATGGTTTGACCATCTGTTTAAAACTATGCACTTAAAGATATTCTAATATTATCAAAATACTGCAGAATTTCCTTTTGAAATAATTATACTTTATTAATTATACTATAGTTTTCTTTCCTGTAAAAGAATTTAACTGTTCCTATGAGAAACTTTGTTAATGAAGAAGTAGCAGGAAGGAGGGAAAAATGAGCAAGATGCTCTGAGAAGCAAAAGATTGTACATTTTCATATTAACTCACACTGGGTTTTCAAAACCATCTCTTTCCACAGAGTTGCCTATGTGCACTTCCATTCCATTGATCCTTTCTGGACAGCAGTCCTCTCTGTTGACAATGGTGATGGAGGTGACGATGTAGGACTCCAGCAGGTCCACTCTCCACCAGGGATTTTTCATTTCAGTAGAGTGTGCGCATGATCCAGAACCGTAATTGGATTCATGGTTTCCATCGATAGCATTGTAGGCAGCCCCAAATGCGTCTCCATAACGCGCTGATTGGGTCGCTTTTCCGCGTAAGGCCACATTTTCTATGAATGAGATACATAACAGATACTTAACATCTTTATTTGTCACATGGTCAAAGGAAGTGAGGGTGCTGCAGCACCCCCTTAATCAAGGCATTATTAATAAAGGTCAATTGATTGTCCACATGATAGAAGTGCTGTTTGATCGTGATGCCTAATGTTACTTGGTGATTCTCTGGTTTGTCAGTCAAGTGTATGAACAACACTGCAGACTGGAGTCTCTGTTACAGTGACAAACAGGAAAATATGCTCCTCCTCTCCATCTCTATGAAACGACCTTGTCGGACACAAAACAGGGAAAGAAATAACTCAATGTATAGCATTTGCTAAATTTACACAAACCCCCTATAATGAAGAATTAATCATAGACGGTGTTTCACTATGTTTTAAGTTTTTCCAAACTCAACAACTCACAATAAGAGATTTTATTATATAGAAGTCTGGGGAATTTCTCTTCCTCTTTATCTCCCTGCTGATGTTGACTGTAGTTGATGTGACTACTTTGATCTTCATTAAGCTGGTGTTCACGTTTGCTTTGCTTTGCAGTTAATACAAATAACATGAATGTCACACATTCCATCAAGCTAAAACCATATAAAAAGTTCTGTGCATTTATCAGTGGCGTTGTAGAGGTTTTTCTACCCAGTATTAGTTGACTTGGTCCTGTGTTTTGCTGTGAAAGAAAATAACTTGATTCTTTGCACTACAAATCCAGATATATAATACACGTAATCATCAAATGAAACAGCCAGATATTATTTAGAAATGCACGTAGTTATGTTTTACGGTGAAGACATCACATACATTATACTTACGATATTTTACAGCTGAGCATGTCACCAGGAGGAGCAGCACCACGAAAACGCTGAAATTCATTGTTCTGGATGAGACAAAGAGTTATTAATAGACCATATCTGAAAAATATACACTTCCTTTTTTTATACGGTTGAAATGTATGTCATTAGAATCTCAGCCCAGTCAGCAGGATATAATGTTCGCACTTAACATTTCTACGTAATACAGACACACCCAAGGTGCCACCCAAACGAGGTGGAGGGGACGATGGTGGCATAGTTACAGCCAACAAAGCTGCCAAATGGGCAGCAGCAGTCCATCTCTGTTAGGACATTTCCAGTAGTTTTTGTGGCTACATACACAGGAAATCAGATCATCTCATCTGTGATGGTGGCGACCAAAACAGGTATTTGAAGCCAAGCTGTTATGTCTCCCTAACTCTTGCCAAATCGTAATAGAAAATAGAAAATTAAACTTAAACAAACTGTAAAGAAATGATAGTTTTTAAAACATTTATAGCCTTTATTGAATGGGCTTGGTGCCTACATGTTTAAATGTACATTGTTTGGTGGATACGTTTTTTGATTATGGCTTATTGATCACAAAGCAAAGTTTAAGCTTGCTTCGTAAAAACTATTTACTTTTCAAAGTTAGTAAGTCTTCAGTAAGGCTTATCTTACAATCAATATGTAGTAAATGTACTTTAAACTGTGTTGCTGATATAACCAGTTAGAACTCAAAGTGAACAATGAGGTCTTATAATGTCTGAAAAGGGTCTTAAAATAGGTCTTAGAAGTTATTACATTTAATTTCAGGATTCCTGCTTGTACCCTGATTTAACCACCATGTGATTTAAACAATAGATAACAGTGCCAGCCTTAGTCTGTGTGCTTTTGAGCCGACATGGAGATATTGTGTAAATTATGGCCACCCTTGACATTAAAATTGCAGTGCACTCCTGTACATCCACTGAATGATCATAATGCTGACCTTTACCAAATAGACAGGAAACGAATAAAAAAAACAACGGTAACTGGTAATCCTGAAAGTGCTTAGTCTTAAATTTTTACCTTACGCAATGCACACCCTCCTGTAAACTTCTCTGTTTTTAGCCAGATTCACTTGAATTTTTGTGGATTTCCACATTTCAAATGCTCTACTTCTCTGTTTTTTCTTTCTTTCTGATAACCCTTGAACACATCCAGCTCTCTCCAATTTTATCAGAACTAGTCTATCAATTTCATCAAAAAGGTGTATCCCGTTACACTGGAAGTTTTGGGTGAGTCTTCCAGGTGTATACATCACAGCACACCTAGCAGAATAAGAAATTACTCTGCTAACTCATGAAATGGTCAGGTGAAACACTAGATACTCCGAACGCACTGTTTGTAGACAGGCAGAGTGTCTGCAGGGAGGGCCGTAGCTACATACAACCCCAGCTTGAACGACTTGGTTTCGGCAAGCCAGTGTTTGCCTCCGGGCTGCTCGAGGGGCAGCCCGCCGATCAGACATCCAGCCTGTTCACTCTCTCTAACCCAGAGACTCTCAAGCACTGAAAAAAGACTCTGGATGAGCAGCCAGCTGGTCAGGGAGGACTGCAGCAGCCAATGAGTATATTGTGTTTACTGGAGAAACTACCGGTCACAATCCCTGTTATTAGCATCTCCGCTAAGCACCGGAGGAGAAAAATTGTAAATATAAAAATAAATAAATTGTAAAAATAATTGCAAATAGTAAAGCTATTGTGGATATGATAAGATAGATATGATATGGTAATTTATTTCCTCGCATTGTGAATGTGGTTTAATTATTTTCCCACCTATGGAAAAAAGAAAGAATTCAGTGTTATGTAATTGTTTGTGTGTTTTCCTCTTTACTTCAGATCCAGAGAAAGGGAGGTACAAGGTTCTCAGTGTAGTTCATTCACTGGACATCTGACCTGCACATCTTACCTATCTGTATTAGTTGCCCTATTTCTACTGTTCAAACAGTCAGCATAAAAATCTTAACTCAAGATCTACACCAGTAGAGCCGGAACAAGTACTTCCGGACAGGAGTGCCTTGTAGGACTGTGGTTGAAATCACTGGTGTAGAGACTTATTTTATAACCTGTATCTCCCCATACAGGAATGACTTTGTGCACATAAACAAGTTGGAGTAAGTGAAGAATTGAGAGTGTGTTTGAGTGTATCATTGTTTCATTATTATAAATATCTGGAGAAAAACTTGCATGAATAATAACAAATATAATAATGATAATAATAAATATTGTAAATAATATGGATATATATGGATATAAAGACATTCTAAAACTTGCTAAAAGAAAGAAAAGATAAAACATTGACATCTGTTTTATCTCAAATTCAAGACCTGTCTACATGAGAAAATCACTCCTGTAAAGTTTTCAAACATAAGTCTTCAGTCGTGATTTCATTTCAAAATTAGGGGAATGATTTCAAATGACAATTATTTACTTTTTTTCTGAGGTACATAACATTGCATCTACTTGCTATATAAAATATTTGGTACAGCAAAATATGCTCAGTGAAAAGCAGAACAAGAGAGAAGAAGACAAAGAAACCAATGTACAAAGACGACATGATGCAACAGAGAAATTAAATGTGTTACCTGGAGTCCTCACAGAGTCTGATGATTCAATGAAAAAAAGCTTCCAAACCCCTAAAAACATCAACACTTTATGTGCACTTTAAGTAAATCTCTTTCTTCACTCTACAGCAGTTGAACCAATCATCTTTTCTCATCTTCAGCACTGTCCTGTGACATCACATTGGTTTACTCACTTCCCTTCTTGTGAATCAGATTTGGGAGGTCATCCAAGTAGCTGCCAACACATAAGACAAATATTACACAATACACTTTCTACATTCACTCAACTAGAAGTGTTTGTGTTGCGTTTACAGTGCTATTTAACATTTAATCTCTGTGGGAAATAATTTATCTTAAACTCCACTAAATCAGTGTATTAAGTATGATACATTATAATAAAGGATCAGTTCACTCAAAATTGAAAATTCAGTCATTACCCATTCTGATGAAAAGTCGGATGATGTTTTGTAGTCCACAAAACATTCCTAAAACTTCACAAGCGTTGCAGCATTCTCCTAAACAACTGAAGCTGTTAGGGACTAAAAAACAACCCAAAAACAGCAAGATGTAAGAAATCCCAAATATTTTTGGAAAGGCGTTCGCGCTTGTGCACCCACTTCAGACAGATGCTTTTATTTTAGCTGAGATAACAGCTTTTAAAAGGATGTGAGTAATATCCTATTCAAATAAAATTAGGATCATTATTAATGAAGAACACATTAAAAAAACTATCCAACCACATCACATCATGGTGTCTACTCCCATCCACGTGTTAGGTTCCATAGGTCAAATAAACACACACCATGAAATATTCCCCAAAGTGCATGTAATTTCTTTCCTCACAGCAGTATGGCTACACTGATCCAGCTATAACATTAGACCAGGTTTAAAACATTCATACTTACAATAATGCTTGTAAATTCCACTGTGTATTT
>CAEMYA010000386.1:4388-31719 GCA_903131615.1 Diplodus sargus | reverse complement strand
ATATATATATATATATATATATATATATATATATATATGTCAAGACAATTGTATGATCTTCAAGAAGTGACTAGTATCCATTGGTACAATTTTTAGAATAAAAATCTGCAGGAGGGTTACACCAGCCATGGTAGCATCAACAAGTTGTTCTCAACACACACATTCCAAAATCAGTCTTCATTCTGAGCTTAATTTCACACCTTTAAAGTTTCCTTACTGCCTCTTGCACAGTTACAACACATTTGCATTCCAAAAAACTGTCCTCAAACACCTGTTCAGACCAATAACAATAAAATGGGAAGAAAGTTGATTTTTTATTGATTTAATTGTATTTCAGTAGTGGAGACATTCACAGTTTTATCCTGCAGCAGATAGTGAAAATACCTCGGAGGTTTAACATTTCAAAATACAAGTAAACGACAGCATTCGAAAGGTTTTATAAAAAATGAAAAAAACAAAAACACAACATGTCACCCCACAATACAATCACTGTCAGATGAGGAGATACATTCACAAGGACATGATTTTGGGCAATAGGTGCCACTTGTTGCACGCATGTTTCTTCTGACAATATTGAATCTCAAGATGTGATTGCAGTTAGTATGAGAACATTTAACAGCAAACTATAACTATTCAGTATTTCGAAGGTCTTCATACCTAATCCAACCTCGGGCCATAGACCTCCACCTCACACAGACTCAGGAACTCTTCTCTTCCCGGGATGACTATGTTAACGAAGCGACCATTCAGGCCA
Source organism: Diplodus sargus (assembly GCA_903131615.1). Lineage (NCBI taxonomy): Eukaryota > Metazoa > Chordata > Actinopteri > Spariformes > Sparidae > Diplodus > Diplodus sargus. The sequence goes on along the minus strand of CAEMYA010000386.1, from coordinate 30,965 downwards.
GGACACTGGAATTCAGTGGTAGCTCCTGCTTCGATACTTCGGATCACAGCACACCTGATATACGAAGCAGAGAACACAAAAGGTCATGAGGCAGTTAATACATCATACTTCAAAATTAAAACCAGAGATAAAATAATAAATAATAAAGAGTAAGGAGGACAATCTGGTAGAAAATATTATATCATGATCTATTTAATCACAATGTCTTTTCTCAAATTTTAAATGCCCAGTAGATGATAGTGTTGGGACCCTCACCACATGGTTCTGAGAGCAACCAGCATGTAGACCAAAGCTTAACTGCGGCCTCCTTACACTAACAAAGCCTGGTAAGCAAAGGAAAGTACACCAGTACGTGCAGTAAGTGGTGCCTGATTATCACTGTTTTAATGATTTAATCATCACTTTAATAATTTTTTAATAATTTATGTTAATAATAACTATCAATAATATCTGATTTCTAATAACAACATCTGCCCTACCCCTAACACAACAATGGTACCTCGCGTGAGTCCATGTAAAACCAGCTTTATTGCAGTATTTTTGCACAATAATTCAGAATTATTAATCCCAACAATAGTCAGAATAATATAGCATTAATAAATGTTATTTTTGGCACAAGCTCCTCATCTGCATTGCTGCTAACTACTCCCATTTAATGTGATATAGTACATCACCCAAAGAAGAGCCACATGAAGATTACAGATTGTCATCTACCTGCAAGAGTTGATGCATGAGGAGAAAGAAAGCTACGATGAATACTAAATCATTGGTGCCTTCTCAAAAGATCGAGAATACAAAAAGATAACAGAGATTATGATGTTCCTTTCCTTTCCTTTCCTCTCCAGCCTGTAACCTACCTCGTATTGTTGTTGCCATTGTTGTCAAGAGAATCTCCAATTCGGATCTCGGCTCCATTGAGGCGTTCTGGGTTTGATTTCATGTTGGTTATCTTCACAGTAAACACTTTATAGGTTTGGCGCAGATCCAGTCGCCACCAGGGGCCAATGTCGTTGTTTGTGTGACTGCAGGAGCCGTCCCCCCACTCGCTGTTCTGACTTGAGTCTATGGCGTTATTTGCAAAGCCAAATTGAAACAATGATGACTGTGTGGCTTTGCCTTGGAGGGCCAGGTTCTCTCCTGCGAAAAGGACACAAAATATGACCATTAAAAACTTTGCAGTTCTTATTACAGAAAAAATCACAACATATTAATCTTTTAATTAAATGCACAACTAGATCTTTATTTATGGAATGTTTAGTTAAATTATTCCTTTGACCCTTTTATTTAATTTGTAGTCATAATTCAGGATGCAGGACACAATTCTTTCTGAAGTTCCTTTAATGCAAATATAGCTTTTAAGAACAGCTTAACAACAGGTAAAACAATGACAGGTAGTGCGTACCGTTCACATTCATGTAATAGCTGAAAATCTCACCAGTTGGGGAACGGTACCCATAGACTTCCACTTCACAGACTGTAACAATCCGTTGTGAGCCAGGTATAACCAAAGTCACATAACGCCCCTCCACACGATCAGTGAAAGTCTGACTGAATGTTGGAGCTCTACCAATGTCAGCAATTGTTGCAACCCTAACAGAGAGAGAAAGACAGAGAAAGCAGCAAATGAATGACATTTAATACCCTCTGTTAAATAGTAAGATAAAGATTAAAGAAACAGGCTTTCTGAGTATGTTTTTTGAAAGGATTTAAAAATGTTTCCAAAGACGTAGCTGGGATTCCTGCAGCTACCACTAGAGGCAGCATGCGTACCACCAGTGGTAATGGAACAGTGTTTCAGAAATACTAACGTTATCTAGATGTTAAGCAATTACATGAAAAACACGACATTCTTTTGAGTAAGGTGAATCAGTTATCACCACCAACCCAGAGACTTAAAGCTTTACAATTAATTTTAAAAAGAGTTTTACCATCCGTGTAAAATGGAAAACTCAAATGTATTACTAAACCTTTATTTAAAATTAGTTTTATGTCCTGTAATATTTTGCTTCAGCCTGCTGCGTAGTCGCATTCATACATTCGTCATCCATGATTGGTTACGAGCTAAATTCAAACTGTGATGACCAAATAGTAGGTAGAATATAAAACACTCCAAGCAAATGCCGCAAAACAGTAAGTCAAGTCATGCTACTGTATTGATCATAATGCTGGTATGTGAAGAGCCTTATATTTTCTGAGGTTTTACAGGACAAAATGTTTGAGAGACAGTGAATTTATATATTTTATTTATTCAATATTTTGACTTTTAATGTCCTTTAACAAAGCCCAGGAGCCCGGGAACATCTGACTGTGAGCTGTACTGATGATATTGCATCAGAAAATTCCACTGCACCTTCAGCTCAACAGACAGACTTTAACTGTTCCTATGAGAGTCTCTATCGATGAATAAGAAGCAGGAAGGAGGGAGAAATGAGCAAGATGCTCTGACAAACAAAGGTTTGTAGAAAATGTGTAACATTATTTTGTTATTTTTCATATTGACTCACACTGGGTTTTCAAAACCATTTCTTTCCACTGAGTTGCCTACGTGGACTTCCATCCCGTTGATCCTGGGTTTACAGCAGTCTCCTCTGTTGACAATGGTGATGGAGGTGATGATGTAGGACTCCAGCAGGTCCACTCTCCACCAGGGGTTTTTCATTTCAGTAGTGTGTGAGCATGATCCAGCATGGAAATTAGATTCACGGTTTCCATCGATAGCATTGTGTGCAGCCCCAAATTCGTTCTCAAGACTGGGTTGCGTCGCTACTCCGCGTAAGGCCACGTTTGCTTTGAATGAGATATATAACAGATAATTAACATCTTTATTGGTCACATGGACACAGGAAGTAAGGCTGCTACAGCCCCCCCTCCTTAATCAAGACATTATTAATAAAGGTCAATTAATTGTCCAGATGATATAGAGGTGCTGGTTGATCATGACGCCTAATGTTACTTGGTGATTCTCTGTTTTGACAGTCTAGTGTATGAATGACACTGTAGACTGGAGTCTCTGTTACAGTCACAAAAAGGAAAATATGCTCCTCCTCTCAGTCTCTATGAAAAAAGTGTATAGGACATAATGTTTTTTAAGCAGGGAGAGAAATAACTCAATGCACAACACACAAACGCCCTAATAATGAATAATTAATAATAGATGATGTTCACCATGTTTGACCTTTATTTAGCTGGTGTTCACATTTGCCTTGCTTTGCAATTAATACAAAAAACATGATTGTCACACATTCCATCAAACTAAAACCATATCAGAAGTTGCATGTATTTATCAGTGGAGTTGTAGAGGGTTTGCTACCCAGAATTTGTTGACTTGGTTCAGTGTTTTGCTGTGAAAGAAAATAACTTGATTCTATGCTCTACAAAGACAACTACTGCATTTAGTCATGTTTTACAGTGAAAACATCACATACTCTCAGATCATACTTACGATATTTTACAGTTGAGCATGTCCCCAGGAGGAGCAGCACAAGGAAAACATTGAGTATCATCATTCTGGATGAGACAAATAAGCGTCATTAATAGACCATATCTGAAAAATGTGCACTTTTCTTTTTTACTGTTGAAATGTATAGCATTAGAAACTCAGCCCAGTCAGTAGGATATAATGTTAGCACCTAACATTTCTACTTAACACAGATTCACCCAAGTTTGACCATTTTAACAAACTTGGCATATAGCATTCACATTATATACTTATTAGTACACATAGAGGTGGAGGGGATGATGCTGGCATAATTACAGCCAACAAAGGTGCCAAATGGGCAACAGCAATTCATCTTTGTGGGGTTTTTGTGGCTATATTCACATGTGTATATTTGCCTGTGTTTGCGATGACCAAAACAGGTATTTAAAGCCAAGCAGTTGTGTTTCCCAAACTCTTGCCAAATGGTGTTTTCTGCCTAAACCTAAGTAGAGTATAAACACAGAGTTGTGACAAAAGCGAAATAGAAAATTAAACCTAAACATAAGAAAGGAATGTTTGGTTTTCTCTTAATCGTGGTTTTGCAGAAACATACATACCTAACATGTATCCTGGTGGTAACCAGGATTATGAGTATTGAATTATGTTTCCAAGAATAGCCCCTCCTGAATCCTACTGACTGGACCTTTAACGTTTTCTATGATTAAACAGACATGAAAGCCAACCAAAAAACTACAGACGTTTTAAGTTGAAAAAAAATTATAAAAAGAGTAAATGCCAGTAGATTAGCTAAGGAGTGCCACTTTATGAATGTAGATATCAAAATACAGACAGGTTTGAAGTCACTTAAAAGAACTACCAAGGCACAGTGCTCTGCAAGAATTAATAAAGCCTTTAGTAAATGGGCTAAGTGCCTACACGTTTCGATTTATAGTGTTTGATGAAGAAGACTTTTGGTTATGACTTATTCATCACAAAGCAAAGTTTAGGCTCACTTTATAAAAAATGTATGCTATTTAGTTTTTAAAATAAGTATTCAGTCAGACTATTATGGCTGTTATTTACTTGTCATTTACCTTTCTGTAGAAGCACATACAGTATCTACATCCAACATCGAATATTTAGTGTATTCACATATGCTCAGTGAAAAGCAGCACAAAAAGAGAAACAAGAAAAAGGAAAAAGAAAAGAAAAAGAAACTGATGTACTAAGAAGATCTGGTGCAACAGAGAAATTAAATGTGTTACCTGGAGTCCTCAGAGTCTGATGATTTAGTGAAAAAAGCTTCTAAACTCCTAAAAACATCAACACTTTGTGTGCTCTTTAAGTAAATCTCTTTCTTCACTCTACAGCAGTTGAACCAATCATCTTTTCACTATCATCTTCAGCCCTGTCCTGTGCAATCACATTGGTTTACTCACTTCCCTTCTTGTGAATCAGATTTTGGAGGTTATCCAACTAGCTGCAAAGAAGTAAGAAAAACATTACACAATACACTGTCTACATTCAGTTGATAATATCATAATAATAACGACTAATGACTAAGGTTTTTATGTTGTGTTATTTTTGAGTTGTGTTTGAGTTTGGAGTGAACTGTCCCATTAACCACCATGTGATTAAAACAATAGAAAACAGTGCCAGCATTTCTCTAGGTGCTTTGAGCAGGTGTGCAGTGGTTGGTACAAATTGTGGCCATCCTCGATAATAAAACTGCATTGCACCACCGTTCACCCACTGAATTATCAGAATCCTGACCTTGTTCCATGGAAAGTTACCAACTAGAAAGGAAAAGAATGGGAAAAACCCCTAACCGTCGATGCTGAAAATATCCACATTTCAAATGTACTACTTCTCTATTTTCTCCCTCTAATAACCGCCAGACACACTCTTCTTTATCCAAATTTGTCTGTATCTGTTTTGGCACTTAATACTTGTTTACGGATTCCTCTTTTTATGAGCCATAATAGGTCCGGATGGTGTGAATGTAAAGTTTGTAAAGAGAAACAAAACACACTCTTAGGAGTTGTGATAAACAAAAATGACTGACAATGTCAAGCAGATAATTATTCGACTATTATTATTACCTCTGCCTAGAAGGTTATGTTTTCACACATGTCCAGTTTTTTGGTTGTTGGTTGGTTTGTCAGCAAGATAACATACAAACTACTGCTAGTTTATTCCATCGGAACAACATGTGAGATGGTCAGATAGCTCTGGAAAGCCCTACAGTGTTCTGTCTTCAGAAGTTGAGGGCTGTGTCTGATAATTTCAGTAACTTTCTGAGGCTGTGGAGGTGTGAGAAAAAAAACAAAGCAATATAATGTACAGTATATTGTGCACTAAGTGGTAGTTGGGCAGAGCTATGTTCATGCCGCAGAGCAAAGTGTTCCACAATGGAAAAGATCCAAAATTGAATTTTATGAAGTAGTTTACTCATGTTAAATTATGTTGGGAAAACATCAACACTTTGTGTGCTCTTTAAGTGAATCTCTTTCTTCACTCTACAGCAGTTGAACCAATCATCTTCTCACTGTCATCTTCAGCACTTTCCTGTGACATCACATTGGTTTACTCACTTCCCTTCTTGTGAATCAGAGTTGGGAGGTCATCCAAATAGCTGCCAAGAAGTAAGACAAACATTACACAATACACTGTCTACATTCGCTTGATAAGATCATTATAAGAAAGACTAATGACTAAGGTGTGTGTGTTGTGTTTGCAGTGCTGTTTAACATTTAATCTGTGGGAAATAATTTACTTTAAACTCCACTACATCACTGTATTAAGTATGATACATTACTATAGATTAAAGGATCGGTTCACAATAGTTCAAATATTCAAAATATTTAAAACTGACCCTGTGGTAGTTTCACAACAAAAGTATCTCAGAGACCACATTTGCCTCATTGAAACCACTGTTAAACCAAACACATTGTTCAGTTGTAATGTATTAAACTTTAAATTTGAAAAAATCAAACATTTTGATTCAGACCAATAACAATACAATGGAAAAGACAAAGTGTCTTTTTAGCGATTTAACTGTGTTTCAGTATTGATGACATTCAGAATTTTATCCTGCAGCAGATAGTTAAAATACCTCAGAGGTTTAACATTTCAAAATACAAGTAAACAACAGCGTCAGAAAGGGATTTATAAAAAGTCCATCATATGTGTCCATGTATACAGTGTCCATAACATGTCACCCCACAATAGAATTACTGTCAGATGAAGAGATACATTTACATTCAAGGACGTGATTTTGGGCAAATTGTGCCACTTGTTGCACACATGTTTCTTCTGACAGAATCAAGCTGTGATTCCAGTTAGTGTGAGTACATTTACACATACACATTACATTATTGTAACAAAAACAATTTCTCCCTGGAGATCATTAAAGTATTCTGATTCTGATTTAACAGCAAACTGTAACTAATCAACATTTCAAAGGTCTTCAGACCTAATCCAGCCTCGAGCCGTACACCTCCACCTCACACAGGCTCAGGAACTCTTCTCTTCCTGGGATGACTATGTTAACGTAGCGCCCGTCCAGGCCAGGACACTGGAATTCAGCGGTAGCTCCTGCTTTGATACTTGGTATCACAGCACACCTGACAGACAATGCAGAGATCACTTGATTAACAAAAGGTCATGAGGCAGTTATAAAACCATACTTCAAAGTTAAAACCAAAATGAAAATAATGAAGAATATGGGTAGGCAATCTGGTCAAAAAATAATATTAGGATTTATTAAATAATGATCTATTTTCAAAATTTTTAAAAGCCCAGTAGATGATAGTGTTGGGACCCATGGTTCTGACAGCAGAGCAACCTGCATGCAGCACATAGATTAAATATTGCCTCCTTACATTAACAAAGCCTGGTTAGCAAAGGAAAGTGCACTGACACTAATGTCCAGTAGGTGGCGCCTGATTGTCACAGTTTTAATGATTTTATCATCATTTGTATTAATTTTTATCAATTCAATTTTAATGAAGCAAGCAATAATTATTCATTTATAATAACCACACCTGCCCTTTCATCAACACCAGCAATGGTGCCCCGTGTGAGGGCAGTTTTATTACAACATTTATGCACAATAATTCATAATTGTTAATCCCAACAATAGTCAGACTTGAATTGCTGATGAATTTCTCCATTTGCAAAATGGAGAAGTTAATACATGTTATTTTTGGCACAAGGTCTTCATCTGGATTGCTGCTAACTACTGCCATTTAATCTTATACATTACATCACCCAAAGAAGAGCCACATGAAGATTACAGTTGTCATCTACCAGGCTACATCATTCTGTCAGTGATTTGATGCATGAGGAAAATGACAGCTACTTTGAACACTGAATCATTTGTGCCTTTTTTTAAAATCGAGAATACAAAGCGATACAAGAGATTAAAATGTTTCTTTCCTTTCCTTTGTAGCCTGTCTGCTTCTGTGTCTGTGTTTTACTTCCCATCAGCTGTCTGAACACACCGTTTCGACTAATTGCACGATTTACAACAAATTTACTAAAGAATATAACATTTTGATAGTAAACATGACAGATTTTACAAATTTGATAAACAGTAACTATTAAAGGCTCCTTGTTTGATGCCCAAGGAGAATGTCCCCAGACTCCTTTTAAAAAGTGCTCAATTTTGAGACTTGTTGCATTCTGAGAAATTGTACAAACTTTGTGAAAAGCTGTCTGCGACAACTTCTTGAGTATTTGGGCCAACTTGTGAATTCAGCAACTGTTTTAGATAAAGATATTTCTTTCTTTGTCTGTGCTCCAGTGACGTAGGTGTTAATTTGCACATGGAGTGGGGAAGTGAGATCCGATCACAAGTGGTCACTCTAAAAACATGTATCATGACGCATTTAACACCAGGTGTGAATTGAAGGGCTTGAAGCTGTCCACTTGTAATTGCATCACTGAAGACGGATGGTAATGCCAAATGTGAACAGCCTTTTTGACACAGTGCTGCTTTGGGTAAAATGCAAAAATGTTGGCATGATTAAATGCTGAAGTTCAAAAGGCTGTGTCGGTCTTATTTCTACAACATCATAGTTAATGTTGCTCCAGGACCGGTTTTGCTAATGATTAACCAGAAAGAAACTGTTTTACCAGGATAGTTTACCATTTTACCATCCGTTGGCATGGCTAAAAATACTGATAAGAGCTGTCATGCTGTAACCCACCTGGTGTTGTTGTTGCCATTGTTGTCAAGAGAATCTCCAATTCGGATCTCGGCTCCATTGAGGCGTTCTGGGTTTGATTTCATGTTGGTTATCTTCACAGTAAACACTTTATAGGTTTTGCGCAGATCCAGTCGCCACCAGGGGCCAATATCATTGTTTGTGTGACTGCAGGAGCCGTCCCCCCACTCGCTGTTCTGACTTGAGTCTATGGCGTTATTTGCAAAGCCAAATTGAAACAATGACGACTGTGTGGCTTTTCCTTGGAGGGCCAGGTTTTCTCCTGTGAGAAAAAAACACAAAAATTACCATTAAAAGCTGGACTTTGCAGTTATCATGACATATTCATCTTTAGATCTTTATTTTTGTTGTTTAGTTACATTTTTTCTGTGACTCTTTAATCTAATTTGTTGTCATAATTCAGGATACAGGACACAATTCTTTAAGTTTCTTTAATCCAAATGTGGCTTCTATGAAACGGTTAACAACGTGAAAAACAAGAATATGATTTTCCTTTTTGTACTACACTTTATCGATGAGGTGACAGTTAGTGCTACCGTTCACGTTAATGTAATAGCTCAAATTCTCACCGGTTGGGGAACGGTACCCATAGACTTCCACTTCACAGACTGTAACAATCTTTTGTGAACCAGGAACCACCAAAGTCACGTAACGTCCCTCCACACGATCAGTGAAAGTCTGACTGAACATTTTGGCTCTACCGATGTCAACAATCGTTGCAACCCTAACAGAGCGAGAAAGACAGAGAAAGCAGCACATGATCACAAATAATACCCTCTGTTAACTGATAACATGAAGATTATAGAATCAGGCTTGTTGAGTCTGTTTTTTTTTAAATGTATTTTATTTTATTTTCCGAGAACGTATCTTTGATTCCTGCACCAGAGGTGGCTTGCATACCAGCAGTGGTCATCATAACAGTCTTTCAGAAATACTAACATTATCTAGATGTGTGACATGAACAACACAACATACTGTTGAGTAAGGTGAATTAGTTATTTGCATTGTTATGGCCACCAACCCCGAGCCTTGAAACTTTTCTGCTTTTATGTTTCCACAATTATTAAAAATGGCAAAATAATTTTACTGAAATGTCATTTTAACTTAGTGTTCTTTCAAATAAAAGATTTTTAACTGTTCCTATAAGAATCTCCATTGATGAATAAGAAGCAGGAAGGAGGGAAAAATGAGCAAGATGCTCAGCCAAACAAAATTTTTTGAAAATGTGGAAAACATATATATTTTTTCATATTAACTCACACTGGGTTTTCAAAACCATCTCTTTCCACTGAGTTGCCTATGTGGACTTCCATTCCATTGATCCTTTCTGAACAGCAGTCGGCTCTGTTGACGATGGTGATGGAGGTGATGATGTAGGACTCCAGCAGGTCCACTCTCCACCAGGGGTTTCTCATTTCAGTAGAGTGTACACATGATCCAGCACGGTAATTAGATTCACGGTTTCCATCAATAGCATTGTAGGCAGCCCCAAATTCATTTCCATAACGTGCTGATTGGGTCGCTACTCCGCGCAAGGCCACATTTTCTATGAATGAGATACATAACAAATAATTAACATGTTTATTGATCACATGCACAAAGGAAGTAAGGGCTACCTCACCCCATTAACCTAGGCATTACTAATAAACGTAAGTTGATTTTTCGCATGATATAGAAGCGCTGTTTGATCATGACGCCTAATGTTACTCGATGATTCTCTGGCTTATCAGTCAAGCGTATGAACGACACTGCAGACTGGAGTCTCTGTTAGAGAGACAAACAGACAATCTATTAAACAGCTGTATGAGACGCAATGTTCTTTAAACAGGGAAAGAAATAACTCAATGCATAGCACACAAATGACCTAATAATAAATAATTAATAACAGACGCTTCGCATAAGAAGTGTCGATCTCAGAATGCAACGTAACATGGAGGACAGTTAAAGTGGAAAGCTCCTAAAGCTTAGTTCCATATAAATGCACAGATAATTCAGTGTTTTGTCGTTAGCGAAAAACAATATTGACCTTGAAATTGAAAAAGGAGCCTCATATAAGAAACAATACTAAAATCAAAAGCCAGAAAAGTCATGTGAGATATGGCGTGGATAGTTGTTGCTGGAAGACAGTAGTTCCACCTTAACTGTCCTCCAGGTTACGTCATATTCTGAGATCGATCATTCTCAGCTGCCATGCAGTGCGGAACAAGCTACTACTAAGGTGAGTTGTTCAAAAGCATTCTTTTTAGTAAACTCTGTGTACACAAACAATGTTCTCAATGCTTGTGTTCATGTGTAGAGACCCTGGTGATTCCTAACTCAACAACTCAAAATTTTAAGAGATTTTATAAAGAAGTCTGGGGAATTACCCTTCCTCTTTATATCCCTGCTGATGTTGACTATAGTTTGTGACTGCTTTGACCTTCATTAAGCTGGTGTTGACAGTTGCTTTGCTTTGCTGATTCCTTGCACTACAACTCCAGATACATAATATACATAATCAAAAAATGAATACTCACGATATTTTACAGCTGAGCATGTCCCCAGGAGGAGCAGCACCATGAAAACACTGAAATTCATCGTTCTGGATGAGACAAATAAGAGTCATTAATAAGACCATATCTGAAAAATATACATTTCCTTTTCACTGTTGAAATGTATGTCATTAGAATCTCAGCCCAGTCAGCAGGATATAATGTTAGCACATAACATTTCCACATAATACAGATTCACCCAAGGTTGACATTTGAATAAACTTGGCATATCGCTTTCACATTATGTACTTCTTCGTGTACATCAGTAGGCGGAGTGGACGATGGTGGTGTAATTACAGCCAACAAAGTTGCCAAACGGGCAACTGCAGTTCATCTCTGTTGAGACATTTCCAGTGTTTTTTGTAGCTAAGCCGAAATAGGTATTTGAAGCCGAATTGCTATAATCTCCTAACTCTCTCAAAGTGGTGTTGTCAGCTTAAACCTAAATAGGGTATTAGCACAGAGTTGTTAACAGAAATAGAAAATGAAACCTAAACAAAATGTAAATAAATGTTAGGTTTCACAGACAAATTGATGTACTAAGACAATCTGATGCAAAAGAGAACTTAAATGTGTTACCTGGAGTCCTCACAGAGTCTGATGATTCAGTGAAAAAAGCTTCCAAACCGCTAAAAACATCAACACTTTGTGTGCTCTTTAAGTAAATCTTCCTCTTCACTCTACAGCAGTTGAACCAATCATCTTCTCACTACCATCCTCAGCCCTGTCCTGTGACATCACATTAGTTTACTCACTTCCCTTCTTGTGAATCAGATTTGGGAGGTTATCCAAGTAGTTGCCAAGAAGTAAGACAGACATTACAAAATACACTGTCTATATTAACTTGATAAAGTCATTATAATAAAGACTAATGACTAAGGTGTTTGTGTTTTGCTTGCAATGCTATTTAACATTTTATCTCAGTTGGAAATATTTTCCTTTTACTGCACTTAATTTTTCTCTTTATGATTGTACATACAATACATCTGCTAAAAGTAGAAAGTAAGATACATACAGACTGAATGATCCGTTCACCCAACAATGACAATATCATTCCATGCCAGATGAAAGTTCTTTAACGTTTCATAGTCTCCAAAACATTTCTGGAGCTTCACAACAAAACAACATTGCTGACTTCTCCAAAACAACTGAAATTGATAGGGACTTGCATAAAATGGCTCTGAACAGCTCGTCTGGCTCAATCCAAGTCTCCAGAAGACCGAAATCCAATATATGTTTGAAAAGACGGTTGTGAGCTTGTGCACCCACTTCAGACGAGTCACTTCCTAACACTTTTAACTTAACGGCTACAGTGAAGATTGCAGCTTTAAAGAGGATGTGAATAACAGCTTTTCAGATAGATTTTTTTTCATTTTCATTTTCAGATTTTTTCATGTTTTAAAACAACAAATCAGATATCTCTGGCCCACTTAGCTTTGTTAGCTAGCTTCTTGAAGTAGATGCACACTTCCTTCTGCACAGTGATAAGGTTGGCTTCAGTAACCTCATGAGTCATGATTTCTGGAAAGAGACATTGCTGTGGATTTTTTTTTGCAAAGTGGTTCCATGCTATTCAAGAGAAGGCAGATAGCTCCACAGCTGATATCGCGAAAACTCAGCAACTCACACCAAAGCAACGTAGAAAGAGGAATAGCACCACAGGTAAAAGGAAAACATGTCTTTTTGAGTTTAGGGTGAACTGTCCCTTTAACCACCATGTGATTAAAAACGATGTGCAGTGGTTGGTACAAATGGTGGCCATCCTCGACAATAAAACTGCATTGCACCACCGTTCATCCAATGAGTTATCATAATTCTGACCTTGTTCCATGGAAAGTTACCAAATAGACAGGAAAAGAATTGAAAAAAAGACAGTAACCGTTGATGATCAAAATGCTTAGTCTTAGATTTTTACTTGACACAATGCTCAAACTTGTCTCTTGTCAGATTCACTTGAATTTTTGGTGTTTCCACATTTCAAATGATCTACTTCTTTATTTTCTCTCTCTAATAACCCACAGACACACCCTTCTCTCTCCAAATGTTTCAGTATCGGTATGAATATTAAGATGTTCTGGCATTGAGTATGTGTTCATAAATTCCTCTTTTTATGAGCCATAATAGGACAGGATGTGTGAATGTAACGTTGGTGAAGAGGAGGCGATAACACACGCTATTGTGATAAACAAAAATGACGAATAATGTCAAGCAGATGATTATTTGACTGTTATTATTACCTCTGCCAAGAGGGCTATGTTTTCACACATGTCCAGGTTTTTGGTTGTTGGTTGGTTTGTCTTCAAGGTAACATACAAAATACTGCTTTACTCCATCGGAACAACATGTGAGATGGTCAAATAGCTCTGGAAAGCCCCACAGCTTTCTGGCGTCAGAAGCTGAGGGTTGTATCTGACCATTACAGTAACTTTCTGAAGCAAACAGTTCACTTTATGCTGTGGAGGTGTGAGAAAAACAAAGCATTGTAATGTACAGTATATTGTGCACTGAGTGGTAGTTGGCCAGAGAAATGTTTGAGGTGTCTCTAACATTGTTTAACAAGCAGACCACAGTTTGCAGTTTAATAAAGTGTGCAGGACTACAACCCAGAACTATGGAAGCCCTAAATGGTCATGGGTCGAACGTGGTATTTTCCCTGTTTTCCCGATATGAGTTATTAGTATTTTATTTTTTTTAGATAACAAGTTATTTATGTCATTATCACGGAATTGAAAAGTTGCTATCCTGAGATAACGATAAATAAATTCACTATCACGACAAAAACAAAAGGCTGTCCCTTATATCTTCATGTTTTGTATTGTAAGATATGTATTGTTATGTAATGTATTTGATCAGCATTTTAATTCCAGCATAAGTGCCATTTTGATAAATGTAGCAGCTGATTTAAGATGAAAATATCAGATCAATGTGTACCCTTTATTAATGGCAACAGTTCATAAAAAGTTCATATGATTTGCTTTGATACTCTCAGGCCCACACCACAGAGCAATGTGTGTATGTAAAGGTCCACACTCAGGAATTTCATGAAGTAGTTCTCTCATGTTAAATTATCTCGGGAAAACATTGTCTGTTATTCTGTGATAATGACATAAAAAAAACCCCAAATCAAATTGAACTCATTATCACCGGAAAATTGAGATAGAAGCTTGAGATAAAAAGAGGGACATGGAACTAAGGAGGTAGCTATAAAAGGTCAAAGGTGGTTACAAAAGAAAAGGATGAGAACCATGAAGATGAAGTACCAATATAATTCAATCTTTATCCATAAAGTTACAGTGATGACAATGGAATGTACAACTCACAACAACAGAAATACTCACACACACATCATCACACCATCACTGTCATTGTAGGGTAAATGTAATGCATGTATTGGAACCTAAAAACATATTACTAAGCCTTGTAACATAGGTATTTTGGCGTTTGACATAAAGAAAAGGAAAGATCATCTAACATGTGCCATTCTCTCCATAAATAAACACTATCTGGTTTTCCATTGAAACAATAGTGAGAATGTTTCTCGATTGACAGGTATGTGTGATCAATAACAAGACATAATAATATTTCAATGTCAAATTTCTAATTCCTAAAAAAAAATGTTTTACACTCAAATATACTTTTTATTCACACTTTTTTGCGACCTGGAAAACCAATGATGATAATGATATTTCAACTGTCCAGTCAAACCTGTTATTTGCCATTCAGTGACAACTTTTATCGTCTTACACAGCATCAACATTTATCAACATTAATATTAAGGAAAATAATAGGCCTGAATTTACGTGAGGGTTGAAAACACTGTACAGGGGGGATACATGAATCCATGTGACATGAATCTGTTGATCAGCTATACATCTACAATATAAAATGTCATTGTTATAAAAAAAAAGCTCATGAACACGAGCCTGTACATGAACATCAGCTAAACATCATTGTTATGAATTGTGAACTTCCTCAGACCTAATCCAGTCTGGAGCCATAGACCTCCACCTCACACAGGGTCAGGTACTCAGTTCTTCCAGGGATGGTTATGGTCACATAGCGGCCGTCCATCCCGTTACACTGGAAGTTTTGGGTGAAACCTCCAGGGATGCTTGAGATCAAAGCACACCTAGCAGAAGAAGAAATCACTCTATTAACTCATCAAATAGTCAAGTAAATTAATACATTCTCTGAACATTTCATAAAATATTGTTATAGACATAAATAATCACCAAAACTCTTATTTTGAACAAATATTCTCACATTTTCTTTTAAATTCAGCATAAATGTGTTTTTCCAAACAAACCCTCTGACACACGATGGAAAGAGGGCGGTGTTGTGATGTGAATGAAATGGTAGGAGGGAGATGGAATGCCACATTTAGTGACTGCATGTTATCACTAACACCTTTAAATTATAGTTGAATTATCATGAACAAGCTAACTGTAAACTACCTGGGATTGTTGATGCCATTGTTGTCAAGAGAATCTCCGATCCGGATCTCAGCTCCATTAAGTCTTTCGGGACATTCTTGGCAGTTGGTGACGCTAACAGAAAACACTTTGTGTGTTTTGCCCAGGTCCAGCCTCCACCAGGCGTTAAAGTTAGCGCCTGTGTGAGAACAAGAACCCTGACTCCAGACGCTGGCCCGATTCCCATCGATGGCATTATTTGCAACACCTATAGTATAAAGTGTGGACTGTGTGGCTTTTCCTTGGAGTGCCAGGTTCTCTCCTGCACAAAGGGCACAATTTAAAACATCAGCACAGAGTTTTCATTGATACAAAGTGTCCTGAATCTCTATTTGTTTTGTAATTGTGATGTTGTTAACAGCAGTACCCATGAAAATCTTAAGCTTTTTTCAAAATTGCACAATTGTGATGACATGTCAAATTTTTACATGTCAAGTTTCAGCTGACAAACAGTTAAATGTTTGTGCAGAATTCTAAGGGATTGGTGATCACAACTTTCTGGAGAGAGTATGCATTGTTGCCCTTTTTTCAGTAGTGAGAAGAAACTGGAGGAGTTAATTGAGGTTTTCAGACTGGAGGAAGCTTTTCACAATTCCAGGAACCCCCCCTTTTATTGTATTCGCACCACAAAAGCTCTGAACCATCATAGTTCTTAAACTCCATTTTGATGGGCTTTTTTAGGTCCAACTTTAGAATAAGTACTTTCTCAGCACCAAAGGAATTATGAGTGATGTAAGTGTACATGGATTGGTTGATCTAAGGATACTGTGCAGGTAGCTGCCATTTTTAAAAACCCAGTCAGTACTGTGAGCAACACACAACACAAAAAGAGATAAGAGCTTACGTCACTTCAGTGCTCTTATCCCCCCAACAAAAACATACACTTTGCAAAGGAGAGATATATTAACTTCAGGAGGTGCATTTTGATCATTTTCTTCATGTGATCAAACCTCTGGGGTGACCATCGCTGTTTGGAAAATGAGGCTGCAGCATCACTTAGAAAACCATATTTTGGCTTTGGCCTAATATTTTGTTCTCACCAGTTGGGGCACGGTAGCCATAGACTTCCACCTCGCAGAGCATAAGGACCTTTTTTGAACCAGGCAAAGACACAATCACATAACGTCCCTCAACACGACTGGTTAAAGTGATTTTCGATGATCTGCCTGCTGGGGTATGGGGAATTACAGCAACCCTAGAAGAGAGAGAGACAGGAGAGAGTGGACGAATTTGTTCAATACTGCAGTATTTGAAGGTATAAATCAAGGTAAAGAAATAATGCCAACAAACTGCATATGTCATCAAATTAAAAACATTAGTCATTCAGTCGCATATAAAGGAAATCAGTGGTATCGCACATCTCTGTAGGATCGTCTTTAAGCTAATAGAGTATATGAGAAGATGTATCATGATCCTGGTTGAGAGGTGGTGGGCCTCAGGGAAACCCTGCAGCAACATGAAAATAAGACTTTCCTCTGACAATCTCCCAAGCACCATAAAAAGAGTGAGTATAAAAGAGCTGCATTTAATACTACACATTTGATATGGCAAATAAAAAACAAACACTGACAGGCAAAGACACCGAAGCAACAAACACTCGCGGATTCTTTCCAAATTTAAGAGAAATATCCTCGAGACAGCGTCATGGCCAAAAATATTGCAGAGAGGGTAATTAAATTAATCGCTGTGGATAACCAGCACATCTCTGTAGTAGAGGATAAGGGTTTTCTTCTTTACCTGGAGTTTTTGAATCCCCGGTATGCCCTACCATCTTGGCATTACATTACACTGATTCCACTTTCAAGTTACAGCATGCCGGTATGCGCACTAGTTTCGTGAGTCTCATACAGCAGAGCATGTAAAACAGGCAACCGAGGAGATGCTGAACGTGTGTGATATAGACAAGCAACGTGTCCACGTTGTTTTGCATGACAGCGTGAGGAATATGAAAAAAGTAATGGATGATATGGAGGTACCAAGTGTGGGCTGTGTCTCACACAGTTCAGCTGGCTGTACACGAGGGTCTGCTGTCACAGTACAGCGTCACAGACTCACCTGGTAACACAAAGAAGGTGGTTGGCCAATGTTGGAATAGCATATGCAGAATAAGGAAGAGCCATATGAAAGTATATACTTTGTTTCAACAAAATAAAAAACAACTATTAAGGAATGCAGGTACTTTTTTCCTAATGCAGCTTTATTATCCAGGAAAACATTAGTTAAGGCTAAGTATCGGATCGGGACTCAGTATCGGCAGATCCTAAATATTAAAGGACTCAGATCAGATTGGGGTAAAAAAAACAAAAAACCTGGGACATCCCTACCTGTAACCAATTCCACACACACATTCAGGTAACACAGAGGTGCATTAAAGCCCAAAGGCAATTAAAGCACATACAATAGAAATGTTTATACAACCTCTGGGGTCGTAACAACCCTTATAACTTATAATTAAAAGTTTACTTGTAAGTCATAAGTCACATTCTCTTACACTGGGTTTGTGACACCATCGTCTTGTAAAGAGTTGCCGATGTGAATCTCTGCTCCGTTGAGCCTTTCTGCACAGCAGTCTCCTCTGTTGGTGATGGTGATGGAGGTGACGATGTAGGACTCCAGCAGGTCCACTCTCCACCAGGGGTTGGTCTGTTCAGCAGTATGGCTGCATGATCCAGCATCATAATTAGATTCACGGTGTCCATCGATGGCGTTGCTGGCAGATCCAATTGGGTGTCCTCGGGACGACTGACTTGCTTTTCCACGCAATGCCACATTTTCTATAGAGAAAGTTAGATATACATCATATATAATTAGACATTAGAAATACCCCTAAACGTATGAGGCGGAAAAGTTGGTAAATTATCAAACCTGCAACATCTGATTTTTTTGGCCACTTGGTGGCAGCACAGACAACATGTGGACACACCATCTTTCAAGTTGATGTGACAAACTGTTTCCAGCAGTTACAGAGCTACTTTAGCATTCATTTGGAGTTTGG
Organism: Diplodus sargus; assembly: GCA_903131615.1. NCBI lineage: Eukaryota > Metazoa > Chordata > Actinopteri > Spariformes > Sparidae > Diplodus > Diplodus sargus. The sequence continues at coordinate 12,318 of CAEMYA010000386.1, read as the reverse complement.
CGTTTTTGTTTACCTGATGAATGTAAGTCCAAGTCTTTTAGCTCTGTTTGGATCTCTACTAAGCTCAAACAGTAAAGCTATGCTCAGAAATCTGAACAATGAGATGTAACTCACAAACTCACATTTTCACTCTGTTTTCACCTGCAGTAAATACTGACTATAACTGCTCCTTGAATGTCTCAGCCACCACGTTGCTTAAAGACAGGGGGAGGACAGGAGGTCCACGGTGTCTTGTTAAGTAGACTACTTATCCCTACTTTCTTATATTCAATGAAAATTAAACAATAAAACAATGACTTACAAGACTTCTTTTAAAAAACAAACATTTTATTAAATGGCTAATATACAAGACAAAAAAAATACTAAAGTGTACCCCTTCCAGGATTTGATCCCCAGTCACCTGTATAGCAGGCAACTGCTCTACACACTGTGTTATCTGTATTGTATTACAGATATGGCGCTAACGTTGTGTCATCCAGCAGGGCGAACGAAACGAAAACTATGAATTATTTTTCTGACTGCTTCTCTGTGATTTCTCAAAAGAGTTTTTTTTTCTTTCAGAAATGTGCTTATATTTCCTTTGAAACCGATTCCAATATCGCTGAAAACTCCATATTTGTTGTCCGAGCATGGCTGGCAGTGAAAGCTGTAAAATACATAGAAATATTTTTTGTTTACGGTTGTATAAATGTTAGGATGAAATTTGGGAACTGTTATTGGACCAACCTGCTGATCTTGTATTCTGGTTGCTGATTGGTAAGGGAGGACGTCCTCCCTTAGCGCGTCATATTACGTGTTTTAGCCAATCATAGATCAGCATGAAAAAATCCTAAATGCATTGAGTGAATGGAAGGAGATCCTTCCCACGGAGGACAGAAGCCTCCGTGGGAGACGCTGTACCCATTTCAACTAGTAGTAATAGAGCCACCTCCTCTGGCTGACCTCTTTACGTCACCAGCAACAACAAACTCTGCTTCGGCATTCGCAAAAGATGGAATATGAAGAGCGAGACGAAGCTACATCTTTGTACATTTTGTATATGGTGTACATGATAATTACACAAACTAGATGCACAATGACGCTCTTTCTTGCAGTTATTTCGGAGGAAAGACGCCGCGGCCCCTGTCCATCTACTTATGGCTCACAGCCCCGGGGAAAAAATCTTGTGCCTGCGCATGACGCAAAATCCGATCCGATCTGACTGAACGTATACATGCAGGAGTAATGCGACTATCAATCGAATAATCTAGGTGTTTTAATCCGACTATGAGAAATCAGATCCAGTCCGATTTTAGTCAGGCTAAGGTGTTTACATGCATCTTAAAAATTCGATCATAGTCGGACTAACCCAGTAATTCGGTTTTCGAGAGTGTCATGTAGAAGCACTGAATGATACATTTTAACTTCACACATTATGAAAATTATAGTAAACAGGAATAAAGTTGGGAATGCATGTTTTTCTTCATTTAAATCCATGTAATTTGCAATAATGTCAGGTGTTTAAAATATAAACTGGTAAATCTCAGGCGCACCAGTTCGACCAAAGAAAAACTGTTTACTCGCACTTGACACATTTTTGTGTAACCAAGATAGTTGCACACCAGAGCCCTGCATTCACTCATTCTACCTCACTGAAAAATCCAGAACTTGTGTCTAAAACATTTCATGCTTAATACTCATACTTGACTAAAAGCTCTTTAACAGCATACATGCCCTAGAGTTTCTACATCGCACTTGTGTAAGTTAAAGATAGAAATCACAGATATAACCACATAATACTTACGATAGGTGTTCACCGAGCACGTCCACAGAAGGAGCTGCAAAAGCAGAACTGAACTGTGTTTCATTGTTCTGGTTCAGAAGGAAAAGTAAATCATTAATAGATGTACATACTGAATAAATTAGAAGCATTTGAACTGTAATAACAGAGTTAAATGTCATTGTATAGCAAGCAGACAAACACATACCCTGACTTGAAGGATAAGCTCAGACGATGAGGAGTTTATGTGATGATGAATATGATCAGGTGTGAAACACACAAGGAAATATATATGTACACGTTATCGTCTTATGTTCTGTTGTTTGTTGATGATTTACCACACTTGACCTCATTTATTTCCTTATAAGGCTCATATCCAGTTATCAAATAGGTCAAGAATCAGCAACATTTGATGTTTTCTCTTCCAACACATTTCATTCTACTGGTGACCCAGTGTTAATCTACATATAGCTTATAAACCCGAACTGAACTGTGAGCTTTGAAACTGCAGTCAAACAGTCGGTACTTTATAGCCACATTAACAAGGCCATCTGACAAGGATTCATAGTTGGCTTGAGCAACAACAGGGGACAGGACAACACAGGTGAGAGATAAAACATAAAATAACACAAAGCCTGCTAATGAAGTGAAACGTGTATAAAATAAGCTTTCTGGCACCAGCAAAAGAATGAAGCTCATTTTTTAAACTTAATACAAAGAGGAATTCTGCATTTTGTCATTTTCAGTAAGCTTGGATATAATTTTCTGTCCCAACATCTGATTGTTGCTCTCAGAAAGGAATTGAGTTATGTATATTTTTGTCCAACAGCTTCAGAAAACGGAATACCAAAGATGTATTTGTTGTTTTTGTTTCAGGGACAATGCAGGTTATTCATTATATATTTGACCCCTCAAATAGTCAAAAGTCAGCCTTTCTCTCTTTTTAAAGTTTATGACAAAGTGTTTTTTTTCCTGATCCAATTGAAATTCAAATAAATTAATTCAAATATGTGATGCTTTGGCTCTGAAGCTGTAACCTGATAAAGTTAGAAAAACATTTCTTTCAATAAAATGTACAATATTTCCACAATGTATTGAAGCAGAAGTTTAATGCAGCATAAAATGGAAATGGTCAAGTAAAGTACTAGTACCTCAAAATTGTACTCAAGTACAGTACTTGAATACATGTTATATTCATCACTGATGGCAAGAGTCACATAAAGTGAAGCTAATTGAATATCCACTTGGTTTTACCTGCCTAATTAGCAACAACATAAAAGAATAAGCATAGTTCTTCCAAATACCAAACTCTTCATTGTTAGCAAGCAGTAAATACACTCTCTACGGTTTATAAAATATTAGTATCAACAACAGCATAACAATTTAGGGAGATAACACTTTTTACCAACAGTTTTATAGTATTGGTTTATTTCAACAAAGGTGACATTATGATAATCTGCGCTCAGTCACAACAGCATTTCCCTTCTTGTGAAGCAGATTTTGGAGGTGATCCATATAGATACCAATGAGGAAGACAAATATCACACAATACATATCATCGTAATAAAGTGACTAAGACGTTAACTAAAAGACGTTGTACACCAAATTCATACGGTGTTCGTGTGATTACTTTTACCATAATAGCTACAGTGAAGATTGTAGCTTTAAAGGGGGTGTCAATAACAGCTTTTCAAAAAAGAAACTGGGATCTTAGGGCTTTCAGAGACTTGTCTGTGGTTCACTTAAGGTTTCACCATTTCCAAAAGGGTTTAACGCTCCATTAAGGAGCCATGTGCTTCGACACACTTCAGCTTTTATATTTCATGTTTGACCAGGTGTTTTCACTCAGACTAGACATGTTGCCCTGACTCACTGAGTTGTTGCAGGGCTGATGTCTTATTCTTTCTCTTCCTGTCTATACTGCAAAAATGAAGTACACAAAGCTTAGCAAAGTTTGATTTATTGTGAATTGGTACTCTGCAGTATTAATATAATTCAATCTTTACCCATAAAGTTACAGAGTGATGACAATGGAATGCAAGAGAGAGAGAGAAACATCTCATAACAACAGAAATACTCACACACACACCATCACAACATTATAGTCATTGTATGTTAAATGAAATGCACATATTGGTACCTAAAAACATATTAATAAGCCTTGTAACGATATTTTGACATGTGACATAAAGAAAAGGAAAGACCACCTAACGTGCTATTCTCTCCATATATAAACAATATCTGGTTTTCCATTGAAACAACAGTGAGAATGCTTCTTGATTAACAGGTATTTGTGATCGAAAACAAGACATAATAAAGTTTGAATGTCAAATTTTTTATACTCAAATATAATTGTTATTCACACTTTTTTGTGACCTGGAAAACCAATAATGATAATGATATTTTAACTGTCCAGGCAAACCTGTTATTTGCCATTCAGTGACGACTTTTATCATCTTACACAGCATCAACATTTATCAACATTAACATTAACTGGAGGATACATGAAACCATGTGACATGAATCTGTTGATCAGCTAAACATCTGCAATACAAAATGTCATTGTTATAAAAAAAAATGTGAAGCTCATGAACACGAGCCTGTACATGAACATCAACTAAACATCACTGTTATGAATTGTGAACTTCCTCAGACCTAATCCAGTCTGGAGCCATAGACCTCCACCTCACACAGGATCAGGTACTCAGCTCTTCCAGGGATAACTATGGTCACATAGCGACCGTCCATCCCATCACACTGGAAGTTTTGGGTGAAGCCTCCAGGGATGCTTGAGATCAATGCACACCTAGCAGAAGAAGAAATTACTCTATTAACTCTTCAAATGCTCAGGTAAATCAATAGATTCTCCAAATGTTTCACAAAATAATGTTATAGACATAAATCATCACCAAAACTCTTATTTTAAACAAATATTCTTCAATTTTCTTTTAAAGTGAGCATAAATGAGTTGTTCCAAACAAACCCTCTGACAACGCTAACGCTTACTACTACACTTGCTGCTGCTCAAACTGGCAACCACTTGATGGGAAGAGGATTTGAAAACGAAGCGGTGCTGCGATATGAATGAAATGGTAGGAGGGAGATGGAATGCCACATTTAGTGACTGCATGTTATCACTAACACCTTTAAATTATAGTTGAATTATCATGAACAAGCTAACTGTAAACTACCTGGGATTGTTGATGCCATTGTTGTCAAGAGAATCTCCAATCCGGATCTCAGCTCCATTAAGTCTTTGGGGAGATTCTTGGCGGTTGGTGACGCCAACAGAAAACACTTTGTGTGTTTTGCCCAGGTCCAGCCTCCACCAGGCGTTAAAGTTGTGGCCTGTGTGAGAACAAGAACCCTGACTCCAGGCGCTGGCCCGATTCCCATCGATGGCATTATTTGCAATGCCTGTAGAATGAAGTGTGGATTGCGTGGCTTTTCCTTGGAGTGCCAGGTTCTCTCCTGCACAAAGGACACAATTTCAAACATCAGCACAGAGTTTTCTTTGATGCAAAGTGTCCTGAATCTCTATTTGTTTTGCAATTGTGATGTTGTTAACAGCAGTACCCATGAAAAACTTAAGTTTTTTTCCAAAATTGCATAATTATGATGATGTGTCAAATTTTGGGGGAAAGTTTCACCTGTCAAACGGTTCAAGTTTGTGTAGAATTCTAGGGATCGGTGATCGCAACTTTCTGGAGAGAGTATGCACTGTTGCCCATTTTTTCAGCAGAGAGAGGAAACTGGAGAAGTTATTTGACGTTTTCAGACCGGAAGTAACTTTTCACAGTTCCAGGAACCCCCTTTTATATTGATTCGCACCACAAGAGCTCTGAACCATCGTAGTTCTTAGAACTCAATTTTGATGGACATTTTTAGGTCCAACTTTAGAATAAGTACTTTCCCAGCACCAGAGGAACTATGAGTGATGTAAGTGTACATGGATTCGTTAATCTAAGGACACTGTGCAGGTAGCTGCCACTTTTAAAAACAGCCAGCACTGTGAACAAAAGACAACACAAAAAGACGTTACATTACTTTAGTGCTCCTATTGGCTGTAGGAATGCCAACAGTGGGCAGTTCCTCTCAAGGAGTGCCCAGAAATGTTTGGTGCAAAAACTCTCATTTAAAAATGAGTAATGAGTGTTTAATTGGAGCAGCACTGTAAACTGTAAATAGTTCTGGATGTCAGAATCTACAGTATGTTTAGCACATTTGTATATATTTTCTTGCAGCTATCCAGAATCCGAGAAACTGTTGAGACACTGTATCTTGCAATTCACCAATTTTTAAATCCATTAATGTTTAAGTTGTTCTGTAATTAAGCAATAACAACCAAAAAACCCACACTCTTTGTAAAGAAGAGATACATTAGCTACGGGAAGTGCATTTTGATCATTTTCTTCATGTGGTGAAACTTCTGGGGTGACCACAGCTGTTAAAATAAGGCTGCAGCATCACCTAAAAAACAAATCTAGTGTCGCTTTTGGCCTAATATTTAATTCTCACCAGTTGGGGCACGGTAGCCGTAGACTTCGATTTCACAGAGCGTAAGGATCCTTCCTGAACCAGGTATAGACACAATCACATAACGTCCCTCCACACGACTGGTTAAAGTGATTTTTAATGATCTGCCTGCTGGTATACGGGGAATTGCAGCAACCCTAAGAGAGAGAGAGAGAGAGAGAGAGAGGAAACAATGGATGAATTAGTCATTCAGTCACATATAAAGGAAATCAGTGAATCGCACATCTCTGTTGGATCTTCTTTAAGCTAATAGAACATACGATGAGATGCAAAGGGATCTGGGTGGATGTTACGAACAGGCCTCTGGGAAACCCTGCAGCAACATGAAAGTGAGACTCTCCTCTGACCATCTCACAAACACCACCAGGAGCAAAGTATTTTAAACTAGGAAGAGCTGGCCTTTAAACTTCTGGCTTTGAGTCAGCTCCCTGGATCCCCCTACACCACTCTATTACCCAAATACACGTGCAACCACACACGCTCAGGTAACCTAGAGGCAATTAATGCGCATACAGTAGAAATATTTATACTATTTTCTGGGGTCGTAACAGCCTTAAAACTTATAACTACAGGGTTTACTAATATTTCATAAGTCACATTCTCTTACACTGGATTTGTGACGCCATCGTCTTGTAGAGAGTTGCCGATGTGAATCTCTGCTCCACTGATCTTTTCTGCACAGCAGTCTCCTCTGTTGGTGATGGTGATGGAGGTGACGATGTGGGGCTCCAGCAAGTCCACTCTCCACCAGGGGTTGGTCTGTTCAGCAGTCTGGCTGCATGATCCGTATGAGAAGTTAGATTCACGGTTTCCATCGATGGCGTTGTTGGCAGATCCAATTGCATGTCCACGGGACGACTGACTCGCTTTTCCACGCAATGCCACATTTTCTATAAAGAAAGTTAAATATACATCATATGTAATTAGACAGTTAAAATACTTCTAAATGTATGAGGCAGAAACATTTGTAAATACTCCAAACTGGAGCATCTGATTTTGTTTGCCACTTGGTGGCAGCACAAACAACATGTGGACACACCATCTTTCAAGTTTATATGACAAACTGTTAGAAATCAATTTCCAGCAGAGCAACTTCAACATTAATTTCAAATTTAGCATTTTAGTTTACCTGATGAATGTAAGTCCAAGCCTTCTAGCTCTGTTTGGTCTCTACTAACTCCTGAAATTAGTTAGCCTCTTCAGCTGCTAAATGCTTTAGTATGTTCACTAACTAGTCTGTAACTGTGTGTGTCTGCTGTTTATTGCTGAGTAAGTAGGTAAGTAGGCTTTTTTTAGCCAAAACAGCTGCTTACCACATTCAAAAACAACACCTTGAGACCAGTGAGAGTGAGCGAGACAGTTAAAATACTTCTAAATGTATGAGGCAGAAACATTGGTAAATACTCCAAACTGCAGCATCTGATTTTGTTTGCCACTTGGTGGCAGCACAAACAACATGTGGACACACCATCTTCAAGTTGATATGGCAAACTGTTAGAAATCAACCAGGCAAAATGTCTTCATGAGTAAAAAGGTCCTCACAAGAAAGGTGGGATGTTAAGGGTTAGTCCACACAAGTATAGCAATACAAACACACACACACACACACACACACACACACACTGCACAAAACAG
>CAEMYA010000385.1:158213-176690 GCA_903131615.1 Diplodus sargus | reverse complement strand
ATGATTTAAAAAAACAAAAACAAAAAAAAACTGTAACCAGTCGTTTAAAGTGATAGTTCCAACTACCAATGGTACTCAAGGTAACCAAGAATTCTAGCCAATCAGAGCAGAGTAGGGCGGGCCTTAAGTTTTCAGGCACCTGGACAACGTAGCCAGAGCGATTGATGTAACATTAGTCCAGAGGCTCTGCACACTTTTCACTCAGACAAACTAATGCGACTGCCACAGTTGTTAGATTTCATCACTGAGACCAACATAAATCTCCTAAAAATAATTTAACCAGCCAGCGGTAAACCTCTAAAAGCGTGCGGATAAGTTACTTGGCTCGTTTTCTCCCCCGGGATGGCGACGGAGGTTGGCCCTGGGCGATGAGATCAGTAGCCTGGCGCTGCTGCCGCTGTGTTAGCCGTTGCCCTGATCCCCGGTCGCGGCTCCCACAGACTCTACACTGGGTCACACTGTGACTGTCTCGCATGAGAAAGTCACAGTGTGACGTGTTAACAGTGCTAAAGCCAGAATTAAAACAGCTTTTAGCAGCTTTACTGCTATCGATGTCGATTGCCACGAACTGGCAATAGCGATGCTAAGTTCTGTTAGCCCGTCTATGAGGTTTTACATTATACGTTAGCATTAAGCTAGCGGACTTTATGCTGAGTGATACTGGCTGTGTGTGTTTTGAACGTTGTTTCAAACTATAATGTGGGTTTATTTGAACATCTTTGATGCTTAAATATATATTGCCGCTTAATATAGGCCTATTGCTTTACCCTTTTTATTTTATGTATGCTATTTTTACTGCAGGGCAGGCTAATCTTTAATTTGGAGTGACAAATAAAACCTTGAAGCAAAAAAATGTGGGGGTCGTGGCGGCACACTCTCCAAAAATTTTCAGGCACAGGATTTTTTCCTGCTCCAAGCCCTGAGAATGCTTTGAGGGAATTTCTTCAAATTTGGTAAAAATGTTCAGTTGGATTGAAAGATGACTGATTCGATATTTGGTGGCAAATGCTCAAAGGTCAATCAAGGTCATTGTGACCACATGGTGCCCCATTCTTGTGAAAAACATATTACAGAAACGCCTTAAGGACTTTCTTCAAATTGGGGACAAATGTCCACTATGACTCAAGGATGAACTGTTTATAATTTGGTGACCAAAGGTCTGAGGTCAAGGTCACTGTGATCTCACAAACTAAATTGTTGGTTCAAGAATTCACACAACTACAATAAAATGTGTCCAACAGCATACATTTATAAAGTTATGACATTGGATATCAAAAGGGTCTGATGTTAAATGCACTGTTATGTCATTGTATTGTGCAAAAAGTGTTCTGGCCATTATTCAGAGCCACATCTCTCTACAGCAACTTGACTAGTGTGCACAGGCATGCAACTGCAATTTGGTAATTTTAGTAAATGTATTAGTTTAGCTGTCCATGAGAACCAAGCCATCCATAATCATTTGATAAACGGTCAGTCTGCCTTTCGTCTTCCCCTCCTGCTCACTGACATTCACACATTTTCTCCAAAAAAGACATCCTCTGGTATAACATCCCTCCTGTAAATGCACTGAGTATAATGCAACCTCTCCTATTTAATGTAAGCTGACTCATGCCATTATTTCGTACAAGCCTGTAAGTGCACCTTATTGTAGTGATGTCATTTGGTACCATGTTGGTTGCAATAATTTAGATGATTAACAACAATCTTCTGCCTTGTGTGATTTACCTGCTGTTAAGGAAACAACATCAGGGATGGAAAAACCTAAAAAGGCGAGGTGTGCTGCTTTGGGCAGTTTTTTAGAACTTTTTTGTAGGGTATATAATTCTGTATGCAATAGTACTCAGCAACAGATACATGATCACTCTGTGGGAAACACTTCTAAGGAGTAGGAAGTGAGCTAGCATTAATGTTGATGCAGTTAACATGACTCGGGTGAAAGTGTAGAGAAACAAGGAAAAGACTAGAGGTCTGTACTATGAAGGAAGTTCAACATACCCAGGATATCTGTCTACACTAACCCTGACAGTCACAATCAACTGTTTATCAACTGGAAGTCCACCCAGGTTTTCTTTGTCTAGCCATGAGCTTGTACACCTAAAACAGGAGGTATCTGCAACATAAGACCAATGGCAAACACGGACAAGTCTACTGACACTGAACTAGTTAGCTGACATTCATTCAGCATGTTGCTGTAGAATAGCTTCTGGAGTCATGCTGGATTAACAGTAACAGGGTCCACATTATACCGAGACTGGCATACACTGACTGGCTGATTAAGAGATCAGAAAAGGTTCAACAGACTAAAATTTTGAAGCCTGAAAATGAAAAGCCACCTTGTTCAATAGTTGATTAATCCAGTAGCATGCTTAAAGGACCTCATAGTTCAAAATAACAGTGTGCTGAATTGTGTCCTGCTCTTTCAGATGTAGGGGAGCGAAGGTTTTGTGGTTCTGGTTCAGGAAGTAGAGCAGGTTATCTACCAATTGGAAGGTTGGTGGTTTGATCTCTGGCTACAGCCAGGGAGTGTTCTTTTAAGTGGGCTAGATACTGAACGCCAGATCGCTCATGATGGCTGTCATTGGTGTTTAAATGTATGCATGAATGGCTGAGCACTGAAATACCACATGGCATTGTATTGCTCCTGATGAGCTTCTTTCATGGCAACTGCTGCAAGAACTTGTGTGTTGAGTGGTTGACAAGAGGTTTTTCACATGTCAAAGTGACATGATTTAGAGTGAATGCTCTTAAATTAATCTATTAGATTTGTTCAGGTTGTATGCTGGGTTGTGTGAAGGTACGGTCTAATAGTCAGGACACTTGGCCATGTTTCCTTTAAAGGACGGATACATCGATAGTAAGTGTTCTGAGGACTGTGTTTTTCATAGCCTATATTTACAGATTAGTAGTTGTAGTAGATAGATAGATATCAGCAAAGAGAGTCCCTCTGTCATCCATTATCATCACTGAGATATCCTCATAAACCGCATAAAGCCTTTAACAGAGTAGTTTACTCTCAGACCTTGTGGGGAACGGACTAATGACTGCGCCCAGTTTTCCAGAATTGAGGAACTGGAACAAGGTGGAAACTTGACTGGGTTGGTTTGTCAGTTGTAGTAAGTGGAAACACTGTGTTGTTCACCAAAGAACCACCACAAAGTGACATTTTGTACAGCATTTGAGCCCAAGGTGACAGTATTGCTTGGATTAGAGGGATCAAAGATCAACATATTGATAGTAAGTTTTATGCTCTTGTTCATGACCAGTCCCTCAACGTGCAGTGCACTCGTGAATGTATAAAGTCAGCAAATAGTGCAAGGGTCAGCCAATGATGTCCCTGCACTCACAGGCTTGAAGAAATGTTTCCCCCATTGTTTTGGCTTCAACAGATTTGGTTTTTAAAAACTGATAGAATAAATGCATTCTTACTGGTATGTCTACAGAGAGGGCAAAGAGGAAACATGATGTAGACCCTTGTTACGCATGTTTTATCTATGTTAACCCAAACCCAGTAGGCCACAAAGTTACAAAATAGCTATTGTTCTCAAATGTCTAATAAGTTTTGAACTCTTGAACATTTCAGAGCCTTTCATTGGTATCACACATGTCTTGTTTGGGCTTTCAGGGGTTTTGTAGTGAACATGATCATGCCATTGTGTTCTGCAGCATTTATTTGTAGTATCATAGTTTCTTCCTCTGAGCCAATGAGAAATGATTGTAGCCAAGCTACTTTTGTTGTTATTGTTCAATGGAAAATATGTTCTGAAACACTCTGAAACACTGCTGCTTTAGTGTCCCCAGTCATGATTTAATAACCTTTCTATTTTCTGTTTGAACCTTTGGACATATCAACGTGGTCAGTAAATGAAATATAGGATTACACTTGTTTTTATAATGAAAAAACACAGTGGATAACAGTTGTCACAGTTAAATATCTGTGAGTTTCTTAGGAAAGTTTAGATTTAGAAGCATTTCTCAGTTTATCTTTTTCAACATCATAATAATAATAATAATAATAATAATAATAATCGGGGTTAGAACCCTAATAAATAAGAGAATAGAGCCCAAAGCATACGAAAAGACTACCAATACTAAAGACTTATATAGACATAACATAAATCACATCAGACTTTATTGGACCACTTCTAAATTGATATATAGTCATAACCCTACCCTCCTTGTGTGTGTGTGTGTGTGTGTGTGTGTTACGTCATTCCACACTGACAAGGTGGAGCAGAGACAGCTTGTTTCCCAGCAGGGATTGCTCAACACAATCAGAGTCCAACAAACACTGGCCATGAACACTTGGCCACACATGCACACACACACACACACACACACACACCCACACACACACACACACACACACACACACACACACACTGGCTCCATTAGAACCTCGTCTCTGTTGACGTTGAAACTGAACAGGCACACCCTTATTTAATTTAACAGAGCTGATTAGAGTATTTGAAGGCCCGTACTGATTTCAAGTACAACCATTGGTGCTTTCTGTTCCTTTTCAGCATTGAACAGCAGAGGAACTTTGTGCTGCCACTGTCTAGTTTACAGCATCAGTGTTAGTGCAAAGTCTCTGTTTATGGTATTACAGTTTTTTCTAGTTGTTACAGTTTTTCCTGATTGTTTACAGACATTTTCTGAAAGCATACCTCTTACTCTCAGAACTCTACACACATATAAAAAAACACACACACAATGGGCAAAACCCCTCAATTCTCCTGCAAAATGAAACTTTACATTCAAAACAATGCAATTTATTTTCTAAATGGTATTTTGTTTTCAAATGACACACTAAATCCATCATATGAATAGACATTTATAAGAACCAGTTGAACACTGATGTGCTAAATGTAAAACACTATGATGAATGGAAAACACTCCTTCTCCATTCATCATAATGACATAGGCCTTTTTTTGTTCAGAGTTACTATAGACAGTACATACAAGTGTGTTGTAAAAAATTTGAGGATATTGTTTTTATACTCAGAACAGACAAATACAGGTAACAGATATATTTTATTTTTTCCACAAAAACAATGTACACAGTGTACATCCCGACCAACACACAGTTGCACATACAGTGCTCTACATAGAAAACAACATAAGAATTTACTGTATACAGTTACAGTAACAAAAAAAAAAGCCAAAAATGTAGCTGCATCCTCTCCTCTGTTTCGGTCAGGCTACAGCACCTCATCCACATCACAAGCAATGTTTTCCCTTGGCCAAGCAGCGGGGGAAATATCACCTAGCATGGTCAATCCAGCCACGAAAAGCATCAACTGCTGTATCTCCACATGTGTCTTCCATAGCCTGGAGATGGGGTATACACGTTTGTGGATTCCGGTCATACACTTTCCATCTCCAAGCAGAAAAAAAATCCTCAATAGGTTTGAGGAATGGAGAACATGGAGGGAGATAAACAACTATAAAGCGTGGTTGGGCAGTGAACCAGTAATGAACCAGAGCAGCTCAGTGGAAACTTACGTTGTCCCAAATGACAACGTACCTGAGCCGATCTGATGGAATGAGTGTGTTGTGCAGGGTGTCCAGGTGTTTGTCCATGTGATGAGTCAGTGTGCATAGTAGGACAATTAACTTTAGAATTTTGAATGACAGTGTGTTCCTTGAGAAAACAAGAGATTTTCTTTTTGAAAATTGTGCCAAATGCAGAGAATTGTGTGTAGTGTTTTGAAAAAAGTGTGTTTCAAAACTGCAATTTGAGTGTAAAGCAGGAATTGTGCTTGTAGTTTAGCAGAATTGGTTCAGGGGGTTGCTGCATGAGTTACATGTTGTGGTCATTGTGTCTCAAGTACCAATTTTTGTGTGTAAACAATCAAGAAAAACTGTAACACACTAAAATGACATGCATAGCACAAATATTTAAACTGACACACAGAGAGCAAAACCTCTTCTCAAGTCTCCAAAACTTTAAACACATTTTCTGCTTTACACACATTTTGCAATTCAAAATGGCACATTTTAAATGCACTGAAGACAGTTCTCTGCATAAGACACAACAATCTGACATAAAGTCACATGTTTGCCATTTCAAAACACTGCTATTTAAAATAACACTACATGAGCTCATTGGCCACTATATGTGCCACCTGCCAAACAATGGTTACCGTAATTGTTACCACTTTAATCAGGGAGTAAGCGCTAAAAGACCACAGGTGACAGGAAGAGGAGGAGGGAAGGTGAGAATGAGAGGGGGAGGAAGAGTAAGAGGTAGAGCTGGTAGAGGAGGTCAACAACTTTCAAATGAAATCAGAGCAACCTTAGTTGATCATATGACACATTTATTTTCTGCAATTTTCTTTTTTCAGTTTACTGTTTTGTGAGCATATTTTTGTTCACTCCAATGTAAATATATCTGCTGTGCATATGTTGCACTGACTTGTTTGGTGAAAATTAGCATTTGTGTGTATCTGCAAATATTTCTATGCATGTGAACAATCTGAAGTATTCTCTACAGTTTGAACTATGTTAGTATTATGGCAAAGCATACTAAAGATAGGAGTGCTTTTCATTATGCCCAACAGTGTGTAGTTCATTAGACAAACATCTGTAATATGAATGAAGTGTTTGCCATCTGGTGCAAAAGTTTGATTTTGATAATGCTATATGTCGTTTTGGTTGCAGTGCTTCATTTTGCAGGATATATGAGGTATTTTGCAGTTTGGGTGTGTGGTTTTGTGAATTGTATTAAGTATTTTGATAAAACCACACTAGTTTGCAAAATTGTGTTTAAGCAATCGAAAAAAACTGTAACTAGTTAAGCCTTCTGCCCTGTCTTGCAAATGTATTCTTTTCAGTGTTCTTCTAATACTGCTTTTCCACCAAAATGAGCGGGTCTACACAGGTTTTTCTTTTAAATGCGCGTCAACTTGCTGAAATCTGCCTATGGACCCCATTCCTACCTCCCGCAGGAAAAGCAGCCTGTCTGTGAAAGCGTTATGTTGTACATTTTTTCACTCTACAAATGTGCTGGAAACAGTTGTAACAGAAGAGAACCAACAATAGACTCATTATGAAATAAGCATCTGTAAAATGGTGGATAAATTATTGAGTGTCACAACTCCTGCAAAATGACTCATTTCACTGTCATAATTTGAGCAATTCGGTCCAATAACATTTGGAAAGTCTGGAAGAGCTGCATGATTAAATTATTTTATCCCCCTTCAAGTAAGCCAAGCAGTAATCCGATAGTTAGCCGGCTCGGTCAGTGATCCAGGTCTTGTCATACCTAGGAAGTCGAGCTTTTTTGGCTTCAAACCACTACCGAGCAGCTTTCATGGGAATGAACGTGGCTCCAGCTCCAACACTGTCCAGTTATAAAAGGTGCTTAAACTGGCTGCATTCGAAATTCCTTCCTTAGGAAGTTGATAATGCATCATCACTTCTTTAAAAAGTATTGACTTGGTATTATTAAAGGGTAGGGCTGGGACGGTGATTTATCAACATGAATAATTTGCGTTGAAACGTCGTCCCGAACTGCGAATAATAGTGGTAGGAACCGTGGAGGCTGAACATATCAACAATAATGGCGGTGGCATACAGCAACAGCAGAGCGAGCACTGAGGTGCAACAAATACCAAAAAAAGTCACGCACACGATCTCCATAAGTGTTGGAAGGTTTCACTCTTAATCTTAGTGTTGTGGTAGTTTGCAGACTACGCGTACCACACAAGTACAACAGCAATAAACGAGCATTTGAAGAGAAAACACCCTGGAGCTCTGTGTCAGGATGGCAGCAAAACACTGTAAGTCCTGTTGACTTTCCCCCTTTTCCACCCTGGAATGTTTGTTTATCAAGCACTGATACAGAATGTGTCTTAGTAGTAAACCAAAGATCCCACTCTCTGAGTAAACGTTACGTTAGACTGTTGAGTTGCCTATTGATCGCAACTAATGTTAAGCATCGTTTAAAGCTGTTAGGGATATATTCCTGACATGTTTGTAATCTGTTTGCTTATACTCACTTGGTAAAATATGACACAAAAGAGACAACTTTACCCTGTGTCATGTTCTGTAGCCGTTTACTCTCGAAATTTCACCATCTAGCAACCAGTTCCTAGTAGTAAACACGCATTAGACATCTGACAGTTTAAATTATGGAAATAATTTTTGAAGTTGAGCATCAACATATTTCATGATAACAACAATAGTGTGGACTGTGAATTATTAGACTATGCTGTGTTTCTGATTTGCTATTGTGAATATTCATGTGTTTTATGTTTTTTTTCCTTTACAGGAGTAAGCAAAGCAGGATTTTTTCCATAAAAAGAACACGAAACCTTGCACACCTGAGGAGGCTAGCGTGTTTACAAACAGCATCTTCTCAATGATTGTAAAGGACATGAGGCCCCTTGGTATTGTTGAAGGTGAAGGTTTCCGTGACTTTGTGGCTACCATGGACAAAGTAAAAAGTGGACTAAAAAAAGCACCTCCAAACTAAGTACTGATGCTTGGATAAGGCATACTAAGGCATACTTAGGTGTCACCTGTCATTTTATAAATGAAAATTGGGCGTTGACCTCATTCAGCTTAACTACAATGCCGCTTGAGGAGCGCCACACTGCTGAAAAAATTATCTCTTGGGTGGAGGTGGTGGCAGAGAAATTCGATATCTCCCTTCGAGATTATGTACTGGCGATTGTGCATGATGACGCTGCCATCGTTGTGGCAGCAACCATGCCTTGGAGAAGAATCCCATGATCGACAAGACACTCGGGGCTGCACAGTGCCTTGTGAGCTGGCTAGCAGCAAGCTTAAACAGTAACAAAAACAATGGGTTACAGCTGAGCTGAACTGATCCAGGACGTCTCTGTGAGATGGAACAGTTCCTACCATATGGTGAATCGCCTTTTAGAACAGTGGTGGCTGGTGTTCGCAACCGTTTCTGACCGAGAAGTCACACAGCGTGGGAAGCACTACCTGGATCTGAAAAATGACCAATGGACTTTACTGGAGGAACTGGAGCAGGTCCTCAAGCCCTTTGAACAGACCACTGTTTTTCTTATTTGAGAGGCCTATGTTACAATCTCTGTTCTGCCTCCACTGCTAAGGGTCTCCAGAAGTCCATCAAGAAAACATCATACAAGTCTGCTGCTGTGAACTCATTTCAGATTGCTGCAGAACAACAGATGGAATCAAGGTGGGAGTCTGGGTCTGCTTTCAAAGAGGATGGACAAAATGTGTCCATCATTGCTGCTGCCCTCGACCACCGCTTTCACAGGTGGAAGTTCCTGTCACCCGATGATGCTCTGAGGGTGCAAGTAAGAATTCAAGCTCTTGGCGTTGATATCAAAAGAGCCAAGCAGCAACTGGCAGGGATTGAGCAGAAACACTCAGCCAGTCCCCAGGTCACCTCCAGGTCTGTGCTGGAGACTTTGCTTGGCTCGGACTCTGAGGGGAGGGTGAAACAGTGAGGTTCTTTTGTATTTTGGGGAGAACTGCATTCCAAGGGATGCTAGCCCACTTCAATGGTGGAAGGAAAATGCAGGAAGGTTCCCCACCCTGGCTGTTCTAGCCAGACCCTACTTATCAGTGCCTGCAACCTGCACTCCATTAGAATGTCTTTTTTCAGATGCTGGAAATATTGTTGCGAAAAAAAGGGCAAACCTGACTGTGGATCAAGTCGACATGTTAACATTCCCCCACTCCAACTGTCAAACTATACCTTGAATTCATCACACAGAAATTTATTTTGGAGAGATTCTTGAGGAGCAATGCTCTAAGTGCCATGTTAAAGAAATGTTTAATAAATATTAAAATGTTAACAAGAAATGTTTTGATATTATAGATTATATTATAGATTAGTCGACTAATCGAAAAAATAATCGCTAGATTAATCGTTTAAAAAGTAATCGCTTGGGACAGCTCTAATTAAAGGAATAGTTTACCAAAACTGAAAATTCAGTTGTTATCGACTTTATTATTACTATCAGTGTTTCCTCTACATTCATTTAGGAGTGGCGGCCCGCCCCCCCTAAATCCTAGCTGCCGCTCCTTCAAATTTCTTTTTTTTTTAATTGTATTTTTTAATTGTCGCAAATACACCACCGCCGCATCATATCTCCACCTTCACAGCAGAGTCCTGCACTGGGTCGAGTGTCGCGAGTGCTGAGGTAAACTAGATAATTATCTTGCTCAGTATCTACTCTTTGGAGTAGATTCCCCCCCCAGAACTTACTGGTGCCATCAACATTAATTACTCGCGAGAACGCAGCCTTGAAAGTGACATCACGTCAACCACTCAGGCACCAGGTCGGAGAGTCAGAGGAGTGTCATCTTGAAAATAGGGCAACGACTCACCGGAGAAAAGGTAGACTTATTAGCTTAAGAAAACTTATAATAGATTTTATAAGTTCAATAGACATTCGCAAAATATTGATGGCCAGCTAAGATTACGTAACATATCGGTAGCTTAATTAATTGGGCCCGGTGCCAACTCAACTCAGTGTCGCTAACGTGAGTAAACTAATAGATAGCATTAAGCGAATATATACACGCCATGATGTAGCTGCTGACTGCATTTTCAGATGAGCTTGTTCAAATATTTCTCAAAGAAGAGAAAGACACCTGATGAAGATGACGCTAGTCAGGTATCATTAGCCTTTTACTGACTCAAATGATTATGGTTAGGTAAAAATTGTGTTCACACTTGTAATCAGATGTGATGTGAGTGTAAATGATCTAACATTAATGTTTTATGTAATCGTATAAGACAAGTAACATTAGACAGGGAGGAGCAGTGGAACAAAGTGAAGGAGAGCAGAGTACAGCAGGGGGAGAGCTGAGTGAAGGAGCAGGAGAGCAAAGTGATGGTGCAGGAGAGAGAGATGAGAGTATAGGAGAAAAACCTAAAGGGAAGCACAGGCTATCAGGCTGGGACCCTAAATTAAATTAAATTTAAATTAAATACATTTTTAATTTTATTGTTGTATTTTTTGTTATTATTTTTTATTTTTACATTCAGCCTTTAAAAAGCCATTTTCCATGCCAGCCATTCAATAAAAAGGGGGATTATGCTGGGCATAAAAGTAAAATCTGCAGTCAAGTCTCCGCTAATGAAAAAAATCCTAGAGGAAACACTGACTATCTATGAGATTCGTTCTGCTCACAGCAAAACAGCATTGCAGCATTGGAAACACTTGTTAGTCAGTACAGTTCGTCTGGTATAATCCAAGATTTTAAAATAGAGTCTAATCAGGGCTCAAGGTTAGAAACAGTATTATGACAGTAGAAGTGTTGTCCTCCTCCAATCTTGTGTACCTCTGTGCATTGTGTTGTGGCTTAACATGCTGCTTGGTCAGTTCAAGGAGCATCTTTAGAGCAGAGCCGTCAGCACCATTTGTTGCAATAAATTGTTAAGAATATTTCAGTCAAGAATACTCTCGTCATAAGTTTAATGTTAACTTTAGCTGGTTGGGGGAGAGTTCTTGCCTCAAGTGGAGGAGTTTAAGTATCTTGGGGTCTTGTTCATGAGTGAGGGAAGGATGGAACGTGAGATTGACAGGCGGATCGGTGCAGCGGCCGCAGTAATGTGGTCGTTGTATCGGTCTGTCGTGGTGAAGAGAGAGCTGAGTCGAAAGGCGAAGCTCTCGATTTACCGGTCAATCTACGTTCCTCGTGAACTTTGGGTCATGACCGAAAGAATAAGATCCCGGATACAAGGGGCGCTCCCTTAGAGATGAGGTGAGGAGCTCTGTCACCCGGGAGGAGCTCGGAGTAGAGCCGCTGCTCCTCCACATCGAGAGGAGCCAGCTGAGGTGGCTCGGGCATCTGTTTCGGATGCCCCCGGGACGCCTCCCTCGGGAGGTGTTCTTGGCATGTCCCACCGGGAGGAGACCCCGAGGAAGACCCAGGACACGCTGGTGTGACTATGTCACCCAGCTGGCCTGGGAACGCCTTGGGATCCTCCCGGAAGAGCTGGAGGAAGTTTCCGGGGAGAGGGACGTCTGGGTGTCCCTGCTCAGGCAGCTGCCCCCGCGATCCGGCCCCGGATAAGCGGACGAAAATGGATGGATGGATGGATGGATGGTTAACTTTAGCTCAAGCTTGTAAACAGCTGAGACAGAGGCTGTACAGATCAGTGTGTCATCTAGGGCATCATCTAGGGCTGCAACTAGCAATTGTTTTCATTATTGATTAGTCAGCTGACAAGTATTTATTGTGCAATTATGTGAGCAACCCTACCTAACCATATGCTAAATCACCGTGCAGCACCTCGTCTGGCCATTACAACAAGCTAGTCAGCTATCTGCGTATCACTGAAACAATAACACCTGAACTTTTTTCCCTCAAAGAGCTGTCATAATTTATAAAATGTCAAAAACTGTGACAAAAAAATGCTTATGACAATTTCTCACAGTCCAAAGAGATGTCTTAAAATTGCTTCTTTTGCCCAGCCAACACCAGAAAACCCAAAGACTCGTCCATCATAACTGACATCATAAAGCAACAAATCCTTCCATTTAAAACCTGACACCAGTACATTTTTGACGTTTTTGCCTGAAAAGTAACTGAAGCCATTAGACACTTATAAATATAATTAGCAATTAATTTTCTTTCAGCAGACTTATTGATAATGTGACTAATTGTTGCAGCTCTATTGTCATTCACTCTGTAACAAACCCAGACAATGTTGTTCTCCATCCTTTACTTACAATAAAAAGATACCTACAATAGCCAGATAACAGCTTAACTCAACTGAAAGCTAAGGAGTGAGACCTCTTATCTGTAACCTACAACATCAGACCAGAGGGGAAGTTTAGTGGATGGATTCCTCCTTTTGTTGTTGACTCCTTCGAAGTCAACTTCTCCTTTTGAATCCCCTGAGGGATCTCTTGATCTCTGCTCCACTTGGACAAAGTGACTCAATTTTTATATTTTCTGTGTATGTTTTCATTCAGGGACATGCTGATCACAGACTTGGCAGCCACGGTAACCTTCGTGGAGTTATGTGAGGAGGTGAGAACAATGTGCAGTGTTGCCAAGCAGCAGCCCATTACACTCAAGTGGATCGATGATGAAGGTGGGTGTGCCTCAAGGTAATATACTGCACATCTGTCTGTGAGCTCTGTCTTTCCTGCTGTCTCGTTTTACGCTACTGCTAAACTCAAAATGCAGCATGAAAGCCCATTTCCTGGGCTACTGGACAGTCAACAAGTCACCACTGCCCCATCACACTGTACACTGGAATACTTGAAATGATCATATCCAGTTGTCTACACTGTATAAATTTGCCTCCATCACCAACAATGTCTACTGTGCTGTGATACAGCAAGTTTTTTTTCTTCTTTTTACAAAAATAATTAGTTAACTTGGAAATTTGATTGATGGCCTTAGCATAAAGAACTTAAAAGTTTGATTTGAGCTCAATCACTTTTCTGATTTTTAGCCCTACCCCTTGTTTTCTAGTGCCTCCCTTGCCCTCAGAGCAGTATAACAAGGTGTAGTGGTTGAACTTTCCCTGTATGTAACAAATGTAACAACCCATCAAGACTCGTCATTAGTTGTCGCTACCTGTTGGGCCAAAGACTAAAAAACACAACAAATGACAGCTTGATTTTACACCAAATTAGCAGTAAGTCTGAGATGCACTGTTGGATGGATGTCAAAGCAACACAGTACATAAAATTAGCACAGTAGAAACTTCAAATAAGTCTGACCACTTAGTCACAACTATATATATTTATATGTTACAGTTATGGCTGGAAATGGCCAAACAATTAAACAAGTTTCCTCATTTCACAAATCTCCACAATGCAATGGCCAGTTTTCTATGCTTTCTAAGTAGCTGGTCTTGTTTTGGAGACATCACGTGACTTGGTCTATTGGTTAAGATTAGTAACCTGTGCTCCTACTCTGCCATTCTATATTAGAGGAGTGGTACCAAGTGCAGCAACTTCACTGCTGGACTTTAGTCCCCTTTCAGATATCATATGTTATCACAGGGGAGGAGTGGAACATTGAGATACGTCTAAATGTGGTACTGTCATGCACATATCAAAAATAACAGCTAGCTAGCTTGTTAGCTACCAAACATCAGCAAACTAATTGCTATTGTTTCATGCTTGTTATATTAAAGAAAATGTGTATATTAAAGGTCCCATATTATGAAAAACATGTTTTCTCTGGTGTCTACATATATAAGCTGGTCCTCCCTGAGCCTACCAATTCCCAGAATGAGGAAAGCAAACGAGCCCTGCATCGTCTCTGCAGCCCACCCACTGGTAAAACAGGGCTCCTACAGGCTGTTCAGATTCAGCTCCTGACGTTACGTAACGACAGGAGAGATGTTCATAGGCCGACCTCCTCTGCACGGTGATAGGAGATATCCGAGAGGGGGGCGTGAAGGTGAAGTTCGGTGTGTGCAGCGGTAAGATAGCAGTGTTTCGCAATGTCGTTGCTCAGAGCTAGATACGCAAATTTGCCTATGAGTATTGTGAAGTCAGCTGGAAATTGGCTAACTAGTTAGCTTCGCTTTGGTCTGCTATGCAATGGCGTTTGAAGCAAGTTTAATGTAAATAATCTTACGAGGGAGCTTGGTTGTCACAGTAAAAAGTCTGGAAACATGTGCAGACTCGAGACAGAGACTATGCTAACAGTGTCCAAGAGTTTGGAGACTGAGTTTGAGACAAACACAGCTTTTGCTAGCTGTTAGCCATTAGCTACATGGTAGTAACTGTAACAGCACGAACAAACTAAGTAACATATTCAGACAAACTAACCATTCTGAAACGATTCTGGGTCAAACTGGCATGGTTGAACGACAGCATCTTGATGAGCCATTGCGTTACATCCACCGTAAACATTAGCGCATTCTGCCGCTAGCATGAATTGCATCCTCTCCCTGAGAGGGGCGTGTAGCAGGCAAAGCAGGCGTTGACAGATGGAGCTCATTAGCATTTAAAGGTGCAGGCACAGAAACAGCCTGCTCTTAGTTGAGCTCACTTAAGCGACTTTTAGACAGCTGAAATTCAGGACCACGGATGGGTTTGGAGCAATACATTTCGAATAAAGTGTTGTTGAACCTCTGACAGCTGTGTGAAATTGATGAAAAACAGTATAATATGGGACCTTTAAAACAACACAGTTCTTATAACCCTTGGTCTGAAGTGTGTCTCTGAAGACAATGTAGGCCGAACACTTCAGGCTAGGGAAAACTGGTAGGGGTCAAGGAGTGTATTGGGATTGGGTCTCTCTCTTTTTTTTTCTTTTGGCTTCCTTTCTGTGATTACTGGACATTGTAATGTCCTCAGTGCTGTATAGATGATTCAGGTAAAACTATCAGAGAAGGGAGAGTGAGTCTTTGATTGAACAGGTGAGGGGGCAAAAAAACTAAAATGTTGGGAACCACTGGCTTAACTGAACACTCTTTCTTCTCAACATCTGAAATATTGGCTGTCTGATCAGATTCCTGGAGAGATATATGATTCTAGCTATCTAATGAGTTTGAACTACCTGTATTTCAGCCAATCTGTTATTATTGTATTTCTTATCACAGGAAGAAAATTGGAATACTATATATACTTCTATACAACGGAGTATTAGGGCCAGACAAAGAAAACATTTTTTTTTGGGGGGGGGGATTACGAGAATAAAGTCATAATAATATGAGAAAAAAGTCATAATATTAAGAGAATAAAGTCATAATATTACGAGAATAAAGTTGTAACAATACGAGAATAAAGTCATAATATTACGAGAATAAAGTCCAAATTTTTACGAGAATAAAGTTGTAACAATACGAGAATAAAGTCATAATAATATGAGAAAAAAGTCATAATATTACGAGAATAAAGTCATAATATTACGAGAATAAAGTCATAATAATACGAGAAAAAAGTCATAATATTACGAGAATAAAGTCATAATATTACGAGAATAAAGTTGTAGCAATACGAGAATAAAGTCATAATATTACGAGAAAAAAGTCATAATATTACGAGAATAAAGTAGTCATTTTATGAGAACTCTTACAAGAAAGAGCAGTCTTCCCCCTGCGTTAAAATGAGGAATGTTGAGCATAAGTGAAGTTATACTTTGGTATCGGTTTCACAAATAAGGAAATACTTAATCTTCTGGCACATCAGCATCAAATTATCATCAGTATTAGGAAGCGATTGTGCAAACGACTGTGTCTATTTCGAAGAAAGAACCACACGGACTTGGAAGAAATTGCTTCTTTTGTGGAAGAGGAGCTGTCTGGTAGCGGTCAACTGCAAGGCTATCGGTGGTTACATCTGCGTGCTATTCAAAGAGGTTTCGTTGTTTCTCAGGAAACAATGAGGATGATCATCAAGATTTTGGATCCAGACGGAGTAGAACTTCGGAGAGCACGGCGTCTCCGACGTCGGCAGTACAACAGCAGGGGGCCCAACGCACTATGGCATATGGATTCTTATGATAAACTGAAGCCGTATGGCATTGCAATTAGTGGTTGCATTGACGGATTTAGTCATCACATAATGTGGATGGAAGCATATTACACTAACACTGACCCAAAAGTAATCGCGGACTACTTCATAAACACAGTGACACGCATTGGAGGCTGTCCACAGCGGGTGCGAGCCGACCCAGGTATGGAAAATGGGCATGTCAGAGAAATGCAGCTGTTCCTACGGAGGAATCACCAGGACCATTATGCTGGAGAAGGAAGCTTCATTTACGGATGCAGCATGGCCAATCAGCGGATAGAGTCATGATGGGGGTCTTGCGCAAACAGAGTGTGCAATTTTGGATGGACATTTTTAAAATCCTCAGAGATGATGGATATTTCACAAGTGACTTCTTGGACAAAAACCTGATGCAGTTCTGCTTCCTCAACCTTATCCAGGTAATTGCTAAATAAAAGGCATGATTATTTATGGTATACTGTTTATGAATACAGTTATAGAGAAGCCACAGGCTAAGCTATCTGAAAATCAAAATTATCTTGTGTTGTCATGGCAATGTGTACACAGTGCATGTCAAATCATCTCTGCCTGCACAGTTAGAGGCCCATCACACTATTTAGGTGTGCAAGCAGAGTTCACTTTGAACAGGTAGAAATAATCCCATATCAATTCCCAGTAGCAGTGTCTTCAAACATTTTACTGATGTAAAAGTCCAAAACCCCACTGTGACATAAGGCTGGCTTTTCCATTTCATATCAGTCTAGAGATGGTTAAAATACACTATCCTTTTTAGTGTTTATAGTGGTCCTTTTGACGCCAAGCATTTTAATAGAATATTTATTGTCATGCAGGATGGACTGTATGAGGCTGTAAGAACATGGAATACACACCAAATAAGACCAAGACCTGCTCATGGGACACGTGGAGAACGCCCTGTTCTCATGTTCAGCATGCCACAGCTGTATGCAGCAGAGGACAAACTCCAGCCTGTTCTGGAGGAGGAAATAGCTGTTTGCAAGGAGGAATGCACCCCAAAAGGGCAGTACCCCTGTGATGAAACTGTTTTTGAGCTTTGTATTCTCCTTATGGATGAAAATGGCTGGGATGCTCCTTTGGATGCATATGCTGCAGCAGAACTGTGTTCCTTACTAAGAAATGAGATACTTGAAAATCTTTAAATCGCTGTAACATTAGCAATTACCTTGCCTCGGTGGATCTGCCTAAGTAAGAGGTGGAAGAAGTATTCACAACCTTTACTTTTGTAAAAGTAGTATAACCCAACTGTGAAAATTTTCCAAGTGAAAGTAATTCTTTGAAAATATCAATGAAGTAAAAGTATGTATCATCAGAAAAAAGTCTTTAAGTATAAAATGTAAAAGTCGTCATGCTCATGCATAAAAATACCCCTGTGAGTTGTGAAACAATATTTCCCTCTGGTTCTACATAGACTTGAAGAAAAAAGTAGCATGGAATGGAAATTCTCATTTAAAGTACAAGTACCTCAAATTTGTATTTGAGTGAGTACTGTGTCTGAGTGAAAGTACTGTATGTAGTTAAAGCCCACTGCTACAGAATAAACATTTCAAATCTTTATCAGATGACTTTAATAATTAAGAAATTAGTCAACTATAAAACAGTCTCAAAAATATTCATTACAAATTGTGTGTACAAAAAATGCCATTGATTATAAAACTTCCTTACACAAGGAATTTGCAAATGACCCAAAGAAAATTAATTGAAAACCGTGCGTACGACCATTTCCACGCAAGCTTCGGCATTTATCAATTTGGAAGTGAGCGGAAGCTACGATCAGATCTCAAGTCAGGTCTGAGCCCGTGTACGTAAATCTGAGTTTGCAGCGAAATCTGTCTGAGTCTGAAAATAATTATTAAACAAACCTCAGCTGTCATTCAGCATAAGCAGTCACATTTTTAGAACAGATCAAAACGGATTCTTAAAACGAATAAAATACAAACATTTTAATTGTAAAAAAAAGCCCACGTTTTTACTGATACCACTTTTTTGTAAAATAAAATATGATAACATGACAACT
>CAEMYA010000385.1:130849-152072 GCA_903131615.1 Diplodus sargus | reverse complement strand
GCAGGAGGACGGTCAGCTCACCTCCCAGAACATCTGACTGATTTAGGGACTGTCATCAAATTACTTAGCATAAATATATTAATACAAAATAATTGCAGTTCTTTCAATATCTTCCATGTCATGGGGTCCAGTGACTCCAGCAGCAGATTGTATTAGTAAATTAGACGAATGAGACACAGCTATGTTTATTGTACTTTAGTGCTTCCTCTATTTTATATGAATATTAATATGCAGAAATCTTGATTTTTCTCAATAGCTTCCATGTCATGTGACCCACTGACTTCTGAAACAGATTCTGTGTCTATCAAAAATATATAATAATTAAGAAAATAATGGTAAAAAAAGTTCTCTAATGCTCAAGAGGTTAAAATATTATTAAGCAGCAATGTCAACTCCTCCACTATTTTGTCTCATGTCTTAGATTCTGATTCTGAAGTCCTCAAAATGTTTATTTATTTACATCCAACCTCTTCCACCACCTGCAGCACAACCACGTGATTCAAGAAATAAAAAAAGCGAGAAGCTTAGAATTTGTTTATAAGGGACTGTATATTTTATACTTTTAAACTTGTTCAGTTGTTGTCATTTCAAGTAATCTGTGTTTTTCAGATGTTTAATCGTGTGCTTATCAGTTGTTCTTAACTACTAAATAAATAGTCCTTTAAAGTGGCATTTCTGTAAATACGCAGGATTTTTGTCCCTTTTTTTTAGGTGCGGGGGGGGGGGGGGGTGTTACTTATCGTTCATTTATCGTTATCGAGGTAATTTGCTCAATATATCGTGATATTGATTTGAGGCCATATCGCCCAGCCCTACAAAGCACACTGATCCATTTCTAAAAGGTGGAGTTAAAACACTGCAGCCCACTGATTGGTCAGACTAAGCAGTCAGAGTTGTCTCGTCCTCTGCATTCTGAAGCAGGATTTCACGTCTTCCTTTTTCAGCTTCTTTTGTCTCGCTGCCTGCAGCCTTTGCTCAAGTAAAGCTTGTTCCCGTGATTTAATAACCAACCACATGCGTGTCCTGTATGGTAGAGCAAAAGAGAGAAGGTGGCGAAGTGAGTGCTTAAGTGGCAGAAAAGAGACAGTAAAAGTGAGAGGATATATGTTTGTATGTGTTGTTAGTCATGCAGTAATGTAGAATACAGGTCACAGTGTGTCACTTCATAAATGTAGCAGCTTATTAAGGGTCAAGAACATTATGAAGTTGCCACTTTGTTTTTCAAATACTGGAAAGCTGGCCAGTAACAACTCTGCCTACATTTATGGGTACTTTCCACAGTGGCAATATAAAAGCAGATCTGGCGTAAAGGTACACTTAACGCAGGGTTCGATACTGTATACTGTAATGACCTCAGTGGAAACAAAACTCAAAGGTGCACTCTTTAGTTTTGGCGAAGAAATTTTAATCAGAATAGAAACATCTTCATTAACCATTTCTTTTTTCTATGCCTAAGCAAATTATTGTTTGTTTTCATGAATGAATAAACTGAATAAACAAACAACACAGTTTATACTGTTTTACTATGTGTATATGTGGGGGACCCTGCCACCTTTCTAGCTTTAAACAGTGTTCAGGGACATTATTTTCCTCTGAGAACAGCTTGTTTGCTCAGTCATGGAAGAAAATACATATTTCTGAGTTTGTATTATTATCTCAATATTGTAAATATTACAATTCAGAGTTTGAATTTCTCCTACAACACTGCATGGTGCCTCTTTAATGTTACTGCTTTGTAATGGTCTGTGAATGGTGTTAGCAGTCTAACTGCTGCGTGTTAATCACATGCACACCCAGTTGCCAAGCAAATGAATCCCTGCAGTTTGAACATTTCTTCATTATTGTTATCTTAAGGGATCATCTGTCAAGTCAATTTACACAAAGCAGCAACACAGAGACACACATACTGGTGATGGTCCCAGAACACAACAGACTTCGTCTAACAACAAAGTTAACGCTAGCTAAGCTAGCACCTCAGCATAAACACACAAATAGCAGCATAAAAAAACAGCTACCTGAATAAATGTACTACTTGTTAATTTAGACGGCTTAAAATGAGCCTCGGGATGAGAGTAGTAACATTAGCTGAGTAAGTCAACAGGCTGAACTACAAAATAAACAATAAAACAACATAAAACATGGCAGAATGTACATCAGGGTTTCCACGGGGTCTTAAAAAGTCTCTCAAAAAAAGTAATCTCAATTTTAGGCCTTGAAAAGTCTTATATACGTCCATATTTTGCATGAAGGTCTTACAACAGAGCAGTTCTCTGTGTTTGTGCCTTGAAGTCATACACATTCATTGTGTTCATCATCAAGATAGCATATGGAGTAGGTGTTTTTGTTTGCTCACACATCTGCTTGATGACAGGAGAAGAAAAACAACAAATTGAAACAATTGGTTTCCTTGTATCTTTTCTGTCTACTACAGTATTCCCCAGCATCCCGGAGCAGCCTGGCATGCCCTGCCCAGGAGAGGACAGTGAGTACCATCCAATCTGCTTTCACTCTCTTCCATCCTTCAGGATTCCCAGTTACAGACAGACTCATAATGGTCTATAAGTATGGACACACAGGACCCCATTGGGTGCCACCAGCACGTATGTGTTGGCAAATCGGGCTGGTTCAGCTCTAGAGGATGTTTTGTCATCTCAGTACCAATCAGTTTACAATTTTCCAACTGGTAAAATTGAGAAACTACTATAAGAGAGTATAAATCTTAATCTGTGGTCATATTTCCTGGTGCTCAAAAAATCCCTCTGGCATTGTGCTTGTGATTGTCCTGGAGCTATTGGGTCAGACACATGCCTTGCAGCTGCTACAGTCAGTATCCAGTTTCACTCACACAAAAAGTATTGGTTGCTATAGAAAAGGGACGGGCCAATAAAAGATTCAACTGCCAGTCGCGATAAAAACCTGTCAGGATAAGTAAATAGTAGTGAATTTATATACATACATTGGGATAATTGTGAATATCCTCACGAGTAACTTGACAAAGCTAGTCTTGCTTGATAATGTCCTATATTGATTTAATGATGTATTTTGAATTGTCACAAGGGGAAGCACAATGGGATCCAAACTAAAAACTGACAGAAAGATGAGGTGCCCACCTGCAGAACCTGCAGAGGAATGTGTCAACCAACATCCAATTTTCACTCTGGTCCTTGACCACAGTCCTGCTCTGTTTGCTAAACATTTGTCTATTTTTCACAAAAAAGTGGAAGTCCTGTCCATGATGGAATAGAAGATACTTGTTTCTGCCTATTGGTGCCTTTTCTTTTGAAAGAGTTTCAAGCATATTTTGGTACTATTGGGATTACTGAATCTCTGTTAGGCCAGGATAATCCACACTGCCATGCCTACTATTTTGGGACCCCCTCGAAAACGAGATGGTACATCTCAAGGGGTTTTATCCTAATAAGCAAACTTAACACACACACTATGGGATTATTGAGAAGAGAGATGGCCATTTTTTGTAATGTTTGACATCAAAAACAGAGCTGTGTAGTCAACCATCTAGTGTGAACACAGCAAGATAAAGAGAGTGAACTTGAACAAAAGATTTGCCTTAGTTTTTTTTAAGATTAAAAATGAACGTCGACATATATCTTGATTTATTAAACTTATCAGAAAAAACAATTTACTGATGAAGTTAAGCTACTACTTTCATAACATGGTTTGAATTACATTCAAATTGCTTGGTGGAGGAAACGACAGGTAGTCATTAAAATCAAAGGACTTGTGCTCTTGCGAGTTCAACCATGCTCAGCCAATTTCATGGCCGTCCTCCCTTTAGAGTGGAGAATATCTTGTGCACAAATTGGACAGTTTCTTCTTAGGACCTGGCCACATCAGAAAGGAATCATTACAATTAGTGGATTACCTCATGGTGGCTTCAACTGTTATGAACTTTGAACAAGTTGCAGACTGACCATCTTGACGGTGCTGAGCTTTCAGATAATTGAGTGCCAGAGAGTCCAAAAATGAGGGAATCATATGAGCTGTGACGCACCATCCATTTACAGGATTATGAAGTGCTCCATAAATGAGTTTTTTTGCAGTTGATTTTACAAATGCTTTATTTAATGATTTATATTTATTTAACCAAGACATCACTTGAGATTAAATCGCTGCTTTAAAAGAGACTTGGCCACGATAGAACACAAGATAAAGAAAAATTAGAATTTTGATACACAAGATTGTATAAGGAAATGTCTTCATGTAAAAAGTCACCTCCCATGGCTGAATTATCAATGCAAATGACGAAAGCAAATGAAATTCAGAGCCCACACGCAGATACACAAACAAAGGGCTGAGATCTTTGGAAGAAACCCCAGGAAGAGCCACAGAGGAGAGATCCCACTTCCAGGACACACGGACATGCGATAGATGTCGCATGTATAAACAGAATACAGCCGTAGTGGGGGCTAGAGTGCAACTCAGACGGCGTCCTTCTGTCCGAACCTGACTGAGTTTTTGAAACATTTTTTACCAGAATCAGCCTGGGTCGTTGGGTCATGACAGCTCTCCTGGGTTGAGCTAAATTGTAACATGTTGGCTAACCAGTAGTGTGCTAACCAAAGCCAGCAACAACAGGAGGGACTCTTGAGCCGCTTCTACAACCTGTAAGGCCAGGGTCGCATGACAGACCTTTGTAGCTAGGCTAGCACTAGCAAGCTAACCTGTTTAATGCTGTTGCAGTGATATATTAGGGAACACATTGGCTATAGGCTTGACAACGTGTTTTTTCTTACTAGTATTACTGTGTCGCGGTTGAATGCCTCCCTGCACATGACAAGTTGCTGCTTCTGAGCTCTGCCACTGAATTGTGGCCATAACATTTTTTGCAGAATATTATGATGTCAACGTCCATTTAACCAATGATCTTAATGATATCAAATGTCATAACTTTATCATTTCATTGTATTAGACTTTTCTTCTGTCAAATGATTCTGTGATCAGTTCATCTTTGAGTAAAAGTTTTAGAGTCAAATTTGACAAAATTCCCTCAAGGAGTTTCTAGGATATCATATTCAATAGAATTGGGTGCCATGAGGTCACAATGACATGACCTGACATGACATGAAGTTTTTCCTCACTCGATTCAAGGGTCAGAGCATATCGCTGGCTACACAGATTGTTAAGCCCACTGAGGTGATGTGATTGTGACCTCGGGCTATATAATATAGATAACTGATGAAATGATCTGAAGTCTATGTGTAAATACTTCTGCTGCTACTATTGAAACAACGTTATTTCTTTGAAGCATTCTTTGCGGTTTTCTGCGTGCACTGTGAAACAGCCTTTAGTCTGATCTTAAGCTTGTGCTGCTCTGCCTCTCTCTCCCTCTCCCTCTCCCTCTCACATACTCCCATGTTGTTTGCTGCACTCCCTCACTGTTTGCTGTGTAAGCATGTTTCAGCCGCTTGTGGACTGCACTCCTGAGTGTGCCAGTGTGTGTTTGTATGTATGTACGTGTGGATTTGTGTGTGTTTGATTGGAGGGGAGCCCTGTGCTTTTGCTGCGAGTCAGACCACTGGTTTACTGTGAGAGGAGCAGAGTGTGGCTGTCATCTGTAGGTAGGTAATGAATGATACATACATACAGTTCTACACAAACACACACACACACACACACACACACACACACACCAAGCTATCATTGATGCCTGTGTAAAGCTTTGCTTATTGTGCCCTGTGGGTGACATGTAGTTTTGTACGTGTACCAGTTGTAACTGTAACTTCTGTTGAGGTTCGGAAAGAAGAGGGAATGATAGAGCTGTTATTTTACGAGAGGAGGAGAAGGAAAGAAATTGTGTGGAGGAGGGAGGGAGACTGTTGCTCATCATTGTTACAATATGCCCTCAAGGCTAGCTCTTTACTGATACGGCTTGATAAAATGTGCAGTTGCTGATGCAAATATTGAAACATTAAAGTCAGTTCCTCCAAATCAAAAAAAGGAACATATCAACATCATTTTTCAAAAAATGTTTCCCCTTGAATGATCTCACGATGCAGATAGTTTTGTTTTTCTTTGGTGTGATTTTGACTAGTCCTCCACTCACACTTGCGACAACCCCTTTGCTTTAATTCTGTTCCACATCATAAAACTTTATGCATCATGAGAATCAAAACTAAACCAGAAAAATTACATTGACATTAAATCAATAGTAATGCAAGGTTTAGGGAAATCCTAAATTAAAGGAATTATCTTAAATAATGTGAAATTCTAAATCAACATACAAACAGCTCTCTTGTTTGTTTTTTCCATGTCTGTTCACTCAGTTTAAACCAAGTATCTGCAACTGACCCTATGTATTTTTAGAGAAGAAATTCAAAGTCTGAATTTTAGTATTTACAGTATTAATTAGGTAATAATACAAACTCAGAAATATGTATTTTTTTCCATGACTGAGCAAACAAGCTGTTCTCAGAGGAAAATAAGGTCCCAGAACACAAGCTCGAAAGGTGGCAGGGTCCCCCACATGTAAACAAAGTTAAACAGTATAAATTGTTGTTCTGTCCTCGCTGAGGTGTGGTAACTCCAACTAGACAGTGAGTTAAACTCTCTCTATTCATGAACATGAAGAATGCCACAGTTTCGTTTGTAGATTTATTTTCACTCTTCACATTGTACTGAATCCATACAAAAGGGATGAAATAAGAGAGAGTGAAACTAGAATGAAAAAACAGAAAATATTGCAATGAGTTAAGTTTCCTAGTTTCATAAACATTACTTAAATATGTGCAAATTACTCAACAGCTTAACCAAATGGTTATGCTAACATGTCCATGAGCTAATAAAAGCATCCATAGTTTTAACAATGCCACAATGGTTTTTAATGTATAACTTCATTTTTACAATATGAAATTAACATACTTATGAGTTAATTTTTCGAGAACAAAAATGTAATACATACAAGCGATGCCTCTGCTGGGGAGTCAACAGTTGAGATACATTTTTTCTGGTGTGATGAACTGTATTGATCACCAGCCTGCTGTATTTAACATGTTTTCTGGTGATTTTCTTCCTACTTCAGGTTTTAGCTCAGAAAGCAACTTCAAAATAAGAGCCTGCATGAAACTTCAAAATAAGAGTCTGCATGAAACTGAAAGTATACACTGTTAATTGCATAAAATTTTTAGCTTAAATGCCTGAGAGTCTGACCTTAAAGGTCACTATTCACTTTCAAATGTTTCTGAACATCAGTCTTTAGACAGAAGAAGAACTACTTCTGACACCAGTCTCAGGAACACCTTCGCATAACCTTGATCCAATGTCCTGATCTTCACCTTCCTCACTTTGCTATCTCTCCCTGGGAACATAGCTGTAATCCTTGTCATTGGCCACGCATTGTGTGTCCTTCAGGAGTGTAAACGTTCTGGAGGTAAGTCAGCCATAAGTTGTTCCTCTGTTTTTCTGCGTAACTTTACGCACACAACACATTTGTGCAGGACTGAGGCAATAAGCCTTTTTTCCGCCTGTGACCCAAAAGCCCGCTGCTCTGGGGGCCCCTTCTGCTAAATGGCGGCCTTGATGCTTGATGTCTTCATGGTACTGTCGCACCAACAGCAGAGAAACGTGACTGTTCTTGGACAAGATGAAGGGGTTCCTCTTCCTGTATGCTCAAATCAGCATATTTTAATCTGCCACCGACACAAATCAGGTCATCTTCAAGAACAGGTCTGAGCTTCTGAAGGGAACTATCTTTGGTTACAGCCTGTCCGAGCTCGAGAGCTGTGAACTCTTTTGCAGACCTCTTCCGGAGCGGCTCTGATGATGACGTGTCTCACCTGAGACAACTCATCCAGAGTATGTGGGAGGTTGTAGTGGTGCCATCCTCTACATTCCCTGGGCTTTATGTTGTAACTGTAAGCACTACATGAATGAGTAGTGCAATAGCCCTGATGAGGGAGTGCATGGATGAAAAGCGCTGGAAGTGTGCAGCGGTAAGGCCTCTTCCTTGAAAACCAGAAAACGACTCACTTCAGGGCGAATTTCCATGTCTGATTCTGGGTTTAGAAGTTCAAATGATTGGCTTGCATCTTCATCATGTAGACTTGGTTTGTACAAAAAAGCTGGTTCAGTGAACCATGTTGTCTGGGTCAGCTGGGATGCAGGAACTGACCTGGATGCATGGTCAGCCGGGTTTTCCTCTGTGTGGACATAGAATCATTGGTCAGGTCTTGTGGACTGCCGAAGTCGCCGGACTCGATGATGAACATAGACGTAGAAGCGTTTGGTCTGATTGTGAATGTATCTGAGCACTACCTTGCTGTCACAATAGAACCTGATCACATCCAGCTTCGTGTCCAGTTCATCTTGGATGAGCTCAGCAACTTTTATGGCTAATACCGCAGCACACAACTCCAGCTGAGGTATAGTAGGTTCAGACTGTGGGGCTAGCTTAGCCTTTCCTAAGATGAATCCTACTTTGACTTTTCCTTCAGGTTGAATGATCCTAAGATATGCCACTACTCCAAGAGCCTTTGTGGATGCGTTGGAGAACACACATAGCTCTGTACAGCACTGGAAATTGACGTTGCAGTGTATTCACGTGGGATGTGCAGCTTGCTTAAGTCATGCAGTGACTCTCTCCGTGCTTCCCATTGCTTCAGCTTTTGTTCTGGCAGTGGAGCATCCCAGTCGCATGTGTCGACACTGATTTCTCGCAAAAGACTTTTGCCTTCAATGGTTACTGGTGCGACCATGCCTAAAGGGTTGAAGACGCTATTTACCATTGAGAGAACTCCCCTGCGAGTGAAGGCTTTTCTTTGCTCTGAGACTGTGAATGTGAAAGTGTCTGCCATTGTCTCCCACAGCAGTCCCAAACTGCGTTTGGGGTCAAGGTCTTTTAGGACTGCTCTGTCTTCTGGTGCAAATGCCTGTAGGACAGCTTCACTATTTGAGGCAAACTTGTGCAGCCTAAGGTTAGATTCACTGAGAGAGGTCTGTGTTCTCTGCAGGAGGCTGATGGCTTCTGCCTCAGTGGGTACACTGATGAGCCCATCGTCTACATAGAAGTGATGCTCGACAAACTGGACTGTGTCCTCTCCATGTTTGTGTGCGCCTCTGTGGATGGCTCTCCTTAGTCCATAGATGGCCACGGATGGGGACAGACTGTTGCCAAAAACGTGGACCCTCATCCTGTAATCAATGATGTCCTTGGACATGTCCTTATCTCTGTACCACAAAAAACTCAAGAACTTCTGGTGGTCTCTGCGGACGAGGAAGCAGTGACACATCTGCTGTATGTCGGCGATCACTGCAACCTGCTCCTTATGAAAGCGAATCAGCACCCCAATGAGTGAGTTATTGAGGTCTGGGCCTGAGAGAAGAACATCATTTAGTGACGAGCCAAAGTACTTTGCACTCCAGTCAAACACCACGCGGATGATTCCAGGCTTTTGTGGATGGTAGACTCCAAAAGTTGGCAGGTACCAACACTCTTCATTCTCCTCTAGTGGCGGAGCCACTTCTGCATGTCTGTTGTTGAATATTTTCTTCATGAATTCCAGGAACTAATCTCTCATCTCTGATTTCCTCTGCAGTATTTTCTCCAGGGATGTGAAGCGAGTAAACATCTGTTCACGGTTGTTGGATAAACGTTGTCATGGAACTCTAAAGGGGAGAGGCGCGACCCAGTTGTTTAGTGTGTCTCTGTACATTTATCGTTCCATGATTTCCAAAAAGATCGTGTCCTCAATGGATGGAGCGAGTTTGTTGTCAGAATCCGTCTCATTGAAGACCCTTCGTCCAAGGGTTTCCAATGATGCACGGCGTGGTCGGTTCTTCTGCTCCCCGCCATGGGACACATCCTCAGTCAGCTTCATGAAGCCTTTGCAAGGTTTGAGAATAGAGGGTTGGCTGTTCTCCAGCACATTTGTTTTGAACGGGCCAACAGCTGGTTTATGCGCATTCCCTAAGCATCAGCCCCAACCAGAACCCATCCTAAATCCATTTTTTGTGCAAAGGGGGTGTTGTGAGGTCCACTCACTTGCTGTCGGACCTTATGGACTCTCACAATGTCTCTGCCTAGCAAGATGAGTATTTCCGCCTCGGGGTCGAGCTCTGGTATGTATGGAGCTACGTTTCGCAGGTGCGGGTGGTGACGAGCCACATCAGGCGTTGGTATTTCTGAGCGGTCATTGAGTATTTCATCACACTCGATTAGCGACGGTAGCAATAAGCTAGTCTGCCCATCAAGAGATTCGACCTGAAAACCCTCTGCCTTTCTGCCTGATCTCTCGACCAGCCCAGAGCAGGTCTTCAGTGAGTAGGGGAATGGTTGGCCCTTGATGTTGAAGAGCTCAAAGAAGTCTGACCTCACCAGTGAATGGTTACTTTGATCATCCAAAATCACATACATGTTGGCTGCTCTCTCGTGCTGACCATGAGAATACACTCAAACCAGAATGGTCTTCGAGCAGGATCTCGCTGTTCGCCCCGGACCACACACCTGGGTGCAGTGTGAGGTGATGGCTGTACTATCACCGCCGTGTTCCTCTTCCTCCCCGCTATTGTCTGATAAACCTCTTGAAGACTTGAGGCGGTGGACCTGGATGCATAGCAGCATGATGACTGTCGCTGTCGCACTCCATGCATTTTACAGTTGCCTACAGTCTCTCGCAAGATGACCAGCAGACGTGCAGCACTTGAAACAAAGCCCATTCTCCTTAAGAATGCCCTTCCGTTCTTCTAGAGTCTTCCTTCTAAATGCTCTGCATTTCCTCAGCGCATGTGGTTTGTTATGAATGGGACAGTTTTTCTCTGGCCCACCAGGCTTTTTCTCCAGTAAGTTTGCAGGTGGGTCTTTACCTGAAGAGATGTACGTCTTGTGAACGGATATTTTCCTTCCATAGTTTCTTGGGCCTACATTGTCAGACTTTAAACTGTTGCTGCTGGCACTTGAAAGGATAAAGCTGGGGTAATTCCTTCGACGTGCTTCCTGACAGATGAAATCAGCAAAGTAATCGAATGGGGGGAAATAGCCGTTGTGTTCTTCTTTAAATCTTGAGCCGCCTGTGAGCCATTTCTCCTTTAACCCGTGAGGAAGTTTCTCCACTATGGGCCCAATGCCCCTGGCAGTGTCAAGGTAGGTCAATCATATGTGGTAACCTGAAAGTGTAGTTTCCAAGCTTTCCAATGATGTCTAACAAATGGAAATCTGATAATATTTGAAGAAGTTGTGGCCATTTGAATGTATGCACATCTCAAAACCCTTTAGGGAGAAAACAGCCCTAAGACATTTGCAATTCTCACAGCAGGAAATTCTCACCCCCTGGCTAGTCAACACAATGGTGCTTATTTGCATCTCATTTAGATAAGCCCTCCCCCTGCATTCATTCAGTAACATCTGGTATCTGTTAGCCTGCAGTGCAGAAAGTATTGTAGTGGTTTCAACAATGGTTATCAAAAGCAGTTGTCATGTTGTTAATGTTGATGTAGTGTTATTTTCCTTAAGCACTTTAGTGGACTGATCAGAATTAGAAGGTACTTTATTGAAATGGAAATGCTTTTATTACAATAACATTGTCACCTAACTCTGGATGTATTCATCCAAACTATCCTCCAGTAAAATAGGTGCTAAATCATGAGCATCAGTCAATTCAAGCAATTTAAGCATTATTCAAATTAACAGCAGATGCTCACATTACAAGACAAATCTCCCATTACAGCTTAGTTACGATGTGCGTATCATTTTAAAACGACAGTACTGAGCTAGCTAATAACAATGTAGGCTAAGGTATAAACATAAAAACAAAAAACATTAGATAGCAGTTTGTAATTCCTCTGACTTTGACTGTGACTTCGAATGAACACATTACAAAATAGATTACTTGGATGTTAATGGAAACTCACCCCATAAGAAACTGAAAAGTATTCCTGCAGACGTCATTGCCTCTGATGGAATAAGTGGTTTCTCTTCGTCTGGGGCTTTTTGGTGGATGTAGTCATGTCCGAAGTAACTACTGTGCGTCTGTTTGCCTCGAGATGTCCAATTATTCGCATGTCCTGCCACTCTCTTTCGGGAAACTAGATGATCCAAACGTATGCTGTACATAAGCTCTGAAGAAAGGTTGTCGCTACACGAATGTGTCCCAATGAGAGAGTTCTCCTTTCTTCTTACGTAGCATTAGCAGTCAAAGTTACGGATTTTCTCCATTTCGCTGTCTTTATCCCCTTCACATGTTAACGTAGATATAGCGTCTGATATCTCACGCTCCAGCTCCTCTGCAGTGAGGTCGTCTTCCTCGTCTTCATCTTCGGCTAAGGTCAGCTGTAGATTAGGGATGTTCTCCAGTGTAATACAGTCGTTTTTATTGTCAGTGCACTCATCAGAATCAGAATTGAAATTGGTGTCGGAATAACCAGAAGTATCCGGCGTCTTGCAAAATTACTGCCATAGATTTGCGCTGTAACAGCCACGATTTAGCTCTTCTGCAATGCATTTGTCCCGGTCCATCTTCATTCAATGTTGAAATCACATGCAGCTTCCAGAAGTGGCAGAACTTATGCGGGTGGCTGCATAAGTAGCCATGCTGTTCGCTACTAACGTGCACCTGAAAAAAAGAAAAGCCTGTGAATGGTCAAAGGCAGCCAGTATGCAAATTAACTGTATCGCCGCACACGCCCAACGATGCGCCAGCATTTCCTGAAACTCTACCCGATTTCAAACACAAAATGTATACTTTTAAGGCAACCAATTCTGTTATCTGAAACATGGAGTAGCTTCTTTAGGATCTCAACTTGCACATTCTGCAAAAAAACGAAAATCACTAATTTAGAAAATTATTGTTTTGGGGAATTTCTCCCAGCCAACTTGCTGCTGGTTTTGCCATGGCGCATCACATATTCTTGGGAATTCATTCAGTCTTTTAAACAGAGAATTCTCCATTACTCCAGGTGCAGCATAGCACTCTTTGAGGCAGTCCCAGGCCTTTTGTAGTGCTACATCTGGGTTTCCGACATGCACAGAGCGAATCCTTTTGATGACAGACTCTGGTCCAAGCCACTTTATCAGCAAATCTAACATTTCAGTGGATGTGAGTCCTAAGCCTGTAGTAGCATTACTGAACGATGACTGCCATGCTAGATAATTTTCCGGTTTATCATCGAATTGGTAGAGACTTGTATTCACTAAATCATGACGAGCCAGGTTTCTTTTAGGTGCCACGCTTTGGTTGGAAGGTGCATACACAGGTATGTATGATGGAGCCGTTGCCTTTAGCAGTGATTTGCGAGGATGATGTTGTGTCTTGGGCTTTGTGGGGTTTCCATTGTCTCTATCAGGTGTTGTGTGATGTCCATCACGTCTTTCCGGACCTGTATGACCTCCACTGATGGATGCACTGACGGATGGCTGTCTTGGTGTGTTATAGTCAGATGGTCTGTTATGGGTCTCCTCCTCCTCTTCTTGCCCTTCTTGCAACTCTGAGTTGTGCCCTGATGGAGGATGCCATGTGATGTAGCTCGTCTCTGACAATACTGCCTCAGGTAAAGCGACGTGGACAGATGCCTGAGTCTGTGGTCCGTGAAGTTCAGCTTCTGCTAAAACGTATTCGTTAGTGCGTGCTGCATTTTCATTTTGCAAAACATGTTGAGATGATAAATCAGTCTTAATTTAACCTTCTAGCTCTAGTTCTTCAGCTGCTTCTAATGCCTCGGCTTGGGTGATAGCTGCAGCTGCCTCTCTTTGAAGTGCTAGTGCACTTAGTTCAGCTTCCAACTTTGCTTTACCTAAATGT
The DNA here is from genome assembly GCA_903131615.1 of Diplodus sargus. NCBI lineage: Eukaryota > Metazoa > Chordata > Actinopteri > Spariformes > Sparidae > Diplodus > Diplodus sargus. Next base: position 138,324 of record CAEMYA010000385.1, on the reverse strand, counting down.
AGCTCTGCTTCCTTCACTGCACTTTCTACCTTGAGCTTTGCTTCTTTCTCTGCGAACGCTGCTCTAGCCTTCGCCGCCTCTGCTTTAGCACGCGCCTTTACTGCTGCGCTCGATGCTGAGGAGTGAGAGCTCTTTGACTTTCTTGTGCGTGCAGATGAATTGTCAGTCCTTGCAAATTGCATTTTTTCCTTCTGATGATGTTGAAACTCCAGCTAAATTACGCTTTTTCACTGTTCTGTCCTCGCTGAGGGGTGGTTACTCCAACTACACAGTGAGTTTAACTCTATTCATGAACATGAAGAATGCCGCAGTTTCGTTGATTTATTTTCACTCTTCACATTGTACTGAATCCATACAAAAGGGATGAGATAAGAGAGAGTGAAACTAGAAAGAAAAAACAGAAAATATTGCAGTTAAGTTTCCTAGTTTCATAAACATTACTTAAAGATGTGCAAATTACTCTACAGCTTAACCAACTAGTTATGCTGACATGTCCATGAGCTAATAATAGCATCCGTAGTTTTAACAATGCCACAATGGTTTTTAACTCATAACTTTGTTTTCACAATATGAAATTAACATACTTATGAGTAGGGCTGTTTTCGACTAAGGATTTTCATAGTCGAATCTGATTCGTCAGATTTTGCCGTAGTCGACTGATCGTTGAACATTTTTTCTTTTTTTTTTTTTTTTTTTTAGATAGCAGGCTCCGAAAAAGCATCCTGTTGTCGTGTGGACGGCGAATCCGCATACTTCCGAAACGATGACGCCATCGCCCCACCCCTCGACCTCTTGCCTCTGACCTCTGAACCCCGCGACGTCTCATAACAACAACAACAACAATGGTGGACTACATGCTTGTGTTCGTGCCGCAGAAGATATTGAGCTCTCTTGCATCTTACTTGCCTTGAGTCGAGTGTGAGTCGCAGCAGCAGTTCGACCTCATTAACGGTCCAGACAAACGATTCTGGTTTCCTTGCACTCGCCATTTTCATCTTCTTCTTCTTGGTGTGTTCGGTTTCTCCGTCTACTGTCTGTTTGTTTACAGCGCGCAAGCTTTCTGCGCATGCTCCGTGTCTTCTTCTCCATTTTTGGTGAATGTCAAGCGCCACCTATGGGCCTGGAATATGAACTACAGCGTTTTCGGTCGTTGTCAGTGGATCCGTGTGGACGCAAATATTCTTAAAACGATGAATAGGAAGACAGAGAAAAACAGATCGTTTTCACCGATGTGGACGGGGTCCTTAGTAGCCATTTTGAGCCAATAAATCTAACGGTCCTGTAGTGTGCTGCTCACCTCCGCTCATTTGGATTGTACAACTGCAGTGGGTGCTTTATTAATACGTAGTAAGAAGCTAAGACTACCGTTTAAACGCACACATCATTTTGAACTCATTATTGACAGAAAGTTGGCAGATTTTGTATCAAAATAGGCTTTTATATAACGAAAAAAAGACATTCTATGTAACAATGTATGCTCAGCAGCCGTGGCCACCCCCATATAGTCAGAATGGTACGGTCTTGTTTACATAGCAACATTTTCGGACCATTCGACTATGAGGTTCATAGTTGAATCAGACCTCTCCGAATCGAATCGTCGAATAGTCGACTATTGGAGGTCAGCCCTACTTATGAGTTCACTTTTCTAGAACAAAAATGTAATACATACAAGCGATGCCTCTGCTGGGGAGTCAATAGGTGAGATACATTTTTTTCTGGTGTGATGAACTGCATTGATCACCAGCCTGCTGTTTTTAACATGTTGTCCAGATCTTCTGGTTTTAGCTCAGAAGGCAAATTCAAAATAAGAGTCTGCATGAAACTGAAAGTATACACTGTTACAGTTTTTGCCGAATGCTTACACACATGTTGCAGACTTTGGCTCACTGTGTCATAACTTAACACACAGGTCGAGTAAGACACAGCACATGGAGATAAACTCCTAACTTATACGGCAAAATGAAACTCTTGAAACAAAACCTAACAATCCCATTTCAAAACTGTTTTTAGCATCAAAACTTTAAACACATGCACATTTTTTTGCACTCTTTCCGAGCAGCAACAACACACAGATGTGCTTTATGCAAAACACAGCTGTATTCAGCACTTTGGATGGTTTTTGACTTTAAAAGTCTCATACAAGTTTTTATTTATTTTCTTTGAAAGATTGATCCACTACAGTTGATCTAGACATATAAAAACAAAATGAAGACACTTCAGTTTTTTGTTTTTGTTTTTCAGGTTTTTGCAAAAGTAAAAAAAAACAAAAACCACAAAGACATGGTACAACTAGAATGTTCTACAAAACATAGTGTTGTAAGGGAATGATTGGAAGACATTTAGGCTATGGATCCTGTCTCCTGTTGGCATTTGGCCACATCACCTCATCCATCACAGACAATGTCCTCCCTTGCCAAGCAACGGGGGAAATATGGCTAGCGTGCCGTATCCAATGTCTCCGCATGTCTCTTCCATGGCTTGTAGAAGAGGCATGTGGACATGTGGCTGACGGTCATAAACTTTCCAGCGCCATGCTGAAAAGAACTCCTCAACTGGATTCAAAAATGGGGTGTATGGGGTTCGCAGGTAGTCGAGTGGTTAGAGCGCATGCCATGTACGCAGTGGACCCCGGTTTGAATCCAGCCAGAGGACCTTTACTGCATGTCACACCCTCTCTCTCTCCCCTTTCCTGTCTAACCACTGTCAAATAAAGGTGTCTATGCCTCGAAAAAATCTTTAAAAAAATGTGGTGTATGGTGGCAAGTTGAGTGCAATACAGTTTTTGCCAAATGCTTATACACATATGTTGCAGACATTGGCTCACTGTGTCATAACTTAACACACAGTTAGAGTAAGACACAGCACATGTAGATAAACTCCTAACTTGTGCGGCAAAATGAAACTCTTGAAACAAAACCTAACAATCCCATTTCAAAACTGTTTTTAGCATTAAACACATGCACCTTTGTTTGCACTCTTTCCTAGCAGCAACAACACACAGATGTGCTTTATGCAAAACACTGCTGGATACAATACTTTGGATGTTTTTTGACTTTAAAAGTCTCATACAGATTTTTTTTTTGTGAAAGATTGATCCACTACAATTGATCTAGACACATGAAAACAAAATGGAGACACTTCAGGTTTTTTGTTTTTGTTATTCAGGTTCAGGTAAAAAAAAAAACGAAAAAAAAACCCACAAAGACATGGTACAACTAGAATGTTCTACAAAACATAGTGTTGTAAGGGAATGATTGGAAGACATTTAGGCTATGGATCCTGTCTCCTGTTGGCATTTGGCCACATCATCTCATCCACATCACAGGCAATGTCCTCCCTTGCCAAGCAACGGGGAAATATTGCCTTGCATGTCATATACAACCCTGTATGGACCTCACCTCAATGTCGCCACATGCCTCTTCCATGGCTTGTAGAGGAGGCATGCGGGCATGTAGCTGAAGGTCATAAAATTTCCAGCGCCATGCTGAAAAGAACTCCTCAATTGGATTCAAAAATAAGGTGCATGGGCTGCGCAGGTAGTCAAGTGGTTAGAGCACATGCCATGTATGCGGTGGACCCTGGTTCGAATCCAGCCAGAGGACGTTTACTGCATGTCACACCTCCTCTCGCTCCCCTTTCCTGTCTATCCCTCAAAAGAATATTTTAAAAAATAGGGTGTATGGTGGCAAGTTGAGTGCAATAAATCTATTATGGTTGATGAACCAGTCCCGGACCAGAGCAACCCGATGGAAACTGACATTATCCCAGACGACAACAAACTGGGGCGGCTCTGGCCCGTCCTGGACTGCTGTCTCATGAAGGGTGTCCAGAAAGCGAATAATGAGGGCTGTGTTGTTGGGACCGAGGATGGAGTGGTGATGCAGTGTCACTGTTGCCTGCTCCTCTTCTTCGTCCTCTTCCTCGTCCTGCTGCTGCTCTTACTCTCCCTCTTCCTTTTTCAACCTCCACGTTTCCAAAGTTGGCATAAAGGAGCTGAGCTCACATCAGGTGTATTTGTAGTGCTATGGCTTAGAATGATTGGTCTACAATTAGATTTTAAATGTTTTCATGTGTGTGAGACTGTGTGCTTTTCCAATTTTAGTTGTGTTTGTATTTTAAATAGATGTGTTTTCCCAATGACTGCATGAGCTTTCCTTTTTGGACAATGTGTCTTATGTAAAAAACAGTGTGTAGTGTTTTGCAAGAAGTGTGTTGGAGCATTTCAAACACAGTGCAAAGCATATATTGTGTTTGCAGGGTTGGTGCTTTTGTTTAGGGCATGGTCACCAAAGTTAGAGGTTGTGATGCTTTGGGCATAGCAACCACTTTTAGTGTTTAAGCATTAGGCAAAAACTACAATAGTTGTGACCTGGATTGGAACTTAACTGTTTTAGGACTGTCGACAACATGCCAGATTTCATGGCAACCCATCATTGATTGTTGTAAAGTATTATAATTAGTAAAGTAATTTCTGCAACTAGGAAGTCTCTCTATCAAAACACAACAAAAGATGTGTTGTGTGGGGATGGCTGGGTAGAGTGACGGGGGAGGCCACTGTAGTTGCTCAGTGCTGGTCATCTCTGGAGGAGAGAGTTGAGTGCAGAGCCAGACCTTCTGGAGGAGTAATGTACCTGGAGTCACAAGAGATTCTGCTCTGATCTGCAGCTAATTACTGATGGGAGGAGAGCCCGGAGGTTACCTTTTCGCTTAGAGCTAATGTAAAGTAATCTGGCTGTGTGGTACTACTAAAACTCATGCTAGTAACTTGAATAAACACATATGACCCTCTTGTACACAATTACACCATTAAATAACCACCATTGTTAGCAAAACATGCGACTCAGACAAAAATGCTCACAGATGAAGTAATAGGCGTTAACGTTTGAGGAAAATCAACAACGACGGCGATCCGTTTTCTTACCTGATGCTATGGGAACTGTGCTGGCCATTTTCTCATATTAATCTCCTTCAGAAATTATTCAATCTGAGATGCTCAAATAAGTTGTCAACCAAAACTTGTAGGCTGAGAGAATAAAGCAGTGGAACTGCTGCTGTGTTGCATGCAGACGACCGGGGATTAAGACTTGTGCCAAGCGTGTCTTTTGCAGAGGGTGTATTTACCTGATTAGTTACATGATTAGTTGCCTATTTGTTTGAAGTGTACGTGAATTTTACCTTTTAAGGGTTAGCCTACTTGATCCAATCGTAAACCTTTCTGGTACACGATTAGTGAAATTCAATAAATTTGTACAATCTATCTATCTATCTATCTATCTATCTATCTATCTATCTATGCTTAGGTGCTTAGTTTTGTTGTTAAAGCGCTTTGTGACCCTGGTCTGTGAAAGGCACTGTACAAATAAAGCTTACTTACTTACTTACTTGCTTACTAGGTGCATGATTATATCACAGCTGTGGGGAATTTGCTGACCACATTTAACAAATATGCATAAAGACACATAAGATGATGCATTTTCTTATAGCAACATTATTCACAATGAATGAAATACATTTTACTGATCTTGAATGAATGAAATACAATAATCAGAATAAATTACTGAGTCAGATGCCTTGTCTTGCTGCGCCATCTCATCACATGCCAAATAGCTCAGGATAATTCTTTGTATTGTTAATGTGACAGGAACAGAAAGGGTTAATAAGAGTGGATAGCACAGATAAGACTGGACACAGCAGTTAACCACCTCTCCATCATCACCACAAGTTGACAGAACTGAGCAATTAATTGACGACATCTTTCAGGGTTGTTGTGTTACATGAAGGATTTCATAGGTTTATTCATGTTGTCTATAGCATAAGTGCGGCCATACGGCTGCTCCTTGTCTGAAAGTATGTGATGTTTGAATAGAAAAGAGGCACAGGCGCTTATGGATGTGGAAATTCATCGAAACACACGTCATATACCTCAGCGTAGATGAGAGCCAATTAAGGCAAAGTCCTGACGTCATGAAGGTGGGTCTGGGCTCGTGCTGCCCCTGGAGACCAAATGCGCAGCAGCCGCCTTGCTCCCGTGATAACTTCAGGTCATGTGACATCGAATGTGGAGCAGAAACCACTCCCATCCAGGTCATCATAGACACATTTTCAGCCGCCCGGATTATCACCCACACCAAATCATCTGACCACATCACCCCTATTCTCATCCAACTTTACTGGCTCCCTGTACAATACCGCATCCACTACAAAAACCTCCTCCTCACATACAAAGCCCTCCACCATCTAGCCCCCACCTACCTCTGCAACCTCCTCCACGAAGACAGCCCCTCTCGCACCCTCCGCTCATCCTTTGCTGGACTGCTAAACATTCCCACACCACGCCTCAGTACCATGGGTGCCCGAGCCTTCAGCTGCTCGGCACCCAGACTCTGAAACTCTCTCCCCCCACACATAAGACAGTCAGACTCCATCACAACATTCAAATCCAAACTCAAAACCCACCTGTTCAAACTGGCATACTCACTCTGATTGGTAACTGTGCACTACTCTTTTCTTTTCTTTTCTTTTCTTTTCTTTTCTTTTTCTTTTTATGTCAGTGTTTGTTTTTAATATTCTGTGATGTTATTCTGTGATTTTATGCTTTTATCCTATGTAAGGTGACCTTGGGAAAGGCGCCATCAAACAAATAAAATGTATTATTATTATTATTATTACATTTTAACCAGCATGCATCACGATTTAGGCTGCGTGATCTTGAACTTGCCTAGTGTTTTAAAGTTTATTATACAGTTTTAATCTATTCAAGTGAGTTTAGTCTTGTTCCCCGACTTGTCTATCAAGGAAACACACTGAAAACTTGAGTAAATTTAATTTCTCTGGGTTTGAAACTTGGTGGGATACTTAAAGTAAACAACTCAACAAAATGTTTAATGAAAAGCCATCCAATATTTAAATGTTAACTAAAGTAGTGTAATAATACAGTTTTCCCTAAGATCTAGTTGGTATTGATTTTCCCACTAGCTTATCACTCTCTCCGTCACCTCACCCCATTAAACTCTGATGTATACAACTCGTCCTCCTTTGTGCCATAAAGTAATCTGTCTTTGTTCTGGCCTGCAGTGAAAGTAATTTCCTGTCAAATTATATCTGATTAACACAATTTAAACTCTAGTAAACATAGCTTTCAGTCTGCTTGCTATTGGTCCAATATGTTAATAATAATAACAATAACACATTTTATTTATACAGCGCTTTTACAGCTCTCAAAGACGCTTTACATAAAACCAAATACAGAGGAAAAATACATAAGTGCTCAGTGCAAACAGGAAGAAAGAGAAATAAATTAAAAGTACATAGCAGGACAAACAAACGATGTGCAAATAACTATGTGTGTTTGTGATTACGAAAACTGATGGGGGGCACAGAGAAAGACAGCTATTGTTGCAGGTTAGAGTTCTCAACGGGTCGGGCCGGCCCGACAAACCCGACCGGACCCGCAGGTTCGGGCCGGGTTCGGGCCG
>CAEMYA010000385.1:110957-121564 GCA_903131615.1 Diplodus sargus | reverse complement strand
GTACTCTTTTGATAGCTCTTTGCCAGATTTCCTCAGAAAGCTCCATGTTCAAGTCTTCACCCCACCGTTCTTTCAGATGGTGGACAGAGTTACCTTCCATGTCCTGTAAAATACTATATAACTGAGACACACAACCTGGTATGTGGGGCTTAAGCTTCAGACATTCATCCAGTGGGCAGTCTGGAGGTTTGCGCGGGAATGATGGAAAATATGCACGAGTGAAATTGCGTATTTGAAGGTACCTGAAGAAGTGGGACTTTGGTAGGTTGTACTCTTTCACAAACTGGTCAAAAGAGCCAAACAGTCCATTAATGAATAGGTCCCCTACACAATGACGTCCCTTCCCAAACCAGGTCTGAAAAGCTGCATCTAACAAAGAGGGTCTTAAACGGGGATTGATGATAAAGGGCATTGACACCAAAGCTTGTGTAAGGCGAAAGTGTTTACGAAATTGGGTCCATATACGTAGAGTGCCTCTCACAATTGGATTGTCTGTATGAGCCCCCACCGCTAATGGTAATGGGCCACGCAAAATAGATGCTAAGGAGACTGGTGAACATGCCTGTTGTTCCATGAGAGACCAGTTTGGACCTTCCCCTTTCACAAAAGTAACCCTAACCCTAATAATAATATAAAAAGTTTGGCAGCGCTAGACCACCATTTGTTTTGCGTTTCTCCAGGACAGATTTGCGTACGCGTGGTATAGTCTTATTCCAAATAAATGTGCCAATATATTTATCTAGTTCTTTAAAATAGGATTTTGGCAAGAAAATGGGAACTGTCTGGAACAAGTATAACATTTTTGGTAGAATAACCATCTTAACTGAGTTAATGCGTCCGGCCGGAGATAATGGAAGCGTTGACCAACGATTGGTATCCTTCCTAACTTGATCTATAAGTGGTCTAAAGTTAAGTTTGAGAAGCTCTTTATAGTGGCGTGCTACCTTGACTCCTAAATATGTTAGGGGGCCAGTTGTGACTCTGAATTCGCATGAATCAAAAGACATCGTCAATGCTTTTCTATTAATGGGGAATAATACACTCTTTGTTAAATTGATTTTATAACCTGAGGCCAAACTAAATCGTGAGATTGTGTCCAGGCACTTTGGGATAGAATTTTCAGGGTCTGATATAAATAGCAGAAGGTCATCCGCATATAACGAGACTTTATACCAATATTTCATTGTTTTGTTGCAGAGCTATAGCCAATGGCTCAATGGCGAGATTAAATAGAAGAGGGGACAGCCTTGCCTCGTTCCACTATGGAGGATGAAATAATCAGAATCGATATTATTGGTCCTAACTGATGCCTGTGGCATAGAGTACAGTGTTTGAATCCAAGAAGTAAAAGTCGGGCCAAATCCAAATTTGCTTAATGATTTAAAAAGGTGTCCATATTCGATTCGGTCAAAAGCTTTATGTGCGTCCAGTGAAATTACAATCTCTGGAAGTTGGGTTGAGTGTTCAGAATATACTATATTAAAGAGGCGGCGCAGATTATGATATAACTGCCTGCCCTTTATGAAACCTGTTTGGTCAGGGTGCACAATAGCTGGTAAAACAGATTCTAATCGTAGGGCAAGGGTTTTTGTAAGTATTTTGTAGTCACATGTAAGTAGGCTGATTGGTCAGTATGATTCGCACTTGACTGGGTCTTTATCTTTTTTTGGTAGAGCAGAAATTGAAGCCTTGGTCATAGATGTAGGGAGCTTTTTTTGTTTAAGCGACTCTGTGTAGACAGAGCGTAAAAGTGGTATCAATTTACTGGCAAAAGTCTTATAAAATTCAATGGGATAACCATCTGGGCCTGGTGCTTTTCTATTTTTCATTAGTTTAATTGCTTGGCCAATTTCAGCATCAGATATTGGCTCTTCTAGGCTGGACTTATCTTCGTCACTTAGGGTGGGCAAGTCCAGATTTTCTACAAAACTGTTTGCTTGACAACTATCCGAACTATATACGGAGGAGTAAAACATTTTAAACTGATCATTGATGTCTTTCGGGTCTGATTTGATGATGCCATCCATGGCTTGTATTTCTGTAATATAATTGACAGCCGATAATTGACGTAACTGATGAGAGAGCAGCCTACTCGCACGTGCTCTATATTCGTAGTGGCTCTGTCTTGATTTTAAAAAATTCTCTTCAACCTGTTTAGAAGCAAGATCGAACTCTGTCTGCAATGCAATCCTTTTCTTGCGGAGGTCTGTCGATGGAGAGTCAGAGAGTTGCTGATCAACGTCATGAATAAGCGTGGTTAATTCTGTGAAATGTTCGACCTGCTTTTGTTGAGTCGAGATGTGTATTCTATCATCTGACCCCTCAAGTATACTTTTAGTGTTTCCCATAAGGTAAATATATTGGTATCTGACAGCTGGTTAGTTTCAAGGAAAAAGTCAATCTGAGCCAAAATGAAGTCCACAAAGTCTTTTTCTGCTAAAAGTGTAGGATTGAGACGCCAGTTGCGCCCTGTAGCTACATAGTTCTGGAGCCAAAGCTCCATGATGACTGGTGAGTGGTCAGAGATGACTATACTATCATATCTACACAATTTAACAAGTGGAAGCATTTTTTTGTCTACAAGGAAAAAATCAATCCTTGAATATGTCTGACGTGCAGTAGAAAAAAAGGAAAACTCCTTCAGTGTTGGATTATTAAATCTCCAAAGATCTACCACACCACTGGACTGACAAAACGTCTTAATAATATGAGCAGATTTGGAGAGAGGGCCTGCTGGGATTTTAGAGCGGTCAAGGGAGGGTTGCAGGACAGTATTGAAATCTCCTCCCAATATCAAGTAATGTGTGCCTGACTCTGGGATGCAACTAAACAGTTGCTTATAGAAATCAGCGCTGTCCCAATTAGGGGCATAGATATTGACTAAAACCACTGGAAAATTATACAGCCTGCCCTGAACGATAACAACGCGACCATTTATATCAGCCACTACTTTTGAAGATACAAACTGCACATTTTTCCCTATCAAGATAGCTGTTCCTCAACACTTGGAGTTAAATTTGGAATGGAAGACTTGTGATACACAACCTCTTTGTAATCTGGAAATATCTGACGTGCGTAGATGTGTTTCCTGTAGGAATATTACCTCTGCCTTAAGTTTCATCAGGTGGGAAAATACTTTGCTTCGCTTTACGGGGTGATTGAGTCCCCTCACATTCCAGCTTACAAATTCTGTTGATGTTCTACTCAACCCATCTGGGAAGGCCATGGGAAAAGGGGGACTGACTGATGTCCAGAGAGATTCACCTGGGGAGAAGGGGGGGGAGACAAAGAGCACAGCGAGAGGAAAAAAAACAATAACACAAAACACATAAGGAACCCCTAATGTAACATGTAACTCCAATTGCTGGCCTCTCCCCAACTGAGAGGCTGCACCCTCCCTCCGTCCTAAGCCATTATGAAGAAACCTGTTCAACATCTTACATTCAACATTTCAAGTCAAGGAGACCTGTTCAGTGTGTGCGCATTAGTGTCTGTATTCAATTCTACGAATGTATGTGTGTGAGTGTGTGTGTGTGTGTATGTGCGCGCCCATATGTCTGTGAAGTCGATGATGTATGAATGTGCCTGAGTCTGTGCAACTGAAACAAAACAAAACTGTGCGTAGGTATTACAGTATGAAAGCTCAGAAATGAGCCACTTATTAGCAGGTTGACCCCATATCATACTACCCAGTAAAACAATCTTGTGAAGAATATTATTCATCCCTGGTGATCCCAAACAATCATTGATCAAGAAAACAATATCAGCAACAGTATTTATGAACCACTTCAGTGTCACTGTTATCAGCCTTGGCATTCACAAGGGGTAAAGCGAACTGTACTGTATGGCATAACATCCATATATATCTATAACAGTTGGGGTCAATAATGTGGGGATTAATAAAAGAAAAAAAAACAAACAAACAACTAGTTAACAGCAACCATGTTTACTGAAAAAGTTAAATGTCTCAACTATCAGCATCAGGGGCTTATATGAGAAGAAATAAAACATGGCACTGTTTGTGCATTACCATCCACAACTTCACAAATGAAGTACTCTTTACTTATCAACCAGACCTTCACTTAATGTCCAGTTAGAACGACACTGTAAAGGAAATTATCGCATTGAATAGTTTGGTGGCAGAAGAGGAATCGATAACAACAACGTTTCCTAAGTAATAATGTCTTTCCTGTCAGCCATGCCTGCTTTTTACCTCAGATCGCCATGGCAATCTCAACATAGAGTGGTGAAAATGTCTGATTTCTGTAGAAATTATGTGCCCGTTGAGAGTTCTTTTACAAACGCTTCAGCTTTGTCTGGATCCGTGAAGCTTCTCTGCACTCCATCCCGCGTTGTAATCCTCAGCTTGGCTGGATACCACATCCCGTATTTTAACGCCCTCACAACGTTGCAGAAGTTGTCTCACCTGCTTGAATGCAGCCCGCTGTCGTGCCACTGACTGTGTATAATCAGGAAAAATCCGAATCCTGTCACCGTGTTCGGAGATGAGATTTTGTGCCGCCAGTGATTTACGCTTCTTTTTCCTGGTAATAGTGACACTTGTCCACAAAGGCTCTTGGTTGCTGCCCTTCATCTGGAGCTTGTTGGAGGGTGCGGTGTGCTCTGTCTAAGACGGGCGGTTTATCCAGCTTCAGTGCTTTCTGTAGTATTCCAGCGACAAATGTAGTTGGGCGGGCGCCCTCTTCACGTCTGTCTTTGATACCGAAAATGTGTAAATTGCATCTCCGTGATCTTGCCGCTAAGTCCTCGGTTTTTGCCCTGGGACTCACCACTTCTTTCCTCAGCTGGGACACCTGTTGCTCCAGTTCAGTGATGGTGTCAGAGTGATTGTTGGCCGCAACTTCCAAGCTAGCGGTGCGCTGCTCCAGAGCGTTAGCCCTAGCGTTAGCACGCTGGCCATTTTCATTTCGTCTTTAACGATGCTTATTTGCTTGCATATTTCGGTGTTCTGAGTCTCCGCTTTCTCGTCTATTTTTGCCAGCAGTTCAGCCTTCAAAGATGTAATAGCGTCGAGTATAGTTGATCGACCAGGGTCCATGCTCTCTGCATGCTCTGGGGCCTTAGCACCGCTCCTCAGATCCGGCATCTTGTTTTGTCAAAAAGTCGTAACTAAATAGAATAAGAGTTCACGTTTTCACCGTCTTACAATCTACATTCTGCTTATACAACACTCAATCTGTCATAAACATGTGTGGGTTGGCCTCCTTGACATAAATAAAGGTTAATATGGGGGAGCTCAGAGACGCGCATCTACATCTCTTCGAGGCCCAACCGGAAGTCTAAAAACTTGTTCTAAGTGTTGATATTTTCCTCGATTCCTAATAAGTACATGAAAGGAAAATTACGTGTTAAATAAACTTGATTTAACATGGTAGATCCTTTCGTATTGTTTTTCACCTAATGATGCAATTTCCACTTCCTGTGTGTGGGTCCAGTGCAGCTGAAGATGTGAAATTAGTTGAAGTAGGTTTACTGTAAATTCCTGTAGTTGCAGGGAGATATATAGATTTTTCACCATCTAACCTTCATTTTGAACCACTTTGTCTATTCAGATTTCATTTCCTGTCATTTCACAACCCAGTAGATGACCCTCGGACAGTTTTGGAAATAATTTGGATAGTCTTGGACTGTTTGAAATCCACATGGGATGCACACGAGAGCCATCCACAAAATTAACAGCCTAATCACCCCGTCTCCACTTCTCCCTCTGTTCCGTGGCGGTGGCAACCAGTCAGTCAAGATAAATTACGGAGTCCTAGTTATCTGCGCTCGATTGCTCTTCCTCAACTACCCAGATGTCAGTCACAGTAAATTGAAATTGAATTGCAAGAGCTGAATTTGAATTGTGAGAACCGAATGTGAAAATATATAGAGTTGAATTTTCCAATCTAATAAATTCAATTTCAAATTATAATATTCAGATTCAGTTTTTCAATGCAACGATTGAAAGTAATGTAATACAAATTCAAATTATGTGATTCAAATTCAGTTTTTTAATGCAATTATTCAAGTTTAACAATTCAAATTCAAATACTGATGATTCAAATTCAGTTTCTAGTGGCACATATTTCAGCCCATACTTTCAAAGGTTGTATCTTTTTTTTTTTTTTTTCAAATTAACCTTTAACAGACAGTTTATCTGTACAAATAAATACAAATATTAGTTAAAAAAAAATGTTTTCTAAATTTCAATTTAGCAATGCTTTTCACACAGACATTTATTTACATATTTTTATTTTCAATATAAATGTATTTAGACAGATAGTATATAATATAACCTGTAAAGTGGATAGCTCAAATCAAGCATTCTGGTTGGCTGGAACCTGTGGTATAAAAGCTGTACACAAGGGCAGTTACACAGTTCCTTGCTCAAATCTGTATCACTTCACCTGTACTTAGCGCTGTGTTTCTGAGTGCTGTCTCGTAGGCAACTGCACTTGTTTCAGTTTTTGGAGATGTTTCAACTCTCATCCAGTTCCCTGGTGAAGATTTACCATAACCTGGATGACAGAGAACCTCCATCAACATTAGTTCTGTGTTGCGAATCGTGTATCTTGGCACCACAGTAAGACAGTTACATCTACAAGTACGTTTCACAATTTCAACTGATAAAACTGTTCCAAAATGGAAATGTTAAAGATCAAGATCAAGGTTTTAATCTGATTATAAAACAGTTAATTTTTTTTATGGACGAGCCCCCATTTGTCACAACCTGGCTCTTTGGGCCATGACAAAACGGGAGACACACTGAATTTAAGGAGGTTTAACAAAATATATTTATTGAACAGAAGTAACGAAATGTGCAATGAAGGAAAAATAATCAATAGATGGTATGTGAACATCAGTATTATCAGTAGTGTATGTGTGTAGAATGTAATGGATGTGTGTTGTAAAGTGCATGAACAGAGGATAAGGGAACTCAGGAAAACTACGGCTGCCACATCACCCCGTGGGACGTCTGCTGGAGAGGAGAGCGAGAGAATGAATGAATGACTAGTGGATTTTATAATCTCAGGACATTGGGCCCAGGTGTCCCTGGTCAACCAGACTCCTCCCACAAACCCAAGTCACATCAGAAGGCTGCTGCCTCAACAGCAGGGGTTATCACAGTATCTAGAATGTATCTAGAGCTTTCATATTGCCATACCTTATTACTGTTTTATAAAACAAGCGAGGGAAAAGAGCGTGAAAAGCCAAAATAGTTACTGAACACAGGGATCTAGGATTGATATCAAGCAAAAGATAGTTAGTGGTTGTTGTTACAGTGGAAAGACAGACTAAGGGGGTTTGTTTATCTGGCAAGTTTGAATTAGGACAAGGAAGGTGATTCTGGAAAATATTGGTTGATTGTTGAGTCTCATTGCCCGGTCATCAAATACCGACACTTTGGGTTAGAATTTTTTGCCAAAAAGAACGACCCAGCAGATCCATGTAGGGAAGGAGATTCAACAATCAACTATCTTTCACCAGAATCACCTGACGCTCTGCTGAGAAGGCGATTGGCTGCAACCTTCCACCCCTTCAGGACTTGCACAGCTCCAGGGCTCTGAAGTATGCAGGTAGGATTGCGTCAGACCCCTCCCATCCTGGTCATAGACTTTTTGTCACTCTCCCATCTGGCAGAAGGCTGCGGTCCATCGGGACCAAAACCTCCCACCACATGAACTGTTTCTTCCCCTCTGCAGTTGGGATCCTTAACAGGTCCCAGGACCCCCATCCCCACTGACACTCACACTGACTCTTGCACTCTGACACTCAAACCCACCAACTTTTAATAATCTTTTATTTCCTATCTTTTTTGCACATTCCTGTACAGCTCTTCCGTCTTTATTTATCAATCATCACACACTTTATGTCTCTGTTTATATTGTATATATTATAGTCACTGTTGTGATTTGTGAACTTATCACATTTTCTTTGTTTTTATTGTGTAATTTATATAAAAAACTATTCTAAATTAAAATACAGACACTTTTAGGAAAAGTCAGGTAACAGCAATATTTGCATTGCAACGGCAAAACGTTGCAAAAACGGGAATGTGCAAAACCAAAAACTTACAAACCCACAAAAGTAATGCAAGCGAAAAATACTGCAAATACCCAAAACACCCAAAACACCAAAACAACTGCAAGACAGAAGTACTGCAAATTCACTCCTGAAGAAGAAGAAGAAGAAGAAGAAGAAGAAGAAGAAGAAGAAGAAGAAAATTGGTTTTAGAGATACCATTTCCTTTATGTGTTTTTTAAACACTTGGCCGAATCTTTTATAATATTATAGAAGATAATAATATTAAATAATATTATAAAATTGTATGGGTTTGTTAACACTGACAGAATAAATAACTAACATACATTTGGAATGAAAATTAGTATATCAAATAATAACATATAACTTAGGATACAATTCAAATGTTATTTTATTTATGAGCATCTGGCCCTTACAGTGTGTGCAGAGAAAAATTCTGGCCCTTGGACAAATATAGTTGATGACCCCTGATCTAGGCTAACCTTGAGGAGCCGCCATTGTCGTTTTCAAATGAACTGACACTTCTCTTTCTTGTTGTCACACCATAATCCACTCCTGTAGTTGTTGCCTCTAGCTGCTAGTAGTTGCCCATAGGCTGCTGATTTATTCAACACCTGTACTTTCAGCCACAAGCACGTAGCTTGAAGGATGGATTTGGGAGCTCACATGATCCCCTGATCTTGTAAATGCAGCTGCCTCGCAAGGTACATACTTGGTTCATAAAAGCGGTAGCACACCTATATTGTGATTTTATCACAGTTAAGGGGTGTTATTTTATCCAATGCTAACCAATGCTTTTGTGTAGGTGGATACAGATGTAGCTACTTCTTGGATTTAAGTCCAAGAAGTTATTCAGTAAAAAAATGTCTTTATTAAATTATTTAATAAAATAATTAAATTTAAATTTAATTTACAAATATTGTAGTATGTTGTCCAGAATCACTGCCACTGGAACATTTTTAAACAGTGGGACACTTAAACAGAACTTCTTAAAGAGGTTAATGGGGTCTTACAGACAACATCTAACAAACTCGACCACATGATACCAGCCTAATATTCAGCAGCAAAAGTCTGATCTGTGACAGGCAGTGCCCACCCAGTCACTTAATATGTCCTCTGTGATACAGAGAGGTCTGTTATTTATTGCTTATGGTAGGTTACTGAGTACAGCAGTCAGTGTTTTGAGACAAAAGTGATAAGTGAGAGAAACCTATCTGAAAACACTGGATCACTGTTAAAAGCTATTGCCTTTGTACCTTGCTATTCTGAGTCCATTCAGTTTACAGTCGCGTATTTGTTGCCCCAGTAACAGTTGGACCTGATAATGTTATTGTTGGTCAGGTTTTCAGCTGCCTGCCTAACCCAGCAGTAGAGCTAGTGTTGGATAGAAAATGAATACAACCCTGAGTCAAAAGAATCTAAGGCTACGTTCACACTGCAGGTCTTAATGCACAATTCCGATTGATTGCTCAAATCCGATTTTTTGTTTGGCTGTTCACATTACCTCTTTAAATGCGGCCTGTCTACGGATTGCTGTTTGAACAGCTCACGCTCCTGAAGTGACCAGCATGCGCAGTTGATCATTGATGACATCACGCCACAGCGGTGTTTACGGAAGCGATCATGGCAACGGCAACCGGTAACGTGGGACTGTATGGCTTAATGCTACAAAACAGTGTGTGGGTGCAGCCGGCAAATTTGTGAGCGGGTGGTATCACGAAGGAGGAAGAGGAGAAAGAAAATTCATATTTTAATGATGGCTCTATGCGGAGCAATAGCGGCAACATCCGTACGTTCGGACATTTCTCTCGAAATTCTATCGAAAACGGATCGATTCTGATAGGACCCTTCAAGTTTAGCTTGCACAGAAGCGTCCCCCCAAATACTTATGAGGTCTAAAATCTCACTGTCACTCCACTGGTCGCCTGCTTCACTGCTGTCCTCCATGTTTGTTTTGATTATGTTCGTGGCTCCCGCTCGCTCCCGCCTGTGGCACACTTTATTTGTCATTCATTTACAAAACAGTGCAGCGCGGGTCAGAGTGACGTCAAAGTCGCATTAAATGCGACCTGGCTGTTCAGATTGCAGTCGCATTCAAAAAAATCCGATACGTATCTGATTCAGTACCACATTTAAATGTGGCCTGAATCTGATTAGAAAATGTCAGATTCAATGCGACTTGTGCTGTTCACACTGTCAAAAGCAAATCAGATATGGGTCACATATGAGCGAAAAAATCGGATTCAGGTCACTTGTAACTGCAGTTTGAACGTAGCCTAAGACACTGTGTTTAACCTCAATAAAAACAGAATGCAGAGGTTTGCAACTCTTTTTGACCTACATTCAAGTGAACACATTAGAAAGACAAGGTATTTGATGTTCAACCTGATAAGCTTTATTGTTTTTCGTTAATATACACTTACGGCCAATTTCCACTGGATACGTGTCCGCTGCGTTCCGTTACCGCCACGCCAGTGGAGCTGAGAGGTTTCACTTTAGTCTATGTGTTAATCCCCACCAGGTCCAGTGCGCTGCGTATCTGCTCCGTCCCATCTCCGCCA
>CAEMYA010000385.1:72875-87067 GCA_903131615.1 Diplodus sargus | reverse complement strand
CGTTAGGGGGCGGCAGTGTGCATGTTCGACGCTGGAGCAAGAAGAGAGACAGTGTGAAGGCTGTGTTGTTGTTAGCATAGACTGTGGTACATGTTGTCAGAAACAGTGGGGAAATCACCACCATGTTCAGTTCTGTACTGCGGTCAGGACAGCCATGGTTCGCGTTTGCTTGGTCAAATCAGCCGCACATTTTTTTTTCCAGTGCGCAAATGCTCTAACATTTACAGTGATCGTATCGAAGCCGCTCTGAAGAGCTGCTGGTAGTGAGTGATGGGTCAGCTGCAGTCTCACAGTCAGAACCGTGAAACACCTGTATACTGAACATATGAGGAGTAGTTAACGTTTATAATAATCAGAGAACGTTGCACACGTTGTTTTCGGTTCCACTCTGTTTCCTGAATGTATCCGTACGTGTGTGAATGTGTAAATGACAGACATCATAGCACTTTGTTAGCTTCACTCCATTGGCTTGTATCAGTTCACGGGGCTGAGCTGGCACATCCAATATGGGGGCGACGTCGACGTACAGTCAAGCTGATACCTTCAGTTTATTACCGGGAGTACTGACTGTAAAGTACCGTGTGTGTTTCACGGTTCTGACTGTGAGACTGCAGCTGACCCATCACTCACTACCAGCAGCTCTTCAGAGCGGCTTCGTTATGATCACCGTAAATGCTAGAGCATTTGCGCACTGTAAAAAAAATGTGCGGCTGATTTGACCAAGCAAACGCGAACCATGGCTGTCCTGACCGCAGTACAGAACTGGACATGGTGGTGATTTCCCCGCTGTTTCTGACAACATGTACCACAGTCTATGCCAACAACAACACAGCCTTCACACTGTCTCTCTTCTTGCTCCAGCGTCGAACATGCACACTGCCGCCCCCTAACGTGTTAGATGTGAAGCACGGTCGGTCAGACTGGGGCTGAAGAGGAACAGAGGCCGCTGACGTCACTCTCCTGCGCCGCTTGGGATTGCGAATCCAAATTGAATTTTGAAACACTTTTTGCGGGGGGCGGACTTTAAAACGAAAAAGCTTTTTTACTTTTCAGCCCTGGCACAAAATGAGCAGTCTTGAAGAGGAAAATGCAAATGCAATCTGGATGATTTATTACTCATTTTATTTATGAGTCACATAATGCAGCGATGACCTCAAAATGAAAAAGCATTTCTGCTAATGCATTTAAATTTTCAAATTTGACATTTCAGATTGAATTTTGGCAACTTTTTGCTGGGGCATATTTTGAAAATTAAATCTTAAACGTAATTTTCTTTATCATTTTAATTTAGTTACAAAGTGAGCAGTCTTGAAGAAGAAAATGAAAATGCAATTTGGACAATTTATTACTCATTTTATTTTTGAGTCACATAATGCAGCTATATTCTGAAAATGAAAAAGCATTTCTGTTAATGCATTTTAATTTGAATTATGGAACAGATTCGCTTCCATAACAAAGCAAACGTGACGGCAATGTTCACGAAAAAGCGTGGCGGACATTATTTACCCCAAGTCCGGTTTTGGACAGGTCGGTGCGTCCGGTCCGTCAGCTCGGGAGTTGGGCCGTGTAGGTTAGCTAGCGGCTAGCAGCTAGCTACACACGAACATCCACAGATTACGATTCCACTTTGTTGTCCGCACGTCTCCGCATCTCCTCAGACCCGAACAGACCGGTCCGGTCTTGTTTAGTGTCATTAATCCACAACAGTCAGTTTAGATGCACAGAACAGAACGGGACCGAACCGCCGGCTAACTCCCGGTCCAGCTCGCGCCGCCGCAGGTATACATCCGCTTGTTTCTTAATGTGTGTCGTAGGCTTGAGCTCTGCAGTGATTGGCTCTAATGCGCATGTCACTGTGGGGGCTCCGGTAGACTATGCTCCAGAATGTGTAAAGCATTTATGAAATAATTTATTCACGGTATCATTGCAGTCCAAACAAATGCGAAGTCGCACACCACTGAACCAAATGGCAGCCATGTTGAAACTCTCAGGTCATTCTGATCCTGAGCCGCAGAGATATTTGAGGCACACACACACACACACAGACATACAGACAGAGATTCCTAGCTTTTATAGAGAGATATATATTATATTCACCATTTTATATATAGTCTATTCTACAAATAATCCACAAATATTATGTATTTCTTTCGGCTCCCCTGGGGCGGGACTGAGTTGAAGTATCCTTGACTGGATTGGATTATTATGGTGCTTTTCAAGTCACAAAGCGCCTGACAGGGTTCCAGGTTCCATTCATTCACACACAGTCATACTGGTGGTGGTAAACTACGATAGTAGCCACAGCTGCCCTGGGGCAGACTGACAGAAGCGTGGCTGCCATTCAGTGCCTACGGGCCCTCCGACCACCACCTCAAACATACAGCAGTCATACACACACGAGGTTGACACAACGACCATGATGCAGTTGGCCGAGCGGGGATCGAACCGCCGACCCGCTCTGCCCACTGAGCCACGGTCGCCCCCCTTGAGCAAGATACTGAACCCCAGAATTGCTCCTGATGTGCAGTTGGCACCTTGTGTGGCAGACACTGCCATCAGTAAGAGTCCTGCAATGAGCTGGCGACTCATTCAGGGTGAAACTGAGTAAAACTGGATTCAGCCCCAGTAAGCCCCGCAACAGGCGGCAACATCCCGCAACCCTCGTGGAAAAGAAAACAAAACGAAAACTTTTTTATTTTTATATATAAAAATACAATCTTTTATATTTTTTTATATATATAGTGACATATATATATATATATATTGGCTGTCTGTCTTTCTGTCTGCCTGCTCATCTGTTGTCAGTGGACTCAATCAATCTGATTGGTCAAATGTCTGCTGAGCCACAGGTAGATGCTGCTCCGGTGAGCAGAGCTGAGATGAAAGTCAGTCACTCCGAGATGAAAGGGCGTATCACAGATGTTACATGCCACTGTTGGACTGCTTTCGCTTTTTCATTTAAAATATTTCCACACTGCAGACATTTTACCCACAGGTATGCTCGAGTAACGTTATGTGCGTGTCTGCGTTCTGCCACAAATTATGCTCTTGACGTAAAAAAAAGATCGGGCATGGGTCCAAGTTCAAAATTGCCGATCCCGATCTGTGGAAAAATGCCCATATTTGCCCCGATCCCTATCCTGCAGATTGGCTCGGTATATTCCTAATTTCATTTACTTATGTATTAATATTTATCTGGGTAGTAACTCCATATTAACTAATGTCTTCATTTAGTTTAAATCGATCAACATTTTCATTATTTTTTTTTTTTATGGAACAAGGTCATTAATCTTAGATTAAATGATTCTTTGTTGGTGCAACCCACTCTAAGAGATCTATCTTCCATGCTCACAGTGACATGCTGTGACAGCAGCAGATACCTTACAGAACTTAGCAGATATGTCACACATTATATCCCTCAGCTTGTCTTTGCCTCAAGAAAATCAGCTGTTCAGTAAGAAGAGATGAGAATGTCAGGTATCATTTGTGGTTACCGCTAATGAGAGCAGCTGGAGACACATTCAGGTCCCACACCCTTAATACTAAACACACCTCTTGACTTATGGCTCCAGAAATAGCAACAGTGGTTTTGCAATGTGTCAGGCCTCCCTGCTGCACTGCAGCACACCCACATATTCTCACTACTGCTGATAACCGAGCTGCTGGAAAGCTCTCTAGCATTGATCTGAATGCGGAAGCTAGCTGGCTCGTCTAGGATGTATTTGATTAGCAGATAACTTATGTCATTTCCAATTAATAGTGGCTGCATTAACTATCTGGAAGTAATTTGAAGAGTGTATAATGCATTAGATATATAGACACATCTTGAATGGGACTGATCTGACATGATCACGACTCTTACATCCAGAGTAACTTGATGTTACAAGTTATTTGAATATTAATTCAAAGATATGGCAAATTTAGCATCACAGGTTTAGCATCTGTAAAAGCCCATTCTGGTCACAACCTTTCCTCTGTCAATGTGCTTTTTTGTTGTGAAGTCGTCTGGAATTAGGGTAGCTTTCTAAACAGAGCTAACATAGCTCTGAATCTATAAATGGTAGCCTTGTTAGTGGAGTATTGACTGTGGCGCCATTGTTCTGCCTTTAACACATTGTGGTTTCTATACCAGACCAGAATGATGCATTGTAGATGACAGAAGCACACTCCTGAGACAGCACTGGGTTTGTGTTAAGACTATATGTCTGTCTTTTAATGGGGCATTTCACTGAAACATACAAAAAGCAAGGCCGAGGCCGAACGTGGCTTGGGGAGTCACATATGCCGGACTACAAAATTGATGGATGTGACTTGGGAATTCTTGTTGGAGAGATCACAGGAAATGACTTAGCGAATTGCGAGGTGATGATGCCGATTCTGCTGAATGAGTGTATTGACCAAAGGTGATCAATACACGAGTGAACATTCGAACAAAGGCGACGGTAACGTCGTCTTTAGCTTCGTGTGCATTTTGATTGCACGCGAGGTGTATACCCACGGTTCCAAAAAAGGTAGTCGAGCTACCGAGATTTATTGACTTTGAAGTCAATAAAAAGGGATATCGACACAAATATCTCATGTTATAATGGGGTATTAAATATAAGTCTCCTACAGATCGCTCACAAGATTACGTGTGTATATTGGACGTATATGTATAGAAGTGTGTGTGTGTGTGCAGATGTGTGAGTTAGTAAAAGGAAAGGAGCTAAGTGAGCGCTTAGCAGACAACAAAGAATAACACAACGATCATGTGGTAAACAGCGGCCGTCTCTCCCTCAACCAGTGGCCGGCAAGCAATTTGAGTCTGCTGATTGAGCCAGAATGTGACGTACTGTGATCACACATGGTGGCAAATCTACACAAGCTATTGTGTAAAAATTCACGTCACGAAAGTATTTTATATTTGGTGCCATCTTCAAAAATGAGAGTACAACAGCACAATGACGATGACTTGATATAATTTTTGGGAGTTGCTGTATTTAATTTATCTTTGAGTGATACTCTGTGGGTAGGTAATAGACAAAAGATAGCATTCTTACCAAAGAAGAAATTAAACTTGTCCTTTTTCAGTGGATGAGGAAAAATGTGATGTGGTTGACCTCAT
This sequence comes from Diplodus sargus, assembly GCA_903131615.1. Classification (NCBI taxonomy): domain Eukaryota; kingdom Metazoa; phylum Chordata; class Actinopteri; order Spariformes; family Sparidae; genus Diplodus; species Diplodus sargus. The sequence goes on along the minus strand of CAEMYA010000385.1, from coordinate 81,963 downwards.
CGAGGTCCATTAACAAGCTTTGTCAGGTCCCATCATAGATTTCGATTGTTAATTGTCTGATGAAAACTCGAGGAAAAGAGATTTTATTTGATGTATTTTTATTTTTATTGATTTTTTTGGTCAAACTGCTGTTTTCCAGTTCAAGAATGATCTTTCAAAATGATGTGTTGTTGATGATGCTGTGTGTGTTATCAATGGAGGTGATGATGTGAAGGGAGTGGTCTCAGACAGAGGGTATGCCATATGTCATCTGCACACAAGCATAGCTCGTGATGATGTCCTGATGATCAATAGCCTACGTCCTTTACCCAAAGCCACAAGACCACATACTGCTGACACAAACCAAAACAAAACAAATAGTACCAAACAGAGCTGGGCAGTACATCAATATTATATTGTTACCATGATATGAGACTATATATGATCTTAGATTTTGTATATCGTTAAATCGTGATGTGGCTAAGGTGTTGTCTTTCCCCAGTTTAAAGGCCTCATGACAGTGATGTCATTTCCTGATATGACCAGGCCATTCTACTTGTTCTAATACTTTTTTTAACCCACGTAATTGTAACCACAATATTGATGATTATTTATCAAAAATCTCATCATTTCTAAAATATTGTCACCGTATTTGCTAAAAAAATGTCATATCTGATAACAGCTTTGCACACTCATGACATTCTCTCCACCAGCTTCATGAGGTTGTCAACTGGAATGGTCCAGCAGTCTTGATGGAGTTCCAGAGGTGCTGAGCACTTGTTGGCTGCTTTGCCTTCACTCTGCAGTCCAACTCATTCCAAACCATCTCAGGTTTAGGTATGGTGATTGTAGAGGCCAAGTCATCTGAAGCAGCACTCCATCACTCCATCCTTCTTGGTCAGATAGCCCTTACAAAGCCTTGAGGTGTGTTTGGGGTCAATGTCCAGTTGAAAAACAAATGACGGTCCCACTAAGCACAAACCAGATGGGATGGTTTGTCATTGCAGAACACTGTGGTAGCTATGCTGTTTAAGTGTACCTTGAATTTTGAATAAATCAACAATGTCATCAGCAAAGCATCCCCACACCATCACACCTCAGCCTTTTCTTGCTCTTCCTCTTCTAGAGGCTTCTTTGCAGCAATTCAACCATAAAGTAGTTCCCCTCAGAAGCAACATAGCGTGCGCATCACTGCTCTTTAAAAGTTTGGCGCAGTGACTGTGATTGAAGCGCAGCAATGTGGCGGCACATTCCCGGTGTGACTGAACCAAAGAGGAAAACAGAGGAGATAGGTGGAAAGGAAGGTGACAAAGGCGGCTAAACATCATCAAAAAAAGCAAAAAGCTAACCCTGGATCGGATGGGTCCCATCTGTAGTTCTGATGAGTAATTAAGTGTTTCCTTTGACAAAGTTTTGCACTGTTAAAATTTTCAATTTGCAATGTTATGAAATTTAATTAATATTAAAATGTATTTCTAAATAACACTTTGGCCTCTTTTCTAAGCATGTATTGCTATATAATAATGTTATCTCCATTAAAAGTACTGAAACAGATGTGTTACGACCAGGGCCTATTGGAAAGCCTGGTGCAACAAGAGTGTGAGACTCCCCTCTTCCTGTTCCCCAAACACCACCAGCGGCAAGCGTTTTTAACATAGTTTTATTCAAAACAAACACATTTTCGACAATCATGCATGCTGGCAGTCTGGGTCTGTGGAGGAGAGTCTGCAGGAACTGGGAGGAGCTGGCCTTTAAACTTATGGCTCCAGGAAAGCAGCCAATCCGCGCCACAGGGCAACCTACAAGCAGACACACCTGCAACCACTCTCTCACACACATACTCACAGGTAAAAGAGGGATATTAAAAACAGACAAATAAAAACATATGACCTCTAGGGTCGTAACATGGTGCCATGACCCGGATGGTGACCCGAGAGTTCCCGGGTTCAAATCCCGGAAGAGCCCCCATTTATGTTACGCCCCGTGCTAGGAGAACAGGGGCACAACATAAATGAGGCAGAGAATGACATTTTGCAACCAGAAAAGCTGTGATTTATTGTTCTCAGCTCATAAGAAACAAAGAGCACTGTACAAAATGGTGGACGCAGTCAAAACAAAATAACCAGAAAAACAAAGTGAAGCGTTTCTTCGGGGTGAACTAAGGCCAAAATAATAGACAAAAGAGACGGTCTTCTCAACCAGACTAACTTGCCCTGGAAGGGAAAAACAGAACAGATAAAAGTACAATGGCTAAACCTAACTCTCTAAACTAACAAAAACAGGAGAAAAAGGGGGATCAAAATAAATGGCAGTTACTGCTTCCAAACTAAAGAAATATTAAATACAAAAACTGCTATGTAAAAGGTGCGTGACTAAGACTAGTGCTGAAGCACAGCAAAACGGTTAGCACAGTTCAGTAACTAAAACACACACACCTAAGACTACGACTAGAAGTTGAACTAGACACAACTCAAACAAAGCTCAGACCAACAGCTCACGCAAACGAGGAGGAAAGTCACACTGCACAGTGACAGCCCTCTCATGCTGTCTGAAGAGCATGCCGCAGTCAGGGCGCCGCCAGGGATTTTGGGCCCCATGGAAAGAAATATAATTGTTCCCTTGTATAGACCGGCGAAAACATTTGATGCCGTTTATATAAAGCTATGCATTTAATGATATTTTTGACCATCATTCCCATATTTGTGAAAAGATCATCATGATAGTTACTTGGTTACTGCTCACTGTCTCCCTTGTAGTCCTGCATGCAGGTCTAATTTATTTCCACAACTGTAGACTCACAGGTGGTGGCATTGGATTTGGGGTGAAAAAATACATTTTATAGGATATATATTAAGATATATAGCAGGGGTACTCAAATACAAATCTTACAGGGCCACAAAGTGTCAGGCTTAGACAGAAAAGAGGACTCAGATGCAGAATGGCGACAGTAGTGACAGGCTTTATTATCTGATAAGCACTCTTCAGACAGAATGATAAATAAAGCAGGCTATGAAAACTCTTGATGTCCGAAGGACAAGACAAACAGCAAAAACACACAAAAAAACCGCGAACACTCCCGAGGGAGGAAAAGGCTACACTGAACTGAGGAAAATATAACTATGAAAATTTAACAAAATTTCACTCCGGAGAGGAAAGCGCTCAGGCTATAAAACTTATCTATTCTTTCGTATGAAAATTACAACAAAAATTGCTCCAACAGGGAGGGAAAACAAAACTATGAAATCTCAAGCAAAACTCAAATTCTAACCAAAATTTATGAAATCAAAATCAATCTTCTCAAGAGGAAACTTAACAGAAAACAAAACTTGACAATACTTAACAGGGACGAGGAACAAGGCTGTGATCAGGGCTGAAGTACTCCACAGGACGAACGAAATACTCTGGCAACGAGGACAGGGGAAGACAAAGACTATATACACATGGGGGAGGGGAACACAGGTGGAAACAATCAGGAATCAGGGGAGACGAAAGACCGGTGACACAGGAGGAAGGGCAAGTGACCTGAAATGAGAGGAGAGTTACTTTTCAAAATAAAACACAAAATCACAAGACACAAAACCCAAGACAGGACATCCCTCACCTGTGACACAAAGATTTCTTTCAACGACTCAAAGGTCCATGTATTGAGGTTGGTCAGGCCACATGCAATAATACTGTAATATTCAAAAAATTTCCTGAAAATGTCCTTTTCATTCAAAACAACAACAAAAATACAAATTCTGTTTGCCTTCGAACATTGTGTCGATCACTTTAGTCATGCATTCTTTTATTATTTCTGCATCTGAGAATGGCTTCTTGTGCTTTCCTGAAATCCACACCACACAGTGTTGCCAGGTGTACGATAATTATCGTATTTGTACGATAATTTTGCCCTCTGTACGATGTACGATCAATAATCCCAAAAAAGGCCAAATATACGATAATTTGACCAGTCAGAGTTTTTTTGTGAACCCTGAAGGCATCTGTTTCCATGTGACAAGTTTCCAGCCAATCGTGCTTTTCCAAATGTGAGCTACGAGTGACGTGCATGTGTTTGCCTCAGAACAACGGTCATGATTGGCTGAATAGCCCGCTGCGTCCGCCCCATGAGTGAGGAAAAGAAAAAAGAAAAAAGAAAAGAAGAAGAAGAAGCAGAGCCGGTCTGGAAGAAGTGTGGAAAAGAAAATGAGAGAACCTGGGTAAGGGGGAGGAGGAGGAGCAGGAGGAGAGGTTAAGAAGACAGTGGGGCAGAGTGTAAGCAGCATCGCCTACAAACTTACAGAAAAGAGTGGGAGAGCCAATTCGCTGGGTGGTTGAGACCTGTTGCAGGCTCAGAAAGCAAAGCTTTCTGCCGGTGCTGCAAGACAGAGCTGGTGGCCGAATTAACTGTATTAAAAAACCACAGCAAATCCAAAAAACACAAAGAGAAAGAAAAAAGAGTGCCTGTTAGACGCTGTTCAACACTAGAGTGACTACAGCGCATCAATAAACTTGTTATTTTGGTCATGACGGGTGTACGATAATTTCCCTCAAAATACGATAATTTTATATCTCTGGTACGATAATCCTACATTTCCCACCTGGCAACACTGACACCACTCTAAGTGAGCACTCTGTTACTTTTTGTTGTTGTGTCATAGATGTGACAAGAATCCTGCTTGCAGCTTGACATGACGATTTCAGTTGAATTATTTTTGTTGTTCTTACCTCTGAATTTTGAGGAAATGTCTCTTCAAAATTCCTACGCTTCATCTCATAATGCCGTTTCAAATTGGAAATCTTCATCACATCTATAGTCTCCTGGCATATTAAGCGCATGGGTCTTGTGCTGGTTGGAAGGAGAATGAATGCAGATTTTTCAGTCCATTCTTCTTTGAATTGCCAATTTTCACTGTCCACTTTTCATTTTGCTGTGAACTTGGAACACGCCATTTTCATGCAATCTAGAGGCTTCTACAGCCGGCAAAATGTCAATATGTGAACTGCTCCAAAAACGAAAGTGAAAGTTAAAAATTGCACTCGCAGCAGTGAGTGACCAAGCTGTCTGTGTATCGTTGGCATGGAGACAAGTCCCGGTATCCACGTGCTGACCCAACCAGAACACATGGTGAAGGAATAACAGTTCGGGGGGCACAAATAGGAGGCCAATGGGCCGGATGTGACCCAGGGGCCGCCTACTGAGGTCCACTGATATATAGGATTGATATTAGCGTCTTAGACTATTAGACTAAATCCATTTTTATAAAGACAAGAATTAAATCTGATTAGAATGCAGCAGTAATAGTAACACACTGAAAAAAAGCAGCCTAATGGTAGGTCTATTTTCTAACACAATTTAACAATCCAAATGTGAAAAACAGAACGACATGTTTATTTTAATTATACTCTGCCTCATTGATCACTCTGATCTTAAAGTTGGAGTTATTCTCCACCTCTTGGCCTACTTTTAACTAGAGGTGGGTGCAATTCATTGATGTGGCGATGCCTCGCGATGCCTCACGTGATGATTTGGCATCGCCATCCGGACTGTTTAGTGAATGGGACCACAACAAACGGAGCAGTAACGTTAGTTTCGGTTGGTGGTGCGCACCACGGAGCCGCGCTATTACTCTCTTCTGAAGGCTGTCACGGGCTCAGTTTTTAAGATTTTTAAGACATGTCATGCTAGCTTACTGGGAAAGGAGCTAAATATCGCTCCACGTTTGAACTGTTTTTACTGCGAGGTCCGCGTCCTCAGTGTGAAATGATTACTTGTAATAATAACTTTCAGTCAGCACTTAATGAGGGATGAGATGAGGATGACGAACCTGCTGCTGCTGAAACTGAGCTAGATTCATGGCTGTCTGACTGCTATCAATCTTTACAGCTGACATTAGCTTTAACTGTTCTGAAACTGTGTTAACTGTGAACTGTGCTCACCATTCTTTTGAAAGAAATGTATGAGGAGTTGTCCTCCCTCTCCTTGCTTTCTTTCCCTTTCTGCATTTTCCTTTCGTTTAAGGCTCCCTGATTTTGCTTTCTTGGGGAAAGACATGTCTTGATAAGCAGCAGCCACTCCGCTCCTTAAAGTCCCTGTAAAGCAAATTCAGCCATTTTCTTCTAAACACATTAAAAAGGTCATAAATGTATTTCCTTTAAACATGTAAAAAGCCATTCAACCATTTAGAATTTCATTTTGGAGCTGGGCTCACAAACTGTGTTTCACTATTTCTGTGTTCATGATTTAATGGGCGGGTCAGAAATCATGGCCGCGTTGATTTGCATAAACCCGGCCATGCTGCAGAAGCAGTATAAATACAGTCAGCGCATTAGCTTCGGAGGTTTTTCCACTTGCTCTCAAGTCTTGGATATCATCTCTTAGAATAGTTTGCAGCTAGCTAACCAGTCAGCCAGTCAGCTAAACAGTCATGTCTCCTCCACATCGCTCCTGCATCTTTCCTGGATGCCACAGTGTGCAGGGTAACCGCGCCGTTAGCTTATTTAAGTTTCTTAAGGACAACAACATAAGGAAACAGTGGATCGTTTTTGTCAGGAGGAGCGACCGTGGAGAGTTAAAAATCACCACCAACACCGTCTCTGCAGTGTCCACTTTACCCCGATAGTTACAGCAACTGTCACCAGGTAAAGTCTGGATATCTGAAGAGTCTGTTGACGCTGGTCAGTGTGGCCGAACTGATCCTCTCCGTCCCCGGCTTGCATCCTTCCGTCCCGCCGACAGCGCATGCTCTCATCTCCGCAGCCGCCATTATGTGCCTGCCTGTGACCGACCCGCCGACAACAGGTGCCCTCATCCCGAGCCCGACCCTGACCTGAACCGGACCGCGGGCCGGGCCGATATTTCCCATCAATATCCTCGGGCTGGGCCGAGCCGGCCCTTGATCAAGCATTTGTGTGTGTGTGTGTTTTTGTAATAACTCGAAATAATGACTGTATTTCCAGCTACAAAAGGCGCATCTCTCTCTTCCCTCCATGTTGTTTGTGCAGCTGCATGGTTTTACACGAGTGATCGTCCTCGTGCAGAAAACGTGACTTCCCGCGCACGTGACGTCACTCCCCGAGATGCAAGAAGAAAGCAAAAATATATATTTTTACTAAGGAATATGACAAAAATAATAGTAACACACAGTGATTTGAATAAGTAACTTTAATCTGATTAGTGGTTTGGAAATATTACCGCGATAGATTACTTCTCACTGAAAAAAGTGGTTAGATTAGAGTAAGGTGTTACCGGCATCACTGATTGTGTAGTGTAAGTGCAACATGGAGCTTGAGAACGTCCGTTATAACAGCCCACATATTAAAAAAATGTCGGGTTTAAATCGGGCTCAGGCTCATAATTACAGTTAATGTGTCGACCGGGCCGGCTCAGACACAACGTGCACGGGCAATGAAATGCATTTTGCTGAAGGTGCAAATCCTGAAAGTGATTTTACATCGTGCATCCTGTCATGCCCATGTAATGTTAGCAAATGTTATTGCATTTAATCATGACATGATTTGGCCTCATTCCCTGAGCGGAGTCCATCTGACAGCACAATGATAATCCACAGGTAACATTTTATGTGCACCGATATAGCTATGACAAGGAATTGTAGGTCTATGTAGACTGGGGTGTTACGTTTGTGTGTAATGTAAAACATGGACTATGAGGAACAGTGTCTGACTCAGAGTCAGTTTCTGGCTCTGATGGCTCAAACAGGTCGGGCTGGGTCCATCCGATGACGCTGCTAGCTTACATTGTTACTGTAGGTTAGGTCCTCATGCAGTACATAGAGGCAGCTCCCCTCCTGCACGTGGGCGTGATTCCTGCGCCTCTATCTGACACGCCCCCAGCGTTTCACAGCAGAGAGAAGTGCTTGTTTTTCCATGATTTTGAGACCTAATTTTATATACTTGGCAATTTTTTTAATCTTTAAAATTTGTTTCTTTTAAAAATGTTTCTGTGGTATGACAAACTCATAACACAAATTTATTTCTGCTTTACACGGACTAAGCTGTTGGAGACGCATCTTCGCACTCCTGCAGCTGCAGAGGTGGACTGAACCATTATGTATTGTAAGGGGTGAGAGGTGAGAGTAAAGTCTCTCATCCGATTTATTCTGCCAATTTTAAGTTAGTTATGACACTAATTACTTAGACATGAAAAAAACAATCAGTCCCACTTTTCCCCCCAGTTTGACGCCGCTGCTCGCAGTCCACGTGTGTGGGGGCATGCTGCTGTCGATGCATGCTGCCATCGGGCTTGTCCACGCAACACCTTCCGTTGAGGAAGTTTTTCCTTTATAATTTGCTGGGCTGCTCCTCCTGCCGGTATTAAACAATGTATGCTGTAATCAGAAGAACTTCCTGCAATCTACTTAAAGAACAAATGATGAGAATACAATGTTTGACCCTACAGACTGTTAAACAGAGGTTTGCATCCATTAGCAAGGCTGAATGGTCAAGAATTTGCAGAAAAAGCTGAATTTTTCAAAAGCTGAAAAGGCAGAAAGGCTGATGAGTAAGAGGGCTAAAAGAGCTATAAAAGGTGAACAGTTCCTCTGGCTGCACACATGCTGGAGCAGTAAAACAGCCAAAGTTGCCAAATGTCCACATAAGAATGAATGGGAAAACGCCTCTGAAAGCATACTTCCATTCACATTAGACTGAGACTGCGACCAGAGTACTATCTATTGGCTGATTTGCAACAAAGTTTGCACAAAGCCTCATCAAATGTGCACCATATTATGATGGAGTTATGGGCCAAAAATGGTTTTGCATGGAAAATAGCGCCACCTGCTGGTCATTTTTGGTGTGTGAGTTAAAGGGGCCATTCTATACCAGCCCTATGAATTTCATTTCCATAAATGTTATGGTGTGGGCATAGTAGGGCTGAAACGATTCATCGAGTTACTCGATTAACTCGATTATAAAAATTCCTCGAGGCAAAAACTCTGCCTCGAAGCCTCGTTAAATTCCAATTACGCGCACTATACGCGCAGGAATCTGATTGTTCCACACGGACCGTTGTTCAGGAAGCACACCAGCGCGTCATACATTTTGAATTCAGCTGGTTGGCACAATTTAACTCTGTATTTGTAGTGATGTCGTGATGCGGTTTGACTGGATA
>CAEMYA010000385.1:36355-67365 GCA_903131615.1 Diplodus sargus | reverse complement strand
GTACAGTCACACATGTGAGGTTGTGCTGAAAATAATCACACCAAGTAAATAGTTTTTAAGGTGAAATATAATGGCAAAATCAAAAATAGTCAAAAAAACGAACAATTATACCCTGGAATATCGGATTTCATAACAAACCTAAATATCCTTGACTTTCCACCTTCAAACAGCCTCATTTGGCCATCAGTGAAAATACTTCTTAACCTCCCACTTTTCTATAGGAACACATATTTCCTACGGGCACTGCACTAGTATATATAATATCTTTGTGTGTCAGGGTTTCCACTGGGTCTTGAAAAGTCTTAAAGGTCTGAAATTTGACCATCTCAATTGTAGACCTAAATTACATAAAGTACGTTCATTTACCGCTTCCATTGTCGCCTTTTCTTTGTTTTTGTTTTGGGGAAATGTGTTGGTGAGATTTACAGTTAGCTCTGTGTGTTGTACTTCTTTTTGAAGTATCCAGGAATGTAAGTGGCATTTTGCCAACAGCCCGATTGCAATTTCTCGCTGTACACTTCCCCAGTTCAGGAAAAAGACTGTCTGCGGAATCTGCAACAGCTATGGGAAAGTGTACATTTAAAAAGTGTTGGCTTGAACAACCAGAATTCAGTGGGTTAAAAGCTGTACCTCATAATGAATTTGAAGCACAGTGTACGCTCTGCAAGAGGATCCTCAACTTGGGCACACTTGGCGTAAAAGCGCGATCAAGCATCATTCAAACCATGTTTGGTCAACTCTGACGTTGAAAGCGCTTTGGATTTTGAACATTGCTAAACATCAGTTGTACCAAAGCAACAGCGGGAACTTTTCTAAGCTATGTTCACAAATTCAAAAATAGCCAAAACATTCAGCTGTGGAAAAGATAAGACGGCCTACATCATGCGATTTCATCAAGAGAGAGCTCCTCTATAAAGTGACTGGGCTGTTCATAAAATTGATTCTTAATAAAACAAACCAAAGAAAGCACACACACACACACACACACACACACACACACACACACCAGGGTTATTATAGTTAACTAAATTAAATTAAATTCCTAGATAAAAACTAAACTAAATCTACTTAATCACTTGTTAAACTAATTAAAACTAAACTGAAGTAAAAAACAAACTGAAAAACTAAATTAAAATAAAAACTAATGGGCATGTAAATCTATAATAACCCTGACACACACTCACTCACTCCATTCTTCATTGTTTGAGTTGCTCTGTGAATGGCAATACATTTGGTTATTTTTTAAAGTAATTCAGTGACTGCATTTTTCCTTAATTTTTCGTACTTTGTGTAGGTCTTAGATTTAATTCAAAATGGTCTTAAAGAGGCCTTAAAAAGTCTTAAATTTGACTTGTTCAAGCCTGCAGAAACCCTGGTGTGTGTATATGTGTGTATATACATAATGTATATATGTATATAGGCTATTATAAGATAACCTAGAAATATCACAATACTACAGCCCTGACATCGAAAATGGTTCCCTGTGGATGCACCTCTCATAGCTGCAAGGATTCCACTGCATGAGCTTATTCCTGTATCTGCTCAGGAAAAGACAGTATTGTAATGACTTGTTGTGATGCTGCTGACACCCACATGAGGGTTTTCAGGTCCTCAGTGTTCAAGGGATGGTGTGCCTTGCAGCAAAGAATCTCACATTATGATATTGTAACAATTGCTTTACCTATTGACAGCTATGGGGCAGTGTCCCACCTCCCCATCAGCCTGTCCAACACAGACTCCCAGTCTCTAACACAAAGGTTATCACCCCACTCATGACATGCCTCTCAATTGACTTTCCGAACAGGTTGTTATAGCTTTAGTGATCCAGTTGCCATGCAGACAGTGGCAGTTCTAGACAAATTTTACTGGGGGGGGGTCAGTGTTTAATCAGAGGGGCACATTAAAAAACGTAAACAAATGATATTTAAACAAAAGCCCCTAATGACAGATCAAACATCAATGACGTTTACGTCGCCCGGATTGGCGTCACTGGGGCCCCACCCTGGAGCCAGGCCTGGGGTTGGGCTCGCAGGCGAGCGCCTGGTGGCCAGGTCTTTGCCCACGGGACCTGGCTGGGCCCAGCCGAAAGAGCGACGTGAGCTCACCACTCACAGGAGGGTTCAGAAGGGTTAGTGTGCAGTGGGATTTGGGTGGCAGTCGTGGGCAGGGACCCCGGCGACCCAATCCCCGGATGGTGACTCTGGCCATGGGGGCATGGAATGTCACCTCGCTGGGGGGAAAGAGCCTGAGCTGGTGCGGGAGGTTGAGCGGTGCATCCTCAGCTCAGCCACCATGTGTCGGAGTTTACCCCAGTGAACGAGAGGGTCGCTTCCCTGCGCCTTCGGGTCAGGGATAGGTCTCTCACTGTTGTATCGGCTTATGGGCCGAACAGCAGTGCAGAGTACCCGGCCTTCTTGGAGTCCCTGGGAGGGGTACTGGAGAGTGCTCCAACCGGGGACTCCGTCGTTCTACTGGGGGACTTCAACGCTCACGTGGGCAGCGACAGTGTTACCTGGAGGGGTGTGATTGGGAGGAACGCCTCCCTGATCTGAACCCGAGTGGTGTTTTGTTACTGGACTTATGTGCTAGTCACAGCTTGTCCATAACAAACACCATGTTCAAGCATAAGGGTGTCCACATGTGCACGTGGCACCAGGACACCCTAGGCCGGAGGTCAATGATCGACTTTGTGGTCGTGTCATCTGACCTCCGGCCGTATGTCTTGGACACTCGGGTGAAGAGAGGGGCTGAGCTGTCAACTGATCACCACCTGGTGGTGAGTCGGATCCGCTGGCAAGGGAGGAAGCTGGACAGACCTGGCAGACCCAAACGTATTGTGAGGGTCTGCTGGGAACGTCTGGCGGAACCCTTTGTCAGGGAGGTCCTTAACTCCCACCTCCGGGAGTGCTTTGACCAGATCCCAAGGGAGGCTGGGGGCATTGAGTCCGAATGGACCATGTTCTCCACTTCCATTGCTGACGCTGCTGTCCGGAACTGTGGCCGTAAGGTCTCCAGTGCCTGTTGTGGCGGCAATCCCCGAACCCGGTGGTGGACTCCGGAAGTAAGGGATGCTGTCAAGCTGAAGAAGGAGTCCTATCGAGCCTGGTTGGCCCGGGGGACTTCCCGACTCCTCAAAGAAATTCTGGCTGACCATCTGGCGCCTCAGGAGGGGGAAGCAGTCCTCCACCAACACTGTTTACAGTGGAGGTGGGGAGCTGTTGACGTCGACTGGGGACATTGTCGGGCGGTGGAAGGAATACTTTGAGGATCTCCTCAATCCCACTGACACGCCTTCCATAGAGGAAGCAGAGGCTGGGGACTCAGAGGTGGATTCATTTATCACCCAAGACGAAGTCACTGAGGTAGTTGGGAAGCTCCTCAGTGGCAAAGCACCGGGGGTGGATGAGATTCGCCCTGAGTACCTCAAGTCTCTGGATGTCGTGAGGCTGTCTTGGTTGACACGTCTCTGCAGCATCGCGTGGCAGTCGGGGACAGTGCCTCTGGACTGGCAGACCAGGGTGGTGGTCCCCCTATTCAAAAAGGGGGACCGAAGGGTGTGTTATCGGGGGATCACACTCAGCCTCCCAGGGAAAGTCTATTCCAGGGTACTGGAGAGGAGAATTCGGCCGATAGTCGAACCTCGGATTCAGGAGGAACAATGCAGTTTTCGTCGCGGTACTCCAGGAGTACGGCGTCGGAGGCCCTCTGTTAAGGTGCGTACGATCGGAGCAGGAGCTAGGTTCGCATTGCTGGCAGTAAGTCAGACCTGTTCCTGGTGCATGTTGGACTCCAGCAGGGCTGCCCTTTGTCACCGGTTTTGCTCATTATTTTTATGGACAGAATTTCTAGGCGCAGCCACGGGCCGGAAGGGGTCTGGTTTGGGAGCCACTGGATTTCGCGGATGATGTGGTCTTGTTGGCTCCTTCGAGCCAGGACCTCCAGCATGTCCTGGGGCGGTTTGCAGCCGAGTGTGAAGCCTGAGGCCATGGTTCTCGACCGGAAAAAGGTGGCTTGCTCCCTCCAGGTTGGGGGAGAGTTCCTGCCTCAAGTGGAGGAGTTTAAGTATCTTGGGGTCTTGTTCACGAATGAGAGAAAGGATGGAACGCGAGATTGACAGGCGGATCGGTGCAGCGGCCGCACTAATGCGGACGTTGTATCGGTCTGTCGTGGTGAAGAGAGAGCTGAGCCGAAAGGCGAAGCTCTCGATTTACCGGTCAATCTACGTTCCGACCCTCACCTATGGTCATGAACTTTGGGTCATCACCGAAAGAATAAGATCCCGGATACAAGCGGCCGAAATGAGTTTCCTCCGCAGGGTGGCGGGGCGCTCCCTTAGAGATAGGGAGGAACTCGGAGTACAGCCGCTGCTCCTCCACATCGAGAGGAGCCAGCTGAGGTGGCTCGGCCATCCCTTTCGGATGCCCCCGGGACGCCTCCCTCCAGAGGTGTTCCTGGCATGTCCCGCCGGGAGGAGACCCCGTGGAAGACCCAGGACACGCTGGAGTGACTATGTCACTCAGCTGGCCTGGGAACGCCTTGGGATCCTCCCGGAAGAGCTGGAGGAAGTGTCCGGGGAGATCGCCTGCCTTCTCTCCAACCTCCACCAACTCCTCAGCTCTCTCTCTTCCTATTCCTCAGCTCTTTCAATAACTTGATATGTTTCTCTCAATTTTTTATTAACTGGGGCAAAAAAAGCTGCAATGTCCCTTCCTCATTTCATGAGAACTACTAGAAGAAGATCAACGTGGAGGCAAACATCTCATTTCACAAGTAACCATCCCTCCCGACTTAGCACAGGCAGAAACTATTGATTACTTTACTCAATAAATGTATTATTTATCGAAATGCAACAGCCAAAGACTGATAAAGTTACGTGGTTAACGTCACAACATTGTGTGGAACTAGCTAGGTTACTGACATTTGGATATTTGCTTCTTCTTCAATGAGTTTGCTTCGATATTTAAACATAGCGAGACCAGACATTTACAAACTGAATTTTCTTATCGAGTGAGGAACAACAGTAACACAGTTATGTGCAACAAATCACTTTATGAGATGAAATCATTTTGCTTACCTTCGCCTCTTGCACCAAGACATTAGAGGTTCCTCTCTTCATAACTTGTTACTGCCGTTCTCATTCTCATCTCACACCTGGCAACGCTGTTTTTGGGTGCATCACTCTAATTACTCCGTGTAGAACGGTGGGTCACATTAGTTCCGCTTTTGGCGCCAGCGCGTACAATCGTAATAACTCGATCAATTTATTTTGTTTTGATTTTATCATTCAGTCAGCTCAGGGGGGGCCACGGGGGGCTCAGGGACATTTTTACAGGGGCACTGGCCCCTGTAGACCCCGTGTAGGACCGCCACTGCATGCAGATAAGTCTGATTCTTTGGTGACTGCAGTGTGCTCCTGTGTGTTGAAGACAATGGGCACATTGAGAGGGAGAGTAGTATGAATGAATGCTGGTATAAACCGAATCACTGTGACGTCGAGCTATCAACAACAGTAATTTCTGAGCAGACAACAGGCGACTGATTTGCATTGAGGTGCATGTGAATTTGGTTAAACTCAAGCTGTCGTTTTCTTTAGTGTATTGCCCAAGAGGTAAATTAGGTCCAGACAAATGTTTGTCAAAGTGTTGTTACTAATGACATATGAAAGCTTAGAAAGCATTAGATGCATACAGTTTGAAATAGCATTATGAAAATAGACGATAAAATTATATGTAATCTAGATTGTGATGCACCTGGAAAGTGCTGTAAACAAACATTGTGATTGGTTCTGTTGTAAGCTCCTGCTGGAAAACTGAGCTGATAAGAGCAGAGTAGGTGGGTTCTTAAACCAAACCAATGAGCTAAAAGAAACTGAAAAGCTTCACAGAGCTGAGGGGAACTGCACATGGTAGCTTTGTGACTATGATGTACAGTTTTCACTTATCACATACTGTAGCTGTTTGATCAATGACGAACAGAAGAATGCTGCAGCTGTACTTACATTGACATACTGTGCTTTTTGCCAATACTCGCCTGTCTTTTATTAAAACACTGAAAAATCTACATCATACCATGAAGAAACTGACTTTAGGCAAACACTGCGTCTCAGATAATGTTAGCATACCTAAAATAGTTTTTGTTGGCCTCATGATCAGAGTGAGAGCTTATCAAATTATTGTCAAACAGAACAGGAAGTTGTTGTTGAGCTGGGACAAAAACTAATGTTAGTATCCTGACTTAATAATAGCATCACAGCAAGCCCCAAGGAACAGCTTCATACCAGTTGACATAGTGTCCAAACTGAGTAATTAAAAATCCCAAAAAGACTTAATGCCATTAGCTTACATTGTAAAATAACTGGCTGTAAAATGCTGGATACCTGAATCTGCAGTGCACACACTCTACAGGCTTCACAATATGGAAGATCTGGTCAATGTTACATCCAGGAATTTAACTTTTTCGACTTAATGCGCAACTGAGCAGCTTTCACAGGAATGAATGTGGCTCTGCCTTTGATGCTGTATCCAGATCTCCCTTATTAGGTTAATTGATAACAATGTGAAAGTAACATCTTTTCAATGCTGTGTAATTGCCTTGTTTAATATGCTGTCAAACTAGGAGCCAATAGTGCTTATCAGTGCACATAAGCGGTGGGCTGTATGTACTGTGTGGTCAATGTGAGACATGGGTTATCTCTGACACTTAAGCATCTATGTTACAGCTTTAGCTGGGTCATTTTATATCCTTACCTCTCTTTGTTAATGTTATGTTCTCATCTTTAAGATTGGGAAATCTCCCTCCAGGGAAGGCTGCACTGAAAATCACCTGAGCCAAATTGATATCAGTCAGGTGGAGATGAAAAAGAAGCAGGAAATAGCTGGCTAGCTTGTTCTTTGTGGATTCTTTTTTAAAAATGACCATAATCAGGCATCTTTTCTTTATTCAAAAGTGCACTGAATTGGAGGGAGGTTTGACTTCTTATTTCTTTGAGATTCACGTCTGTTGATGCATGGCTAATAACAGATTTTGTAGACCTGGGCTTAGTTGGACTGATACTGAAACACCTGCACTAAACATAACAGTCAAAGAAGACTGCTGAATTGAAGAGTGTTGATGCTTAGGTTAGTTACTACAAGGGTGTTTATAAAAGAAGTCCCTTACTACTTCAGGTGTTTCTGAGAATGCTGCAGCGCTGTTTTCTGTGAAGCTTCAGAAATGTAGTGTGGAACACAGCATGAGGGGAAGTATTTATTAACAGAATTTCACTTTTAGGTGAACTGTTCCTTTAATAATACAGTGATCTCTGACACACTTACTGCGCCAATACACAAAGCTAAAAGAAAACTGCCACGCATGGTGTCATCTTGTAACTGCATTAACAATGAGAAGAGATGCGTCAGGATCTGATACAGCACAGCAGGTGACAATGAAGAAAGCATCACATACGATTCATGGGAATTAATCAGAGAAGGATGTTGCAATGCGGGGATGAAAGGAACTCATTTGAGTTGATAGAGTGGTAAATTGAACGCTTTTACATAGCTTTCATCTCTTGATTGCCCATTCACACACACTCACTCGCACACACACTGATGGCAGCAGGCTCCATGCAAGGTCCAAGCATCGGGATCATTCTAGGGTTCAGTACCTTGCTCAAGGACATGTTAACATGTGGGAATCCAACCAGAAACCCTGGAGTCACTAGAAAGTGGAGTGGGGGAAAAGTAAATCAAGTGGCTCCATCTGCCATATTCTGAGTGTATGTGTAAGCAGCAGCAGTCAAACAGCAGGCTGAAGTCCTGGCTAGGCTATCTTTTGTAATCTCAGACTACAATGTTGCTGTAGCGTGTGGTGCTGTGTTCCTGAGTTCCCTGTTTAACCCTGCGTGATGCCAGCACCCTAAGATTAGCCTCTATGTCTGAAGCTCTGGCCCCAGGTAAACAGTAAACAGTGGCTGACGACACTAGCTTAACGTTGCGGGTAATGGAGTCCCCTATCACTAGCGTGTGGAGTTTAGCCCCGTCGGCCGGGTCTGGGGAGGCACGCGAGCCAGCCGGGCTAACAACTGGGCTAGCAAGGACAGAAAACTGGCTAGCAGTCGGGAGGGGTGACTGCTGACCACCCCACACAACCGATGACCTGCTCCTACGCCCTCTCCCACGCCGCGACCGAGCAGGGACAAACTCCACAGCAGCTGCCGATGAGACTGAGCTAGTGCTAAGGCTAGCAGGTCTGCTATCAGGCCCGGGGCTAGCACTATCTGCAGTGCCCGTGTTTCTAGCTGAAAGAAGCTGCTCTAGCTCACGGACACGTCTCTCTAGTAGAGACACCCTATCAGTAACTGCAGAACAATCAGCACAGGCCATCGTAACACTTGTTTATTGAGGCTGTGTTGACTGAGCTAAGCTAGTCTGAGGAACCTAACCGGGCAGCAACAACTACCCAGTAAAAGAAGCTCAGTTCTACAAAATACGTACAGGTACACAAAGTCTAGCGTTAGCTACGGTACAAAACTTGTGTGACTATGAAGACTAAGAAATCGAAGAAGAATAAACAGCAAGATAGACAGAGAAGGAGAGAGACACAGTAAACACAGCTATCGATCTCATGGAAGTCCCGATATCGATCTCACTGAAGTCCCGATGTGCGTCACAGGCGGCCTGCAGTGGTCTCTGTTGAGTTGAAGTTAGCTGGAAGATATCCAATGTCAGTTAGACCTGCTGTACTGCATCATTTTGAAACCAAACAGGTGTTTTTAGAGCATTCCACATCTTTTGTTTGTTGTTTGGGTGTAAATCACTCATAATCCTGATATGGTTTGACATCGATGCATTGGACAACAATACAATATTTGCTGATCTCTCAAAGTCTACCGCAGTGCAATTTTGATTTCATTCAGTTTAAGGGCCCATGATCAATGTCTGGGAATGTGAAACGATATCATCTGCCCATTTAACTCCAGAGAAAAACAGAAGAATTGTACAGGAATTGGGAAGTTGCAGTAAATTTCACTTTAACCTGATTCCACTAACACACATAAAACATGGTCTCACAACAAGAGCATTTAACAAGGGTATCTGTGTAAAAGTTGACTTGATATTAACTTTCAACAAGACAAAATTATTGTTGTATTGCTTTGCTTGTCCCCATCATAAGCTTAGGCCTATGGCATTTAAGATGCCATAAATTAGGGTGGCGGCTAGCAGACTCTTCCTCTACTCATACCTTAACAAATTACATTTAATTTTATTTATATATACTTATAAACTTTTTATACTTCCTCACCGCTGGTTTAAGTCTCTGTATCTCCTGACAGAACATCAAGGTTGAATTTAAGCCTGCATGCACATTTCCTTATCCTTACGTTGCTGAAACAAAGCGGTAAATATTGGCGTAGTGAGAGCATCAAGTTAGTGGACTGCTGAGTGAGATGTCCTGTTTGTCTGTTAACCAGTCTTTAACACTGACAATTTTTTCCTGAGTCTTTCTTAGCCCCTTACCATTACCTGTCTGCTGCTAGCACCGTTTGAATGTTTGTAGATTGACAAAGTGATGCAGATGGAAAATTAAAAATGAAGGTGCATCTAAAGAAATTAGGAACTGGAACGATGTTTTCACTTTTCTTCTGTCTCATTGGATAGTTGATCATTCAGTCAATACTTACACTAAGAACGGAAGCTCAACACAAATGGCAGGCTGAATTCTCAGTTCTCTAATGTTGGCCACCAAGTCAAAGCAACCGTGTGCCTTTTTGCCCAGTATGGATGCAGTACAGTGACAACTTTCAGTGTCTCCTCAGGTTTCTCCCTGTGAGGTGTCCCCTCGAACATAAAGTCTAACAAGTTGAAAAGAGGGTCACTGAATGCTCATGTCCACTGCAGCATCCTTATTTAGGTAATGTATCTGAGTTCCAATTTCAACCTTTTGTAAGATGTCTACAAGGGATTACTTAACTCTGCTTTGTAAAGCCAGGAAGTATACCCACTCCATAAATGACTGAATCCCCAAAGGGCATGGGATTTCTTAATGAGATGGGCTGTAGTGAAATGTAGATAATAAAACTGGACTGAACCTAGTAAGGAGACAGTCACAGTAGGCACCTTAAAAGTAAGGAACACTGTGATGCTGCGTCCCCCGGCAGATCTGATTTCCATGTCATTAAAACATTTTTGCAGCAAGAAGCGTCTTGCTGTTGCTTGGCAACACATTACGTGATGTCAGTATTTGTGTGTTTGTGAGCTAGGCAATATTACATTAGTAGCTGTGTTCAAGCAATCACTTATCCAGGGAATTTGTCTACAAATGCCAGTAAAGGATCTGCTGCATTATATGCACAGAGATTTTGGTCACTACGGGACCAAAATTAAGCCTTTATCACCCACTTATAAAGTTGTGATTTCTATTGTGTAAGGAAACAGCTGCCACTTTACCATCCAGCAGATGCTGATCAGCACTAGTATTCATTTGGAGTGGTGTTTATGTCCACCTGACAAATATAGGCCACTGTTAACCTGCCTTTTAGCTGTGGTTAAGACTCAAACTTAGTGGCTTTCAAACTGTATACCGTTACAACAGTTGTTGTGTAGGAGAAGAGGTAGAGGATGTTCTGATTAGCGGTGCAAACCACCAGTTTCTTCCCAATACAATATTATAATTATTTTGATTATTTCCACAACAACACAATATTTGCACTTATCACAAAGTCTAAAATGTGAATTTGCTGCAATTCAAGGCAAATCAATATGAGACAATATCATGTGTCCATTTAGTAGTGGTGTCAACAATAATCGATTCGGCGATGCATTGCAATGCGGGGCATGCAAGATGCAGCATCGATGCGGCAAAGTGCCATAATCGATTATGTCACTGTTTATTTTCTGGCCTTGAGTGGACAATAAAGTTGTAAAGTTTCAATTACTTCTGGGGGCATTTCCGGAGCAACGTTGCAATGACATGCGCAGCCTGTAGCTACATGCTAAGCGGCAGCACTAGCTAGCATAACAACAACAGTATCAAGGCCGTCCCTGTGTGTGAACGGATAATCCGGAGGCGCGGAGCGAGGGCATGTCGGTCTGACAGTCTGATAACTACACAGGTCCTTCACTCAACTAAATACAGAGAAATGTCCCACAAAGCAACGTTACAGAACCGAACAAGGGTAACGTAGTAACTGTAACTGTCTTTGGCAACTTATATGAGGAAAACAAATACCGCAGCTGTACATGGAGCAGAGTCCGTCCTCCCACCTGTCCTCCCGACTCTTCCTCACATTTCTGCTCCAAAAACAGCGTCTGTCACCGGCAAACAACTTTAACTCACCGAGTGTTTGTGACGAAAATAAATCACCGCGACCGTCAGCTCTCCCGACCGAGACTTCAGGGATCTTTCCCCCAGAAAACAGCCCCCGTCCCCGCGAGTGACAGAGTCAGACAGCGTCCTGTTTACTGATGGTGATTATGTATAATTATGTAGTTTAGCGCGAAAAACTTAGCAAACTTAAGTCACTTTACAGGATGTTTGGTGGGTCACGATCTCAATCACTACACATTATAACAGCATCCATATGATTATAAACTGTCCGCGAGTTTGGATTAACAGAGGGGAACACCTGGGGAAACAGGAGAGTGATAATACACACATAGCAGCCAATAAAATCTGTTGTTCAATATCTGACTGCTTGTATTGCCTCATGACTGATGAAACATTTGCCTTGTTGTGTGCAGTAGAATTTTGATGCATCGCAATGCATCACAATGCATCGTAGAATCGAATTGAATCGAATCGTTACCTGGTGAATCGTAATCGAATCGAATCGTGAGGGCAGTGCCAATGCGCACCCCTACCATTTAGTACAGTCAGTTACAGAAGAAGCTGCCACCCCATTATTAAATGCCTTTGGCCATAAACAAACAACACAGAAATAACTGTGAAAGGGGCTACTTATAGCTCATAGGGCTGGATCAGGACTGGAAGTTGTGTCGCGATTCTGCCTTCTCATACCGCGAGACAAGTTTGTGGATCGTCGTGATTTCAGTTTTGATACGTGTGCTCTAAGCTCTAATGAATATGATACTATATTGACCTGCATCCATTGTTAATCATTTGTCCCGATTGCAAGTAGTCACTGCTGCAACGTTATTTAATAAATTATTTATAACCAAACTTCTATTATGTTGCCAACTCATCATAATGGCTAGCATAATAGATGCTCATCGTGGATCATCAAAATACCTATTACATGTACCTCTTACTGTTACACAATTACAATAATAAGACACTTTATAAACTTTTATCAATTAATTAATCAATTACGATTATGAGATGGTCTCAATCCATGATAATAAGCCTGCATTTAACCGACTGCACTGTTTAATTATGTCAAAAGGCGCATTAATTACTATCTCACACGTGCGAGATTGCAACACTGGTACGTGGAAGGGGCGAATCAAGGAATCTGGAACCTGAATGCCAGGTGGCAGGCCAATGTGTGTGAGAGGGGCAGGGAATCGGGAATGGCACTGTAACTGGCTAATGTGTGGAGGGGGAGGGTCCTAAAGTTGTTCCGAGTTAGGAAGGAGAAGGTTTCACTTTCAGCGAACAATGGCAAAAAAGGCAGTCATGTTTCCGCACTAGAGGAACCTGGTCGAGGCAAATAGCTAATCTCCAAAAACCTGAGAACTGGATAATTCGATACCAAACAATACACACAAAGAAATCAAGAGTGGCTGTTACACGAACTTTTACCTGCCAACCGTTACCGAAGGGGCCCAACAGTGTAAAAATGTCTCTCAGCAACCTGTCAGGATGTCTGACTTGTTAAGTGTTGATTCTAAATCATTGTCAGCATCTCAATTTTAAGCTATTCAGATAGACTTGGCGTTGTGCACAATGACAGCTGTTCCCCAACCCAGTTGCCAGAATAAATGTTTGTAATTATGTTGCTGGAAACCAGGGCCAAGTTGAAACCTTAAGGTTCAGTTTTAAAGAGATCTCATGACTTCCTGGCTTAAGTGTTGCCAAACCTATCCTCTGATTCCACACTTCCAAATGTTGAAACAGTTACTGAAGCTCCCGTGCCATCCCCAACATAGTTGTCAAGCATTAACCCAGTCTCAGGGTGTTTGAATTCCATGAAATGAGAGGCAAGTAAGGTCTCAAAGTTTTTGAAGAAATTGTGTTTCTTTTTTTTTTGTCATTGACTTTTTATTGGTTTTTGATTTTACATATAAATGGACAAACAATCAACATGAAGACCTATAGACGAGTGCAAAAAAAAATATCTAGGGGAAAGTAAAAGCGTACATAAGGGGACTGGTAAACACCTCCAGTCATGAAGTGAAAAAGAAAGGTAAAGAGAAAAATAAATACACAAAAGCATTCTGATAGTCCAGTCTGAGATTACCTGAAGTCCAGTCTAATGGTAGAGACATATGCAATCCATTTTTGCCAATTTCAATAAATACCTCTTTTTGTGTTCTTAGATTAAAAGTAATTCTTTCCATTACAAAGATGCTGTACACAATATCAAACCATTCATCTACACTTGGTGCCTCCCTCTTTAGCCATTTCTTCGTTATTGATTTCTTACAAGCCACCAGTAAAAATATAATATCAACAAATATTTATCTTTGTTCCTCCACTCTAGTTCCTCTAGATTCACCAAATATAAAAAATTAAAACAAAAAGTTTTGTTTTTTTTAAAACACAGTCTCTAGAATTTGATGTATGTGCAACCAAAATGGGGTCACAACAGGGAAACACCAGAATATATGATAGTGATTCGCCTCTTTGCTTCCACAACATCTCCAACATTGGGTCTGATTGGAATATGATCTCTTTTGATACGGAGTGCAGAAGTAGCAGATGACATTTTTCCATGAATATTCTCTCCAAAGTGGAGAATTTGTTGTTTTCCATTGTTGTTTAAAAATTTCCTTCCAGTTCTCCTGTGAGATTATGATGTTGCCTTCAGTTTCCCATCTTGATTTTACATTAGATGTATTTTCTTTGTTAAGAGATTGAAGACTAATTTTACAAAGTTCATCTTTGTAAGCTTTTACAAATACCTGTAGAATATCGTTTTCAGGTTCATAATTTTTTTTTACATAGTCTCTTATTTGTAGATATTTGTAGAGGTCCTGGTTCTGTAGACCAAATTTATCCTTGAGATCTTGGAAACTTCTAACCGTACCTTCACTTATTAGTGAGTAGTATGTTGTAAGTCCTAAGGAGGTCCATTCCTTGAAACTATGGTCGTGTTGACTAGGTATAAATTCTGGGTCATAAGCAAACCTTTTCAAGATTTCAAATGTCTTTTTTAAATTGAACTGTTTTAATACTTCACTCAAGAGCTTTAATGAATTAGTGATCCATGGATTATCTTGATCAGTAAGGTGTTTGTGTAGTAATGGATCTCCAATCAATGCAGTGACTGGAAATACTTTTCCCATTGTTTGTTGAATATTTTTCCATCTGGCCTTGTAACTAGGAGTACACCAGCCTATTAAAGGCCTAACTTGGGCTGCCTTGTAATAGTCTTTTAGATTAGGAAGAGCTAGTCCTCCTTTTTCTTTTGATAGCTGGAGTATCTTAAATCGTATCCTGGGTTTTTTTCCCAGCCCGTATGTATCTAGAAATTAATCTGTACCATTCTTGAAATTGTTTTTCTGGTGCTTCTAAGGGTAATCACTGAAAAGGGTATATAACCCTTGACAGGACGTTCATCTTGATGGATTCAATACGTGAGCTGAGACTTGAATATGGTATCAGGCTCCACCTATGAATATCTTCCTTAATTTCCTTAATAAGGGGTTTATAATTGATTTCTGCTATTCTTGACAGATCTTTAGGGATATGAATTCCTAGATATTTTATAGATTTTTCATTCCAGTTTAGCGGATATTCCTGACGAAGATCAGCAGGAGGATTGTAATCAAAACTAAGAATCTGTGTTTTTTGAACATTTAATTTATAACCTGAAAAAGAGCCATATTCATTTAAACATGTCATTAATGCTGGCAAGGATCATGTTGGATTACATAGATATACTAATACGTCATCTGCAAATAACGCCAGTTTCTGATCATCCACCATTTTTATCCCCTCAATTGCTTCATTTTGTCTTATTCCTTGAGCTAAAGGCTCAATAAAAATAGCGAAGAGAAGAGGGCTCAGTGGGCATCTTTGTCTCGTTGATCGTTCAAATATAAATGATTCTGAGAGTTCTCCATTAATCTTCAGCCGTGCTGATGGGTTTTTATATAGTGTTTCTATTGTTTGTCTTATTGTCTCATTAAAGCCAAATTTTTCCATTACCTTGAAAAGGAAGGACCATTTCACAGAATCGAAGGCTTTTTCCGCATCTAAGCTCACTTTCATAGCCTGGAGATTGTTTTGGGTGATATGTCTAATAATCTGTAGTGCACGTCTTATATTGTCTTGGGTTTGTCTACTTTGAATGAACCCTGTTTGATCCAAATGTATGATCTGTGGCAGAATCTTGTCAAATCTTTTAGCAAGGATAGAAGTGAACAACTTGTAATCTAGGTTTAATACACGAATTGGCCTGTAATTAGTGCATTCTGATTTATCCTTTGCTGGTTTTGGAATAACCGATATTATCGCTTCCCTCCAGGAAATTGGAGTCTCTTTTGTCTGCAAAACCCAATTAAATGTTTTCACTAAAATAGGTGTCAATACATCTCTTAGAGTTTTATACCACTGTGCTGTATATCCATCAGGACCTGGGGATTTATTTGTTTTCAGTCTTGTTTTGGCGTTTTTGACTTCTTCTGCTGTTATCACTGACATTAATGTATTATTTTGAATTTCAGAAAGGACTGGCAGATTCACTGATTTCAAAAAATCATACATTTTGTTGTTGTTATCTACCTGTGGTTGAGTGTATAGTTTTTCATACAAATTTTAATATTATCCATGTCATGGTGTGTTTGTTTAGTCACAGGGTCCTTTATGGAATAAACTGTATTATCTGCTTGTTGTTTTCGCAATTTAAAGGCAAGAAATCGAGCATGTTTACCGCCTCCTTCATAGTATTTTTGTTTGGTGTACATTATTTTTTTCTGAATTTCCGCTGCATATATTTCATCTATTTCATTTTTTTTTTCATTTTCATCTCTATTTTTATATTTGAGTTTAATGAATTTTTATGCTGTTGTAGGGCTGGGAGTATATCGAATATACTCGATGTATCGTGGCTTGTTCTCTGTGGGATGTAGAAAATGACTATATCGTGAATATTCGAGTAACGTTATACATTCAATTGTCACACAGTTGCTTCTAGTCGCGGGCACTGTACTACAGGTTTTTCTCACTCTCTCTCATCTCTCCACACAGAGACATAAAACAAACGCACCTAGATTGATTGTCACACTCTTCAACCAATGGTATCGTTAACAGCGTGTGCTGCCTGACCAATGACAGTGACCCACACAGGGCGAGATCTAAACACGGAGCGGCGCTAACGTTTAGCTGCTTAGCTAGCAAGGACTCATCGCGCTGCTACGTTACCAATTAGTTTCTGAGTTTATAGTTTATCACGTGAGAACTCGTCTGACACGGAGAGTCTCCTGTTGTGTGCTACATGTGTGAAAAAACAACTATAGTCTGGACTTTGTCTGGAGCGTATCTGTGTAAACGGCTTCTTTCAGCATCACTCCCTCCCCTCTGGCACCGTGAGTTACCATGGTTACAGGAACGCCCTGAAACTGTATTATGATCAATATATGATATATAATCAGAAGTTTTTGGTTAGTTTGACTGTACAAAATCATGAATGTAGCCTGACTGTAGCTCAGTGCTTAAATCTTGTATTATAACATAAAGAACAAATGTAAAGCCTCATGGGGCGTTCAGACCGAACGCGATAGACGCGAATACAATCGCTTCAGACGCTTCATTCGCGCCGCTTGATCATTTTGGACAATTCGCGTCATTCGCGTCAGTCGCTTCATTCGCGTCATTCGCTTCATTCGCGTCATTCGCGCTTGAGAAAAAAAAGAGATGCGCTTGCCCGCTCATTTTGCTAAATTAGCTTCTAACTAAATTAAATACTACAATAAACATTCACACAAACTGGAAGTGGTATCCTGCAAAGGCGGATAATGCTATACAAGTGCTAACTGATGCTAACATTTCATAGAGAAACACGGTCAGTAACGTAGTAAAACAAGCCACAGATAGCTTCAAAACTTACCAGAGAGTCCCACCTCCTCAGCGACTTTCACCCATGCCTCCTCTTTTTTAAATTGTCCCGGTAGAACACCGCAGTGGTGTCATACAGCACCAGGTGCCCACAGACAGCTACTATCAGCTTCTCCTCCATGTTGCTATGAGCGACCGTAAACAACCGTACGTGAAGGAAGTGACGTCGTCAGCTTGAACTCGTCGCTGATTGGATGTCGCGGCGCGATGCCGCCTGAAAAGTTGGATATTTTCAACTTTATTCGCGTCGCGCCAGACGCTTCATTCGCGCCGCGCCAGACGCTCCAAACGCTCCAGACGCTTCATTCGCGCCGCGCCAGACGCGCCAGACGCTTCAGACGCGCCGCGCCAGACGCTCCATTCGCGCCGCCGACGCCTGAATCGCGTGTCATCGCGCCATTTACATTGATTTTCAATGTAGAGTTGACGCTCCATTCGCGTCTATCGCGTTCGGTCTGAACGCAGCTTCAGAGCTTCTTTGATTATTAACAGTATCATACTGTTAGTGATGACAGTAAGGTGATAACTCGCCATCAGACTGACAAGATTGCAAAAGTTGCTGTTTGTATGATGTATTTTTATGTTAAATGAGAAGAGGTTCACTTTAAATATTATTATTAATAATAATGATAATAAATAATGATAATGATGATGAGAAGAAGAAGTAGAAAAATAGCAAACTAATAAGGTTCTCTGGATGGTTGATTATTTGAAAGAGTTAATCTTGAGAGAAGCTTGCAAAAAAAAGGCACAGTTTGATTTCATAGATTGAAAATTACATTGAAAAGACAAAAAACATTTTAAGTGTGAATAGAACAGCTGTTCAGATCATCCTCCTGCAAAACGCTGTTGGTCAAATATGTAAACGTGATGTCTGCATTAGAGAACATGGTGTCGGGTGAGGCTGTAACTCTTATCTTATTTTTTTAGCACATGTCAAGTAAAATGCCCTGTAACATATTTCACAAATTATAAATTCGGAATATGACTTGGCTACAGCTCGAAAATTTCAGTCTAAAGATTTTTTCTTTGCTTTAATCCATGAAATCAGCATAATATTAATTCAGTATGAACAATGTTTTAATGTAGACACGTAGAATCATCATACTGGCATGATTGTATGCATCAAAGTGTTAATTCAAGGCTAAGGGAAAATATCGAGATATATATCGTATATCGTGACATGGCCTAAAAATATCGGGATATT
The DNA here is from genome assembly GCA_903131615.1 of Diplodus sargus. Classification (NCBI taxonomy): domain Eukaryota; kingdom Metazoa; phylum Chordata; class Actinopteri; order Spariformes; family Sparidae; genus Diplodus; species Diplodus sargus. Next base: position 48,938 of record CAEMYA010000385.1, on the reverse strand, counting down.
AGTAAAAGGCTATATCGTCCAGCCCTATGCTGTTGTTCTAATATTTCTAGTTCGTTATGGAGTTTATCCAGTTTTTCCTTCCTGCGTTTCTTAAGCAAGGATGTCATAGCGATTAATTTGCCTCTCATTACTACCTTGCATGCGTCCCAAAGCACAGCCGGTGACACCTCTCCGTTATCATTAAATTTGAAATATTCCGCTATTTCGTTTGTGTTCTGCTGTGTCTTTATTTAAAATACTGGAGTTCAGTTTCCAAAGTGTTTCTTTAAATCTAGTTCCTATGTTTACTGACATAAACCGGGCAGTGGTCTGATATGTCCATACATCTTATGTGACATTTTTCAACCCACTGTTTGTCCTTCTTAAACATCAGGAAATAGTCAATTCGTGAGTATGTCTAGTGTGGCGAGGAGAAGTAAGTATAATCCTTAGTTGTCAAGTTATTTTCTCTCCATACATCAACTATATCTAATTCTGCCATTAAGGTGCGTGTTTTTTTTAGCAATATTGTTGGGTTTGTGAATTCTTGTGCCCGAGGAGTCCATGTTTGGGTTTAAAGTTAAATTGAAGTCTCCTCCACAAATTGTTATTCCCTCTGATTCCATCATTATCTTGTCAAATATTTGTTGATAGAATTCCCACCCCGACTCTGGTGGTGCATATACGTTATACAGAGTTGTTAAAACACCATCAATCTTGCCCTTAATCAAAATAAATGTACCTTCCTTGTTTGTTATTTGTGTTAGATGTTCATAAACAATATTCCCTGAAATCAAAATGGCCACACCTCTGTTGTGTTTTGATCCATTCGAGGATGAGAATACATGCTTAAAACCTTTCCTTTTAAGTTTATTGTGTTCTATTTCTGTGAGATGCATCTCCTGTAGGAAAGCTATATCTATTTTCTCTCTCTGTAGTTTAGTTAAAATTTTGATCCTCTTAGTCGGTTTAAGAATCCCATTGACATTCAGCGTAATTATTTTCACCATTTGTCTGACGGAGTAAAGCAACTTAAAACCTCCCCATGTACTGCACTTCCTTCAATTATCATTGTAGATGTATTTAGGTCTTCAGAACAGAAACAAAAGGGACAGAACAATTTCCCAACAGAAATACGAACAAGAACATTCTCTTCCCTGAGTAGGGAAAACATTATTCCCTTTGAGTCCCTGTTGGTGAGTAGGGGGTTATTCCTTCCCAAAAGGATGGGGCCCCTCCTAGGGGTGGAGTGATCTCCTCCATTCCTCCTAGACATGTCCAACATTAGTCTAAATGTAGTCCAGCCAGTCGGATGCCTTATTCTGTACATTTAGTAGTGACCAAGCAGTTTTGTAGGTTTGAGGGGGCTATATTTTAGAATGGTATGTAAAAAAATAAAATAAAATTGCAAACCCTGCATCTTAAAACTAAATGTATTATAGATCAAAAATAAATGGAGCATTACTTTGTCCTTATTTTAATCGAACCTGAAAAATTCTCTTTCCTGAGCGATGTCCTTGTGTGTCTTTCAAACCAATCACTTCCTTCTCCTCAACCTCTAGCCCTTTAGATTCAGTCCTGCATGGTCACTTATCTGTCGCATCAGCGCTGTGTTTCTCTCTTGAACTCCTGCAGCCTCTCCCTCACGCGTGTTGCCGTCTGGTTTCCGTCGTCTCTGGGAGCTGCGCGTTGCCATGGAAACGCTTTCCGTATACATTCCTCCATGTTCATGTCCGATGGGACCCCTGGAGTCTCCACTTCCATTCCGTGTGCCCTCATGGCGAGTGCCACCTCCCGGGCGCTCTCGTAGGTCCAGGTCCCACTGCTCCAGTGGATGCGGATTCTTCCAAGAGGGGTCTGGAAACGTATTCCTTTTTCTTTTAAAGCCTTCTTGATTTCTTTATAGGCTCAGCGCTTAATCATTAATTCGTTTGAGTAATCGTGGTCAAAAAAATCTGCTTTTCACCCACACACACCTTCTTTTTCCATGCTGACTTTAGCACCATCTCTTTGGTTTCGAATCGTAGAAAGTTCACGATAACAGACCTGGGTGGTGAGTTCGGGTCAGGTTTCGCGACTAGTGCTCTGTGTGCTCTCTGGATCTCTAAGTTGACTCCGTCTGGCAGAGTGAGTTTGGTGTTGAGCAGATTGTTGACAAAATCCACTATAGAAGTGCCTTCTGTATTTTCTGGTATCCCGTAGAGCCGTATGTTGTTTCTCCTGGATCTATTCTCTAAGTCGGTCAGTTTTTCTTGCATCTTACTGTGTTGATTAAGAAGCAACAGGAGGGCGTCTTTAGCTACCGGGCTGCTTGCTTCCAGATCTGATATGCGCGTTTCAGCTTCGCTGATAGCCTAACCTTGGGCTTGCAGAGTAGTGGCGGTTTCGGCTAGCTTCTGGCTAATATCCTGTTTGACTGTAGAGAGCTCTTCTTTTACGTCTCTTCTGAGGTTGGCCTGAAAATCTTTAAAGGTCTTTTGCATCTCGCGCTTGAGTTCCCGCAGATCTTTGGTAACAGACGTTAATTCTTGAAGTATGTCACTAGCTTGAGTTTTCTCAGCTAGCATCGTCTTGTCGCCATTTTCTTCCGCCTCGGAGTCCTCTGAGTCAGGTAGGGGTTGTAACGCCAGTTGCGTTATATTCCCTGCTTTCTGTGCACCTTTTTGTCCTTTGTTTGTCTTTGCTCCTTTCATGGCGACGAGACACAGCCTCTGAAGTATTAATATCGAGTATTATTTAGTTTAGCCACCGACTGGTGTGGAGCTACTGTCTACTGCTGCATTCCACTATGCTGCCTTAACCGGAAGTCTAGAAATTGTGTTTCTAAGGACTCTAATTATTATTACTGGAAAATGTTAAGAACCTTGGTCGACTACTACGAAGTCAAGTAAATTTTATTTAAACCACATCACAAAGCACAAGGCGCTGTACAAACTACAGCTTACAATACCCTCTGTATTAAGACCCTTGATTAGAGTCAGGAAAAATTCACTCCAAAATCCCTTCAAGCAGAAAAAGATCAACAAAAGAGTAAAAATTATGACAAACAATCGCAAAGCGTAAGTGAGGAGTATGGATCCAGGCACCTTGAGCACCTATGTGTGTCACCAGAAATGCAGAACCTGAGTCAAACAGCCACCTCTCAACCAAGAGAACTGGAAAGAGGACGGTCAACACAGACAGGAAAAGAGGCAGAAAAGCATTCACACAGGGAGAGACAAACAAATGCATTGAGTGAGAAAGAGACATGGCACTGCAAATCAGGGAGAGAAGAGGCAGAATCTCCTGGTGGAAGATGATGTAGATTTAAAAAGGGTGGAGGTGGCACCAACAGCCAAAAGAGAGAGAGAGATCCCAGGACAGCTGATGGTCCAGCAGAGAGAAGCCTGAGTGAAAAGGGAGACGAGAGAGGGATGTCTGTATGGACTACGTCAGAACTACTTGTCAGAAAAATGGGCATCCTGACACTCACAGCAAGAAGCATAATTGCAACAAGAAATGTGTTTGTTAGTTCCATGGTGTGTTGTTTTCAACACAACCTTAGAGCCACTGGTCCCTGTCCTACCTCTGCTGCTGACCTCATTCTGTTGTGCGGCTCGATTCAGAGTGGTTGCCATGTCCTGTCATTGAACCTCTGCAGTGACTAGTGTTGGCCTGGAGCACATCTGTTGAGGAGGCTAATCCACAAAAGGCTAGCCCCTTGCATAATGATTCCACTGGACGACCATTTCCGCTGGCACAAGCAAGCAATACAACAATGGCGTGGCTGAAGCTAGCTTTGGCAAGGCTATGTGGCAAGCTAAATCAAGCTGGCTCGTGTTTGAGTGCTGCTTACTGTCTGTGGCAGAGCTGTTGGCCTCATTTCAGAGGATATTTCCCTTTATCTAACTCTCCCCTCTATATTATTCTAAACCCCCCACATCTGTCACTCTTCTTCTTTCTTTTCATTCACACTTTGCCTTCTCTGACTCTACCCTGTTATTTTTTTTTTTTACACATACTCCTGAATTTAGTCTGCATTCTTCTGCTCAGTGCACCTTGTGCCTGATGAGGTCACCTTGTTAGTCTCTGTTTTTGATATTCAGAAGGGAAAGCATTTGCACACAGCCCTGCAATCTTACATAATACAACTCCGGAGAGACTGACAGTACAGTGTTCTGTCAAGGTTAAGATTGTCATAGACGATGGGACTGTCATACACACTATGCGCAGGACAGCTAAGATTTAGTCAGGTCATTAGTATTTAGCTAAAAATGTGTATCATGTTGTGTGTGTGCTGCATTATTCTGTCTCAGGTGGCTGCAGCCATCTGATGTGCAGATTGTAGATTTGGACCTGTGTTCAGTTCATTTCAGTGGAATCGCTCCAATCAAACTTGACAGTAGAATGTATGTGTCTGCAGACACTTATGAGGAAGGGGGATCGTACAAGAATGAATAGTATCTCTTTTGAATAAACTGTGTGAATGTATTGTGGAGCTAGCAACAGAGCTAGCAGCAAGCTATTCTAACTTACTAGTGCTGGTAACCACACATCGGGTTTGTGTGAAGCAGAATTCTGAAAGTGTCTCACCATAAAAATCCCACCTTCTCTTCCCTGGCCTCCCTCTAGAGCCACTCCTCCCAAAACACCTGAGAACTCACTGTCTGACTACATGGAGACCAAGAACCAGCAGCTGTGTGAGCAATTACTTTGCTACATTCCAACAGCTCTCTTGGCTTTTTAGTCTATTTTCATGTTGGCTGCTGAACGAGTCTGTTGCTCCCACAGCAGCTCTGTTCTTTGGCTTAGTCACAGTGTTAGCTGCTGAACAACAGGCTCAGGGGCTGTGTACTTTGCGCCTTGCATGGGCAGAGTTCAGTCCAGTAGGTAGGTGGACAGGTAGCCTTTCCAGTCTTCTCATATGAAGAAATGATTGGATGGGCTATTTTGTGGTCTGCGACAACCACAGATGCTTTTAATGATATGATCAGGGTTCTACGGGCATGTCAAGTTGTTTTAGTGCACCTCACCTGTAGAAACTGAATAAAATTGGATGTCTGAAACTGAAGTAGGGATCCTGTTCCAAAGAATCAGATCAAAAAGGTTAAGAATCCTGAGAAAGGTTGAGTGTCTCAAACCATTTGATTGTGGTAGTGATACAATTTGATGCCATTGTTTAGGTACACACTGTAGAATGCCTACATCTAATAATTTTAATCAATAGTGAAATATTTTAGAACTGATGCAGAACATGTAAATACTATTAAGAATGTTAAATACAAGCTGCAATGGTATTTTAGACTTGATCATAATGTAAAGTTGTAACGAGTTAGCTCGTAGCTGAAAGTACTGTGAGTGCCAATAACCACACAGAGGGGAAAGTATGTTCTCTTCATTGCATCAGTCAATTCCTCCCAGTGGAGAACCTCTTTACAGTCAGTCATGTTGTGTTTTGTAATGCTTTCCACTGCTTTCAGCCACAGTGTTAATTCAGAGTGAATATGTGGCTGTAGTACACAGCCTGCTCCTGGCAGTGCTGATAAGGCAAACATGTCTTGAAGGTTACTTTGATAAAGCTATGGGTCTAACCTAGAGAATAACCTTCCACCCTCACTGAAGGAATGCAGAAAATGTTTGCACAACCCCCTCAGTGTTGCAACACTGCCGCACAAGGAAACACATCAAAGTGTCCAAGTCTGTGTTTGGCTGGGAAAGTTTGGGTCAGCCTACCCCAAAATAATGGTAATAGGCCTTTTCATAGTGGAATGTTTTTGGGTTTTCTCATCCTGTCATCTTTAGCTAAGAACTTAGCATCTTCTGGTTTTACTCTTTTTTCTGACCACCCCTGGAGGTTCTACATTGACTGAATATAAATGATTACATTTACTCAAGCACTATGCTATAGGACAGGAGGTACTTGTAACCCTAACCCTACTTTATACTACCTTTTGGAGGGAAGTGTCTTACTTTTTACTTAACTACATTTATTTGATGACTTTAGTTACTAGCTACTTGGCAGATTGATGCAAAATAGCAGATGCTGCATCAGAGCCAAAGTATGCACTTTTGAATATTATCTGCACCAAGAAGAAGGATTTTGACAATGAGAAAAATGACTGTGAAAAAGATACATATGTAATTGAGGCAGCAACAATAAAGTCTATTGTTTCATAACATTACATTGAAACACTGAAGCACTGAAACTGGTAACTAAACTATACTATTTTTGTTTAATAAATGACATAAGCCTCTTTTTCTGCATTATGCTCTCTAAAAAACAAGTTGTATGTCAGCACACATTGGAAAGCATATGCACCAATAGTGATATCTCTGTGATAGGCCAAAGTCGGCCAGCTAATATCTTGGTCAGGCTCTAATCTAAAAGTAAATTGGGTGCTTTCACAACATATATAGGGGTATTAGGATATAAAGGGTTTTAAAAAATCCAATAGCACCATAGACAACAGTATTTATTTTTTATAAACATGTAACATATACAAACTTAATGCAGACCTTGTAGATTTGTGTTTCTAAAGAATTTTCACCGAGATACATACTGAGTGGAACATTTTCATATTTAAAAAATACACTTGTTGTTGCTCTCTGGTGAACAGTTTATGTAACTGAGACCCTGTTTTGAGGTGACCTCAAACCCAGATTGACAAATACGCCGATATAATATATCTGCAGTGAGATAGTATTGGCTCAGCTGATTTATTTGGGAATATTGTCAAGATTATCAGATTATCAGACATCTGTCTCAGTTTTCTGTCCGGTACTGTGCAGGAACAGGCATATATTGTACAAGTAGCCAGTAGCAGAAAATGTCAGGGTTGTTACAGGCTGTAACATTAGTAGAACAGCACAGTTCCTCTCAATTTGATGGATGTGGTACAGTACTGTACAACAGAAATAGATAGTCTTTTGTTGTTTGTCTCTAGCTCTGGTTTATATAGGACAGCATAAGATTAACTTTCGTAGACTATGTGTAGGTGATGTACAGCAGCACACAGAGCTCTCAGTATTCCCGTGAAAAGACTGCTATAAATGCATCCAGAGACAGGTCTCTAGGAAAGCATAGCTGTCATCCAGGATGTGCTCCAAAAGGCACAGCACAGCCACTAAAAATACCGTTTCAGGTTTAAATTTAGGTTAAACTTTGCTGGCTGCTCATGATGATGCTGCCGTTCAGAGCTGTTTCTGCCATCTTGTGGGCAAATGGTACAATTGCAACGTGGAGCAGACAGCAGGCTCCTGTGAAAAGCCTCCATCATGTATTACGATCCCCGCTCAGTGAGGAACATTTTATGCACTGGAGGAATTTGTGCATTCTCATCGGATGAATACCACTTGGGGTATGTGTAGTTTGACAGGAGGATGAAGAGGAGCAACCTGGGGGAGGAATGAAGGAAATAAGGAAGGGAGGGGAGGGAAGAGAGAGCGGCACAGAAACACGAGTTAAGCTGTTTGGCGAGACGAGGAGGAGGAAGGCAGGATGAGGAGAAGAGTAGTGGAGGAGGTGCAGGAGACCACCATGAGATTCGGGGTGTGACGGCAAGAGAGCGTTAATGTTCAGCTGGAGGGATGCTGCTCACATTGCTTTTCTACCTTCGAGTCAAAGGTAGGGGATCTGGGGTCAGCGTGGATGGTTCTGTTTGTGGGATTTGGACAATGTCAGGCCACCTAAGATATACTGTAAGCCAGACAACAGGGCACACTAAAGAGGTTGCATGAATTGAGTTGAGGTGAACTGGTTTACCCTTTTGCCTGATATAACGTCATTAGTATCCACTCGGTGAAGGAAATGTGTCACATGAATGAAAAGAGTTTCTTCTTTTGAACACTAATTAGGCCTGCACGATATGAGGAAAATCTGCGATGTGCGATAACACTGTTAAATATTGCGATGATGATATAACTTGCGATAAATAAACAAATATTGAAGTTTGTATATTATTAACTGTACAGTAAACGCGTCTCTCCTGAACCCAAAATAAGTCCATATAGCAGTGTGACGGTGCAGCTCTGTCACTAATTGTGGGCAGCGCATACGCACACACATCAAGGGTGCACACTTGTTCGTCCTACTATTTCCTGGATACATACATACATACATACTCACACAATCAGCACACACTCAGTGCTGTTTCTTTTCATCACAAGGTCTTCGTCGACCCTTTTCATCGCTTTTTCTCTCCTCCCTCAGCCATCATAACCTGGCAATCACCACCAAACTAGCTAGCGGCTAGCTGGGGCTTCATCTGATTGGCCCATGCATCCAGGGCTCTGTCTGATGGCATGCTCACGGTGCATGCATGGCGCATGTAAATAAAATGTTTTTTCTTATTCATCACGTGTCAGGCAGTCTTTTGCAATGTGTTTATCGCACATGTTCATATCGTGATGACAATGAAAATTCATTGGGCAGCCCTAACACTAATCATCAAAGATACGTAGAAACTGTGTCTGGCTGCATGCATCCTATAGTTTAAATCGAAACAGAGCATGAACTATATCCATTTTCCACAGTATTTATCCTCAGTAATGGAAAAACAGACTGTCTATAATCGTCACATCAGCGGCTGCTAAATTACGTTATCAGATGTTCAGTGGTCTGATTGAATTCTCAACTGCCTGTTTCCAGAGTTCAGTGTCGTAGCAAAAATATGAGTTTGTGGAATATTTTTTTGAGGCTGGTGAAAAGTCTGGCGTACAAGATAATGTGTTGCTTTCATGGCTTCAATAGAAGCATAGGTTCATAGATAACTGCAACTGTTGCATCAATGCTCCAGCCTATGATGAAAACACACTAATGGGACCAACTTTCCAAAATCAATGTGTAGATTTTATTAAGTGTGTGTGTTTAGAGCATATGAGTAGAAATGAGAATTGCTGTCTCTGCCTGGGGCAAACCCAGCAGCACCAGGGTGTTAAACCCAAATGCACAGTAAATTAGGTCTTGATGGATCAGTGACCCTCACACAGACCTGTCAGTACACGCAACAGATGGGGTAAAAGTGTTTCTGCTGACGGCTGGAATCCTAAGCTCTCGAAGTCACAGGACTGCTTTGTAGAACTTTAGTTAGGCTTTCCATTTGTTAACCTCTTGTTATTTCGCAGTCAAATAATGAAGGTATTCAGTCATCCAGGTCATGCTAGTTTTAAGTGCTTTACCGTAGGCAACTGGACTTGTTTCAGTTTCTTAAAGACATTTCACCTCTAATCCAAGAGACTTCTTCAGTTCTAACTAACTGGAGGGGAGGTACAGGCTTTTAAACTCTGTGTGGGAGTGTCCGTACAGAGTTGTTAAGGACTTGTGTGACCCAGCCGGCCTTCATGTGGGTTGCTTGGGCTAGGTTAGCCCAGGTGTGAATGATTGTTAAGCTGTCAGGGGAGGAAACTCAGTACTGCATTGTAGGTGGGTGATAATTCAAATGATCAAGAATCCCTGACCAGTATTATCACAAACTCTCCATATATTTTAGATAACTGCCCAAGTATGCAAAGTGTGACGCTTTGTCGTGAGTGTCTTTGGTGTATGGACCTCAATTTCTCATCTTTCGGGTGTCACCGTGCTCAAAGTGTTGTTACTTAAACTTCTTGCATTCCTTTAAGAACACATTCATCGGAAGCTTTTTACAGCACCATGAAAAGTTCCAAACCCACAGAACAATTTTCTGCTTCTATAAGTATTTCAAGAGTGCAGGCTGGAACATAAGAGAAAGCAGTACTCAAAAGCTATCCGTAACGAACCCTTCATAGAGCCAGAAAGTCAGCGACCATATTACATCATCGCAGAGGTTCACACATTAATCTGAGGACAATGTGATCAAGCCGGTTTAAATCTGCACCCTGCAGGAACACTAACATGTTTTGCTGTTTCAAGTGTTGTTCTTGATGCAGGGTTTCCTAAACATATATAAGGAAAGTGTTCAGATAATAAAATGTTGTACAATGTTGTCTTTGAACATAGAGTCACATTATAATGCTCATGTAAATATACAGTTTATTTACTTTCATCCAAGATCCTAATAAGCAGATGAAGTCGGGTGCAGTCCTCAAACTTGATGAGATGATCTACTTCTTGAGGACTTGTATCATATCAATATGCCACTATAAGAGAGGAGGCATACCCGTGGGGATTAAAGCAGCATTTGTAAGATATGGCCTGAATCTTAAGTAATCTGAAGTTAATTCATTAAAAATTATTAACCCAGTGTGAAGAAACGACAGTGTTGATGTTATGTCAAAGACATTGATGTACAGTGTTGCAGATATATCTACTGAAGTTGGCATGCCAGCCAGCTAGCCCCAGCCCACCATCTGTCCTAAAACCCAGTAGTTTTAGCTGGGAGATGTACATGACTCCCTAAATCCGGAACAAATTTCACTAATCCCAACTTTTGAATTGGGTATCTTTTATAGTGTAATTAATTAAAAGTCAAACTAACAAAGTTAGCCATGCCATTATTGAGCATCTCTTATCACAGAGGACTAATTGTGTCTAAAAATGCCTCAGGGCTGTTTCATTGATCCCTCTCAGCTTCTCTGGAAGTGGAAGCCTGATGAGAATAATGTAATAACCTTTACTGTATATAATCGCCCTTAACAATGGCAGCAGGAACAGAGTGTCCAGGAAGGAACTTGGCACTTGTGAAGCCTTGTGCTCACTTTTTCTTTTTTCTTTTCTCCGTCTCTCTTTTTGTGTTCTCGTTTGGTATTATTGGGATGCGGGCATTGTTGGTAGCAACTTGAATGCTGCTACTTTCCTGCGAGTGAGAGGAACAATGTCTGGAAATGAGTCAAGCTCTCATAAATGTCCTGTCTTGGAAAGATTTGTTTGAGCACCACCCTGTTCGCCTGCGACACAACTCCCTGTATCAGCTACAGATTAGCACCAGCAGGCTGTCTACTTCACTTTATACCTTCCACGGACACAATGGCAGGACTGCGCACGTTACCCTTTGCATCCGGAGGTGTAGTATCGTCTTTTCATTCATATAAGTATCGGTTTGACTTGTCTGCTTTGTTCTTTCAGTCTGCATCTTTATTGCTCTCAATTTGGTACCTTGGCAGAAAAATGGGGCAATGCAACACTCATAGTTCTCCAGAGGGGGATGTTGTAATAGGTCAACTCTTTGAAGGTCTGCTAGTCAAGTGCAAGTGGAGTGTTGCAAGCAAATGTCAGAGGCAGCTGTGTTTCTGGTTGGCATCGCCTTCGAGCTGTGAGGATGATCCTAGCAAGTTGTAAACAAGAGGTGATCCACCCTTCCGATCCACAAATTATGTTTTTAATTGGATGCAGTAAGCAATAACATCTGCTATAACCAGGGGGGATTCAGTATGGTGTCATTGTCTGTGTTGGAATTGATAATCGGATTATTATGGGTAAAACATTAGAGGATAGCCTAGACAAGGCTTTAAAGTCCTGTGGGTGTATTTATCTGTGGTTATATTTGGCACTGGCAGATTTTTGGGTCAGTATTGTGACAGTATTTACGATGTCATGAGGAGTCACAGTGCAACAGCAGAAATTGTCTCAGAGGAGAAATTACTGATCACCATGAAATCACTTCTTGATTCACTTGTGCTCATATTTCAAACTGTTCTCCTCAGAGCTAACATTTCCTGCACTCTCCTGCATGCCTTTGGCTCTATAAACGTCGAGGTCCGCCCGTTGATAGACTTCCACAGCCAGCCTGCCCCAAGTGGAGGCAAGTGGTAGTAGTCGCTGGATTGAAGAGTTGTGAGCAAGTGATTGGACTTCAACTTAATGGCTGTAAGTAACCCAACGTAACATAAACATAATTATTAAAATGTGTTTAAAATGTTTTCCAAGACATATGTCATTATGTAGACATAAGCATTAAGTTAATTTTTAAACGTTTATCTTGCAATGTACGGTAAATTCGGCGGTAATTACACTCGGTAATTACAGTACATGCTAACGTAGCTAGTATGGTAGACTTTCCCAGTGCACTTGATTAGCACTAAAATAAAATAAAACAAAAATGTGCTCAGTGTGTGAGTGTATGAGAACTTATAGTAACTTTTTTTCATATTGAAAATGTGTGCTTGTGTGTGATTGACCTGCACAGATGCATCAGACAATACTGAGGAGAGGGCAGGATCCCCTTCAGTCTCTCAAGCGATGCAGCGAGTGTTGCAGCAGCTTTCACAGCACTTTTTGTAAAACGGCATTTGTTACTGTTGGTTGTAAACATTTTGGCCAGAAAATGTGAGGTACATCTTTATAGCCCAGGAGCCAGTTTTTTGTTAATTATTTTCATTTGCATTATGTTCATTATTTTATCTTCTCTGTTCAATTTTGCTGTTTGGTTTAGTTTACCGATCTATGTGTCATCAATAACATGTAAAATTAAAGCTGCAAGCAGCGTTGAACGGGCCCTCGCAGTCCACGCGCGTCGGGGAATGTCGCCGTCGTGGAATGCTGCCGTCGGGGAATGCTCAAGCAACACCTTCCACTGAGGAAGTTGTTAAAGCAGTTGCCTGCTACTGCCGGTATTAAATACTGTACGCTGAAGTCAGAAAAACTGTGTAAACTGCTGCATGATTCCCCGGACAAAGACTGAGACGATGGTCAGCTTCTGGAGCTGGATGA
>CAEMYA010000385.1:19031-29251 GCA_903131615.1 Diplodus sargus | reverse complement strand
ACTGGTAATTATAGGCTAGAAGTTGGCTGCATACTAAGGCAACATTCCCTAGAGTATTTGTTAAAGATAGCTAAAACACAAACTAATTCCTTGTCTTTATCTAGTTTTGAACATATTCAAGGTAAGTTACGGATAGGTAAATCTTTTTACGTGACAAAATGTAAAGTGAGCACATCTGATCTGAGACAACCTGATTGGCTATTCCTTTAGACTTGATTGACATGTTCATGTCTACTCAGTTCGCCAAGGAGATGGCGTATTTAGAACAGGGAATAAACCCCCTTGGTTTCACAAAGGCAGGACAGGAAATAGTAACATTTGCCAAGCAGTGCCCATACCTGCTGTTCAGGGTAAAAATTACTACTTTCTGACACACACTTTCCAGCCCAAAACATGCCCCGAATGCCGCATAGAAAGTGAATGAGGTGTTAACAGTCACAGCTCAGAAGGGTTTGGTGAATTGGAAATGAGAAGGCAACAAAAGGCCTTATAGTTTTGATTACGTCTATTAGCCTATTCATATCATCCTCATAGTCAGCACATATAAATTCCAAGCGAACAAAGTGAACATCATCTCAAATGGGATGAAATCTGGTAGTATAAACAGAAAAACTTGTAGCTAGTCGAGAGAGGTAAGGTTTTCCACCACAAAAAAAATGTTTTGAAACTACCAAAATGATGAGGATACAAATGAGTAGTGGAAGTCTGAAGAAGCAGAGAGTGGGGACAGGGGCAGTATTGAAATAAAACGGGCCTACAGAAGCCCAACATGCCAGTAAGAAGGTAAAAACTTGAGAAACAGGGCCATGATTTAGATTTAGTTAGCTGCTAGCAACCCCGCTGGTTGAGCAACGTTAGCCAAGCACCAACATGCCAGCAAGAAGACAAACCAAGCGTAACAGAAGGCTAACTTTCGAACTGAGAAAGTAACAAAGGCCCCTTATAGTTCACATAGCCGAACGGTAATTTTAAGCAAAAGGGGCCACTAAGAAGGTAAGACGTGAGAAACATGGCGATGTTTTAGCCTTAGCAAACGCGGCTTAGCTAACGTTAGCTGCTAACAATCCAGCCGGATAAACAACGCTAGCAGGCCGTTGCAATGGATTAATAATATAAACAAATAACATTGTAAACGTACCAGCATGAAGTTATACCTGGATAAACACTTTGAGACAGTATAACTTACAGATGAGGGAAGACAGTATCCAGACATCCAGGATGTATAGGGCTATGGGAGTGAAGATTTTTTGGCCTAATGTTAACTTACATCAAGAGTGTGCTGTATAGCAGCTAGCTACACACGAACATCCACAGATTCCGATTCCAGTTTGTTGTCCTCGCGGATCCAGATCTCCTCAGACCGGAACAGACCTGGTCCGGACTCGTTTAGTGTCGTTAATCCACAGCAGTCAGTTTAGTTGCACAGAACGGGAGCGGAGCGAACCGCCGGCTGCAGGTACAAATCTGCCGGTCACGTGAAGCACCGGCGCGTCCGTCAAATCAGGAGCTGGGGCGTGGGGATGGACTCTCTAGTGATTGGCTCTGGTGCGCACGTGGTCTCTAGTGATTGGCTCTGGTGCGCACGTGGCTACGGTGTGCAGTGATTGGCTCTGGTGCGCACGTGACTGTTTTGGCTCCTGGACAATGCTTTCTGAATGTGTAAAGCATTTATGAAATAATTCATTAACGGTATCATTGTAATCCAAACAAATCCGTATGGCACACCCTTGAACCAAGCAGCAGCCATGTTGAAACTCTCAGGTCAGTCTGATCCTGATCCGCAGAGATATTTCACACACACACACACACACACACACACACATACACACATACACACAGACAGACAGAGGTTCCTTGCTTTTATAGAGAGATGGTGACTTTTGTGTTGAATGAGTTTGTGGCTTATCCTAGTGTGGAGCAGCTCGAATTTATTTGAAATTGCTGCTAATTATGGAGTACCTGTTACAACTTTGTGGATGAAGCGAGAGCTTAAAGCTGCGGTCCTTACTTGCTTAGTTGATCGAGATGTGTTGGTAGTACCTGGGTCGGATTCTCCTGACTTGGTGGCCGCCAGCGAGGATGGCCCCGGTTCGCCAGAGCTCCCGGCCGCTCTGCTCCTCAGGTGGGGGAGGCGGCACGGTCAAGGCCGGTTGATCCTACTCCTGATGTGGAGCGAGTTGGGCCGGAGATGAAGCCGTTCACGTTGCCTAGATTTGAACCACTCTCAGTCGAGTTGTCTCCTGGTTCAAAGGTAGATGCTCGGCTAAAGCTCCGGATAGCTCATCTGCAGTTAGACCTGCAGGAGAGGAGGGAAGAACGGGAGTTTCAGCTCCGGAGGGAGCTGGAGCTTAAAAGGTTGGAAGTAGAGGCAGAGACTGCTGTTAAGATGCACTAGCTGGAGCTGCAGAAGGAAATGGTCAGCCTTCCTGGCAGTGTCCGCTCATCTGATAACACCCCCTATGAGAGGGGGTTCACAGCCAGGTGGTGTGTCTGGGGTAACATGAGTGTTTTGTATGTTACCAGGTGAGTATGACCTGTGGGGTCTACAGTGCGTGTGTGTGTGAATAACCTGTGGCGGAGGCATACATTGTTTTGTAGAGGGTATTGACAAACGTGGGTTGTCCTTACGGTAGGGGGTGTTACAGCCCCAGTGCTGTGGGTGTGTTTGTGTTGTGTTTTCAAATCTCCTTTTTGTTGTATTTATGCTATCTCCTGTTCTGATGTAAGTGGGGAGCTTATTTCACCTCATAGTGAGGGAGAAGCAAGATTACTGGCAGTAACATAATGTAGTGATTAGGCTTGGGGTGAACGGTTTGTTCTGGATTTAGGCTGAGTCTGAGCCATTTGCACCATGGAGGAGCCAGAGATAGCCAGGAGCGGGTTGTCACAGCTATGCTAGCCACAGAGAATAGCTGGTAAACTGGAAAGACACTGCCATGATTACAAATGAAACATTCACCATTTGAACCCAGAGACGGATGAATGCAGCTTGTGTAGCATCCAAATAAAGAGTTGGAGAGAAACATTGAGTCATGTATTTAAACTTCTCCTGTGTAAGCTCTCATCTTTTCATCAGCGCTCGGATTAAAGACACTACGCTAAGTGCTGTAATTTACCACTTTGTACAAACATCTGTTCACAATTCATTATTTAATCACATGCACTGTATCTGACGTGGGCACTGAAGAGTGCACCATGATGTGTAGGATCACCTTCCTTTCCCCGAGCTTCCCCACTCATCCACTAGTAAGTCACTGGGTAACTATGGAAACACGAAGCAGTGATTCTCCAAGGCAGTTTCCTTTAGAGACCTTGAGTTAACAGGATTAGAGGGAATTCACAGACGAGACCCCAAAGAGCAAGGTCTCTTTGTGTCTCCCATCTGCTTGCTTCACTCTGATATCTACTGCCCTGACTCAGAGAGACAAAGATGCTAGAATCACAAAAATATTCATCACAATACAAAAAGGGCAGAATGCAAAGCAGTTGAGTGCACATTCAAGACACCAGAGGCCTCTATTGCATTGCTGACTTTTCCTATAGTGGTACCTTTTCATCGTCAGGCAGTACCTCACATACCTGGTGTTCACTAATGTTTAATTCCCTCTCTGTGATAAACTAGTTGCACACAGAGATGAGCACAACTTTGACTGTGGTTGGGACAAGACCAGTCAAGCAAAGTCAACAAAATTATAATAATGTAAGAACTGCACATTGTAGACAATAGGCAAGCATTGGAGGCTGATAAGGAAGAGCAAATTCTCAACTTAAACACTGACGACTGTGTGAGGTTGCATGTTCAAACCATCTGCAACACAAGTTTATCCCAGGCCATGAAAATTTAAACACAGCTCTGTACCCATTGCTCAAGAGATAAACATCTATACATGTGTTGTACCTTATTCTGCACAATAGTACAATCATTGTTCAGAAAAGGAAAAGCAGGGATTTGTTGTTGAGGTTCACTTTTATTTGCAGACAATGACATCCTGACATCCTCACTGCTAACTATTAATAGCTGGTATATGGTGGGCTGTGGCTACCATAGCAACGGAGGCAAAAAAGTGAGTGAGTGGAGGAGGACATCAGAGCTGCACCCATCTCTGGAGCAACCAACCAGACTGGAAAACCAGTACAGACGTGGGGAGGCACTGGGAGAGCAGCTAGTGAATAATTAATGGATTAGCCAAGTCATTTCATGCTGTTGTGATATTTTTTGGTAAACAGCAAAGGGCAACACATTTAAATTGGCTGATAATGTATTTATTTGTATGGCAGCACACAGTTCATGGACATAAACAGTACTGCTCTATACTTTTCAAGGAGCACTCTGTTGATTTTATACATGAAGTTTACTTCTGTCCCATTCAGACTGTGAAAAGAAGGAGGAGGAAGAACTTTGTAAAGTCTTGATAACCCTGATGATCTGATGATGTCATCAGTTATCTCAGCTTGGGCTTGGATGTTTTAACCATAATGCCTATAGGGCAAACTGACGACTTGGAGTTTGAAAGATGTTGACCTTTTCCAGCTAAGGGGGGTCTAATGAAAAAAATGCCAGCACAAGTTTTATTTTTTGGAACTCAACTAGAATATTACTAAAAGTCAAGATAGTCCCTGCATTACTGGTTTTGACAATAATTTTCCAGCCACTTGCAGGTCTCCAAAAATTATGAAACAGACTGATAGAGAGCTAGACTTTCTTTGAGACACAGTATGATAATAATTCAAACTAGAAAATGCGTTTTCCTGCAGGGTGAATACATTTACTTGTCCATTGAAAATGTTTAAAAGAATACATTTTGTTAACTCCAGTCGATTATATCTTTTTTTTTTTTTTTGCATTTTAATTCTACCTCATTCTCCACCTTTATTGTTATCTCACAAACTACTTGGATCTGCTCAATTTGCTTTGCTGTTCTCTATCAATCTCTGGTCTCTTTATTGCATTCACACTTGCTCGATGCACCCACCATATTTTGCTGTACATGTCTGTTCCCTCTCTCCAGTGTGCGTTTCTTTACAGAGGTTTACCCATCGGAGATTGTCCACTAACTACTCGATCATAGATGGCATCCTTCTCTCACATGGATTTAAAAAAAAAAAACGAAGAAAAAGAAATGAAGTCATACTAAAATGAGTCACCAAATTTACCTAGATTGCAGTTAGTCACAAGTCATATACAACATTCTGGTATTTTCCAAACCTGGCAACAAACTGATGAGTAGAGAAATGTTGTCAATGCACTGAAAAAAATCAAACATCTCTGGTCATAACGTTGTTGTATTCACCCATGAGAAGACAGGAATTTATTAAACCTACAGTAGATCGAGAGGATGGATGATTTGAGCCAGTTGTAAAATGGGATAAATGAATGGAGAAACCCTCAGTGTCCCCCAAACCAAACCATTTATAAAGCTGTTGTAAGTGATTTTAAAAGGTAAGTGCTTGCCAAAAACCAATACCAGTCACCATTACAGCCACCAATGATGTGTTATCAACATACTGAGGCATACAGAGTGAGGGGACAGCCTTCCATTACGACACACCCTTCCATTGCGAAACAGCCGCACTCCGAAACACCGCTGTTCCGACCCTCCCGTCAAGACACCGCGTTTCCGAAATTGATTTTCAAGTTTACATTACTTCCTACGTCAAACCCTGCCGTCCGCTGACCGGCTGCACCCACACAACTCATTGTTTTTTTTTATTGCTAATAGGCCTATGTCACTATCTTCATTTATTATGTATATTTTCGCTTGCAGCAAACACATTTAAACGTTTGTCAAATCTTTTTACACGCGCTATCCGTGGTGCTGGAATCCCCACTTCCAGCCGCACTCGCACAACTCTGAAATAAACTGTGGCCCATGGGTGCGATCTGCCGGGGAATGACCCCTCTGCTCGTTCGTTTTAACATAACTTGTCTTTGTGGAAGGTTAACAAGGTATGAGTGGATTGAGCAGTGCGGCTCAGTTTTTTTTAGCTGTTACATTATTACATTGAATATAATAATGTCCGCAAATGTAATAAACCTCAAACACCTACTAATACTGACCGTGCGTGCAAAATCCAGCTGCTGACCCTCCGCTCCACTGTCACACAAGGGATCCCTCTCTATTGTAATTGTTTGCCCGAAAAATAATTTCCATGAAGAAAACATCGGCTGATATTTAAATTTAAATTCCCATTGACAATACAAATCTCAGGAAATCTGGATGTATTGCTCATTTGTACACACAACACTTACCAGTCTACAGGCAAGAATCAAGAATCTAAAGGTTTATTAATTCAGTAAATTTCAAATTCGCTTTATTGCCATGAATGCCACAACAATATTGCTAAAGCACCAAGAACCACGAAAGAATACCTAGCACAGTACCGTTATACTTACTGTGTGTGTTTATGTGAAATAATAATAATAATAATAATAATAATAATAATAACTTTGAACATTATCACAATTAAGTTATCAGTCTGTGATGTAAATAACAAAATGCAAACATTACAGACTGCAGGCGGCGGTCTACTATAACATCCTCGACCTGACTGTGATCATGGAGGGGTTTCCCCAATAGCCTTTTCGGAATAGCGGGGTCTCTGTAAAAAAGGGAAACCCCGCCATTACGATGAATTGAAGTCTATGTTCGGAACAGCGGGGTTTTGGAAAAGCGGGGTGTATTCAGTGAAGACAGATAAAGAGTTGTGTTTCTGTTTCTTTTACTTTGCTTTCTCACAGAAGACACAAAATCAATGACAAACATTAGCCCTTTTAGATAGAAAAGGCGGCACATTTGCTCCAAGGTAAGGGCGGAAATTTGCCGGCCCGTCTTTCTAAAACCGAGGCGTAATATTCCTCCTTTCCAAAAGCCGCCTCTGAGGTAGGTGTAAACATGTGACGTGACGTGAAGCTGGAAGTTGGGCTGTGAACGGTGACATAGAATTTGTCTTCAAAATAAGAGCTTTACATTGTACCCCACTGGAGTTTAGAACTGGGTTCTTAGCGGGGGGCTTTTAATTTGAAAGTAGCGACCATCCTTAGCTTTCCGACATAACATCAAGCTAACACAACAAAACAGCTACAGAGACCGAGGCTCCTGGATCTCAGCGGCTGTTCAGTTGTTCATCTTAATGTCCGCGGATGAAATGAAGGACTAACTGCTGTGATCAGCTGTTTTTTCGTTTTAAAACTCCTCGGTTGAACAGTACAGGTCAATGACACCTCCGCCCACCTCACCCACGGGCCGGCACATTTCCGCCTCGGTTTTAGATAGCAGTCGAGGCAGAAATAAGTGTACCCTCCGAGGTGGAAAATCAGCGGACCACAACAGACCCCCAAAAGGACGGGCAAATTGGCGGCTTGGTGCTCTGTCTAAAAACGGCTATTGTGAAAGTTAACCACGCCCCCTGCAGGCAATCAGTTCATTGATAACTGCTGAGACCGCTGGAGTTTTGCACCTGAGTAGTTGCAACACACTCCTGGCCGATGAGAGTGTAATAGTATGTAGCCTAATTGGGAAAACACATGCAGAAACTTAGTAACCTTGATATAGTTTTATTATAATTATTATTAGTATTTATTTATTGTAACCAAGAAAGTGCTTGGAGACTGTAAAGGGCATTTAAAACAATATTTATTCACAGAAATTATAGAATGGGGTCTGGGGGGCAGGGGTCAGTTATTGTGGTGACTTGGTAACACCGATTCTCCACGACCACCGCTGGTCTTCCACTTGACACTGTCCTCTGCCGGGCGCAGACTCGGGAGCTGTGGGGCAAACGAGATGGCAGTCGCTGCACTTTTAAACCCAATACATGCACACCACTTCATTTCCGTCCTCAGATCGTTGCTCACACGATGGGGTAGAGTATCAACTGTTCATCGTCACCTCGGGCCAACATCACTCTCGTCATTGGCACCACTGCTGTCACACCGTCCTCGGGCGCTGGCCTCTTACGCTGTCATGTGGGGAGGGGGGGAGGAGGACTTCAGTCACCGTACTTTTACACACATTCGCAATAACTTTCCACGACCAGGGATCACTACTCGCACAATGGGGGCAGAGTAGTAGTAGTATGTAACGGTAATACCACAATATCGTGATAACAAAAGTGTCTCAATATTATTGTGAACATCTATGGTATGAAATGACGGCAAATACTGGAGATTTTGATCTCATTACATCCCAAGGGCAGAGTATAAACTCACATTTCAATTAGTCCGACAGTCAATGCCCGTCTGCTGGCGACAGCTGTCGTTCCCTTTCTCCTGCTCCTTTCCCCGTGGATCTCACACTCCTCTTCCTCTGTCTGCTCGCTGCAGGTGTAACTGGGTCGGTCTGCAGGCCCCGACCACTCTGCTGTGTTCTATGTTACTAATGTGTTGTGGAGAATTATTCTAAGGACTGTATGGTAAACTGGACTGAATCACTTATGGCCGCTGGGTTAGAATTAGTTCCTTTTAGTCCTTTTAGTTTTAGTTCCTTTTAGTTTCTCAATTGCTGATAAGGAATGGTTGATGGTGTGAGTGTGACAGATGAGTATGTGTGTGTGGAAGGTATATGAAAGTTGTGTGGTTCTGTAACAGAGAATAAAAAGCAGTTATCAGAACAGCAGGCACACGGTTAACTATACAGTACCAGGAATGGTAAACAACCAATAGAAATTATAGCCGCAAGCGGCAATCCGCAGGTTCTAACCTCTTTTGCCCCAAACCGGCCACCCTGACCCTCATCCCCTGCAGTCGATGACATCGGCTGCCGTGTCCCTCAAAGATCTGTGCAACACACAGGCATGATAAGCCCCAGATTTCTTCAAATTGGGTTTTCAGCTACATGCTAATGGCAATTATAGCGCCCCCTATAGGCTGAGCTCAACATGCTTTGGTAGACAGATTACTAGTCCTGTTGTGAACCTACCCACCAAGTTTTGTGATGACATGGCAAAGGATGTGGGAGTTATGGCCAATCATTTCTAAGCCCCGCCCATTGCGACGATACATTGGTCCGTAGTGGCCATGTTTTATGACCAATCAGGCTGATTTATAGTAGAAACATGTCTTTTCATTCCCCAAAGCCATATATCAAATTCGGTGTTGATAGAGTCAATCTTTCAAAAGTTCTATTCATTTTACTGTTTTTAACATCATGCAAATTAGCAAAAAATCTGTAACAGCGGCTTTCATGGCGCAGGAGGGTCTTTTGTAGAGAGCTATCAAGAGGACGTGTCTGAAAAATTTCAAGTCAATACCACTTATAGCTTGGCAGGGAGAGCCTTTCGAAGTTCACACCCCATGTTATAGCGCCCCCATCTGACGGATCTTGATGACATTTTTGGAGCAGCATTTGGACATCAATTATATGCAACGTACCAAGTTTCGTGTCTCTGGGTCCTTCCAGCTCGCCATAAATGAATAAAACGCAAACAATGATGGTAAATGACGAATAGGCCACGCCCACTATCACCAATAAACATGGTACTCAGGATATTTGTTAATACTCGCCCCTAGAGTATGCATACCAAATTTGGTGAAATTCCGTCCAAAGGTCTTTGAGATACGCATATGTTGCATTTATAGCGCCCCCTATAGGTTGCGCTCAACATGCGTTGGTAGGCAGATTCCCAGTACAGTTCTTAACCTACCCACTAAGTTTTGTGATGATAGGGCAAAGGGCATGGGAGTTATGGCCAATCATGTCTAAGCCCCGCCCATTGCGGCTATGTTTTTCGACCAATCTGGCTCATTTATAGTAGAAATATGTCTTGTCATCCCCCGAAGCCGTATTCCAAATTTGGTATCGATACAGTCAATCTTGCAAAAGTTCTATTCATTTTACTGTTTTTCACATTATGCTAATTAGCAAAAAATCTAAGTGGGCGGAGCTTCATGGTCCTATTGGCTTTTTCGTAGAGCACATGGAACTGGACTTGTGTGTCAAATTTCAAGTCAATCTGACTTACGGTGTGAGGGGCGTGGCCTTCCCAAAAACGCATTTTCAAGCCTTAGTTACAGCGCCACCATCTGGCTGACTGGGCTCATATTTTAATAAACGTTGAGGCACATCATTTCCAGTCATTGAGCCAAGTTTCAAGTTTAATAATAATAAACCGGCACAATCTTAGAAGGGTTCTACCCCTTCGGGGCTAGAACCCTAAATATAGCCGCAAGCGGCAATCCGCGGGTTCTAACCTCTTTTGCCCCAAACCGGCCACCCTGACCC
>CAEMYA010000385.1:3502-17966 GCA_903131615.1 Diplodus sargus | reverse complement strand
TAAACCGGCACAATCTTAGAAGGGTTCTACCCCTTCGGGGTTAGAACCCTAATAAACCGGCACAATCTTAGAAGGGTTCTATCCCTTCGGGGTTAGAACCCTAATAAGAATGACTCATTCAGCTTAATTCACAACAGCCAATATACAACAATAATACAAGCACATGTAGGAGACTTCTTCCTGTTAGCAACTAATAAGCATTAACAAGCTAACTGATTAGCATCACTAACAATATACATTTTCCACCTGCTGCATCAACCCACTCTGCGGAGGCTCTTTTCGACAGCAGGGGGTGCAGTTCTGGTGCTTAATACCTTATTATCTTGTCTAAGGCACAGAATGAGTTTTATGAACCCTGTTAAAAGGTTGAGTCTTGAGTTTTTTGCCCAAAATAAACGCTAGACTTTTAAAAATGAAACCCCTCTTAATCATCACCTGGCTTCTAGTCCTGTGTGGTGGTGGCTGTGTGTAGCCCTCCCGTTAGCCCCACTAGCTGTCTCTGATGCTGCTGAGTGCTAGGCATGGATGGTGATAGCACGTCTCTCTCTCTCAGCAGCAGCAGTCAGGACGGCAAAGAAAAAAAATATAGCCTGAGTGAAGCGCTGGAGCCGCGGGCCGATTCCCGTCACTGACAACTAAAGCCTAGACTGTTGTGGTGGTGAGCTAACTCGATGCTAACTTTGGCTAGCGGTAGCGGTTAGCATCCGCTGCTAACACCATCTTCCCAGCTGACTACAACGGCAACATAACACCGGAGGCTCCCGGTGTTGGTGACGGAGGCACCAGCGCTTCACTGTATTTCCTTACCTTTGTGGTCCTGGTAACTGCTGCTGTCAGGAGCAGGAGGCCAACGTTACACAGTTGAGCCCGAGAGGAGGGGCCCAGTTTCAATGTTTTGTTTACAAACTGTAACAAGCAATACTCCAGACTCTACTTTTAAACTTACACAACACAAATGATTTATGTATTTATGCGTAAATATTAACCATTTCCCAGTCACCTTTCTCATCCTCCTCCTTCTTCTTCTTCTTCTTCTTCTTTTGAATTTCCGGCAGGCAAAGTATGGCTCACTGCTGCCACCCCTGGTTGATTGAAATGAAAAGGCCAACTACGTGAGGTTCCCATGTACACGGACTGGTGTGCGCGCTGCAGATCAACTTCCGGTTGCGTAGCATCAGAATCGGCAACCGCACGTGTGTGTGAACGCCTAACATCATTTGTCAAACAGTGACAGACAGACGTGCACATGCTGCTTCATACGTACGCAGCTTTTTGTTACGCGTGAAATACAATCTGCACGTAACAACGCACGCACGCATAACAAAATAATCATGCGTGCGTGCGTTGCTGCGTGTCTCTCTGGTTGTATTGACATCGATTTAACGCCATAGTGCGTGTGTGTGTGTGCGTGTGTGTGTGTGTGTGTGTAAGCATGCGTATACATCATAGAGAAACCAAATAGTTGTTTTCCCCTCACTTGAACTCAGACTTCACTTGAAGGAAGAGCCTCCGGACTTTTACCTCAGTTTTCTCTCTTCTCTATCACTCCATGTCCATCTCTCCCCTCTATCGGTTACAGCAGACCTCCACCCCCCTCTCCATTAGTCCCTCACCATGAAGCTACTCTACAACTGTTTCCTCTCTCTCCTAGAATCGATCTATCGCCGCGGGGCCAGAAGATGGAGGAAACTCTACCGAGTCAACGAGCACCTCTTCCAGGCCAAGCGCTTTAACAGGGTGAGTGTTCAAACCGTGCTATACACACTCCTGACTGGGAGTACATGCAGTAATGCCTGAGCAATGCTTCAGTCAGTCCACTTAATTGAGCCTGGTGTCAGTGGGAAAACTTGTTGTTGGGAGACAGAGGACATTTTAAAAGTGATGTTAAACGGTAACTTGATTCAAAGGTGAAGTTTGGTATGAAGAGCTTTGGAGATGTTTTAATACTTACTGACCAATTTTAGAATTGATAAATGAACAATTGAAGTTTCCCCACTGAATTTTGCTAAACACTGTAGGGGAGCATTAGTTGCGTTTGAAGCTTCATTCGGGACTAACGTGTCCGTGCCATTAGCATCATTTGCAAAATGCAGGAATGGTAAACATTTGCTAGCAGCAGTTGACATTTGTCAGTTGAAAGATTTTATGGATTTGAAGGAAAATTAGTTATAATCTACTCAACCCCAGGCTGATGGAAAGTTGGGTGTTGTATGAGGCAATATAGCCCACAGATTATTTCTGGTGCTTCACAGCAAAACAGTGTTGCAGCATTTTCCAAAACAGCTGAAGTAGAAAAAAAAGAAAAAAACAAAATTGCTCTGTACAGTGTGTCCAATGTAATCCAAGTCTCTGGAAGCCCTGAGATCGAAAATGTGTTGGGGAAACCAAAACTTCACCTGAGTTTTCTTTGGCATAGGGTGTTTCTTTTTTTGGGGTGAACTGTTCCTTTACGAATCTAAGTTCTGTAAGTTGATTTACCTGCATTGATCTCATCTACACAACACAGGAATACATTTTCTGTTGGCCACACATGTAGTGCGGGCTTCTAAACCAGTGCAGAGTGAGAGTCTCTCTGTGTGGACTATACAGTCCAGTATCTCACAGACATTCTGCAGCTGAATTATATATGACAGGTAATCAAGTCACCACTCCAACTTAGCTATCTGGATATTGATGCATAATTCATGGTGTCCTAGTTATGGCTTGTTTAGCAGTTGTCTAAGCTCTCAGCTGCACATACACGCACGCTCACACACCTGAAGGCACATGTGGGGTTTCATCATTTTCCTGCCAAGATGTTAAAGAGCTGTAGCTGCTCACCTTGTTTGTCTGAAACAGGACTACGGCTTGTGAAGTGTTCCTGTTCTGTGATGTACAATGACCATTTGGAAGGGCAAAAGAAGAAAGACATTAATAATATTTCACCAAGATACCTAATGTGTTTTCGCTGAAGAGGAAGAAATTAAAACAGGTTCTACTGCTGCCAGTAGTGAGCCATGTGTTGTGGCCTCTTGCCAGATCATACCATATGTTATCATAGCATTTGTATGATATGTTTAAATTACTAGTGCAGTGTCCGTAGGAAATATGTGTTCCTATAGAAAAGTGGGAGGTTAAGAAGCATTTTGACTGATGGCCAAATGAGGCTGTTTGAAGGTGGAAAGTCAGGGATATTTAGGTTTGTTGTGAAATCCGATATTCCAGGGTATAATTGGTCATTTATGACTATTTTTGATTTTGCCATTATATTTCACCTTAAAAACTATTTACTTGGTGTGATTATTTTCAGCACAACCTCACATGTGTGACTGTACAGTTATTTTTTCATTTTGACATATTGTTTTAACACAATAGACCTAAAATCACAAAAAACATAAAATCTGAGTAGAAAAAGTTATTTTTTACTGTGAAAACCACAAATATGTTTAACAAACCATTTTTTATTACTTATAATGCAAATAGAAATTGTTGTTTGCTGAATATGTGCATACATTTTAAAAATGTACAAAGTTCTGTGTAACTATTTACATTTAAATGCTGGCAATGCTCAGGTCTGCCTGAGCTCCTTCCAGCTGAATGAAGAGCTGCACTGCCTGCTGCACATTCAGCTTCTTCTGTTTTGATTCATTACACAAAAAATACGACTCCACTACACACTAAACACACGACACCGAACACTACATAACACACTTATTATACACTCCAAACACGCTAAATGTCACAAATCTCTCAATTCTCAATATCGCTGTCAGTACACCGGCCGTCGTTGCCTGTCTATCATCCGCCGACGTCCCTCCCACAACTTCCTGTTCCTCTACAACCCAAACTATGTTCACGAAAAAGCGTGGTGGACATTATTTACCCTAAGTCCGGTTTTGGACAGGTCGATGCGTCCGGTCCGTCAGCTCGGGAGTTCGGCCGTGTAGGTTGGTTAGCGGCTAGCAGCTAGCAGCTAGCTACACACGAACATCCACAGATTCCGTTTCCACTTTGTTGTCCGCGAGTCTCCGCATCTCCTCAGACCCGAACAGACCGGTCCGGTCTTGTTTAGTCACATTAATCCACAACAGTCAGTTTCGATCATGCACAGAACAGAACGGGTCCGAACCGCCGGCTAACTCCCGGTCCAGCTCGCGCCGCTGCAGGTATAAATCCGCCCTCCTCAGACCCGAACAGACACGGTCCGGTCTCGTTTGGTCTCATTAATCCACAACAGTCAGTTTAGATGCACAGAACAGAACAGGACCGAACCACCGGATAACTCCCGGTCCGGCTTGCGCAGCCGCAGGTATACATCCGCTTGTTTCTTAACGAATGTCATAGGCTTGAGCTCTGCAGTGACTGGCTCTAATGCGCATGTCACTGTGGGGGCTCCGGTAGACTATGCTCCCAAATGTGTAAAGCATTTATGAAATAATTTATTCACGGTATCATTGCAGTCCAAACAAATGCGAAGTTGCACACCACTGAACCAAACGGCAGCCATGTTGAAACTCTCAGGTCAGTCTGATCCTGATCCGCAGAGATATTTGAGGCACAGACAGACAGACAGACAGACAGACAGAGATTCCTTGCTTTTATAGAGAGATTTGTTTAAAAGGTCTGACAATGAAATAGCAAGTAAACACAGATCCGATTCCTTTATTTACCAAACCATGTAGTTGCTGAGAGATCAAAAAATGTTTTTCCAAGTAGGGCTGGAATGTATATAGATATTCTATCATTTTTGTGATAGGATACTGAATGGTCTTAGATTTTGGATATGGTATGGTGATATGAAATACAGTAAGTGTAGTCTTTTCCTGCTTTTCAAGGCTGTATTACAGAAAAGTGAGATCATTTTCTGAACTGACCAGACTGTTCTACTTGTTCTAATACTTGTCTATACCAACTTCATTATATCATGTCATAATGTCCACTTACTGATCGATCAAAAAACTTGTTGTGTTCCAACAGTACTGATGCAAAATTGATGTTAGGTATTTTGTTAGATATGTCAAAATATAAAGATATGCAGTATATCCTGTGTCGCAATATAGCAAAAAATATTGCACAATTATTATTTCCAAGACAGCTTTCAGATGAACAGCCAATTTAATTCCATGCCCTGTTCAATCCAGTCAGCATATAAGAGTCTGAGAAGTGAAGGGAACACCATGAAGGAAAAGAAGCTTCAGAATCATTGGAGGGGGTTGTCATTGGGGTAAGGAAACTCAGTGTCTGGTCTTGTTAATTTGTTTTTAAATGGGCTCCTTCTTCAAATTGTGTAGTGTAGCATTCAGTTCAGTAGAACAACCACAAATAGTTCCATCAGCCAGGGACATACTTCTGAAGAAAGTACAGATGTACAGTAAAAAATAGATTTCATCTCGTTATCTTACTGTCATGTTCCCATTTTCAGCTCTTACAGTGAAACCTCTCTAATGGATGTCACAGTCATAATGTCCCAGCAGAAAGTGGATGAGCTTATCTCGCTGACTCAGCACTTCGCTTCAACATCTACTCCTTGATATAGTCAATAAAACCAATGCCCTGTGGAGCATGACTATGTCGATACAATACATATAGGCCTACATTTAACTGAATGATTGTGCTGCTACTCTGCTTCTATATGCTGCTTAGAGTTTATCTGATCATTTTTAACCATCTCTGCCTCTTACTAAATACACACATATACTACTAATATTCAAATGCTAATTATTTTTGAGGAAATGTAATTCTTGCCTTGATTACAATCTCTGGCAAAGTTTTACATTAAACCAAAGGTACAGAAAAAGGAGGAGGTTAGGGTGTATGGTTTGTTGTACACATATTGGCAAAGTCAATGCATCTTGTCTCCACCATCTTTCCCTAACCATAACAGAGTCACTTGGTGCCTAATTTGCATTTCTGGTAATGTACATAGGCACCAGGTTTCGAAAAGCAGTCCACTGGTCTATTATTGCACTCTTAGAACACTGTTGGACTCATTATAGACAGTTAAAAAAAAAAATACCAAGTTGATACTGCAGAACCAGACATATAGCCTCTTTTCTCTACAGTACCCACAATGCAACTAGGGCCCCTGTCCAGTGTTCAGCGAGCGGCTGCTGCAGCAGGCGGTCGTCCAGAGAAAAGGCACTGTGCCCAGCTTTTTTCCGAGGGCACCTCTTTTTCTTTTTCCTGGCCTAGGTGATAATATTCACCATATTTTTGTCTCCTATGGAAAAAACAATGTAAAAAACAAACATTATAATCCGCAAGGGGCCACCGGCAGCACTCTTCTGCTCGAAAGAAACACTTTGTGGAAAGGGTCCCTTAGCTGCTGAGTGACATCGTTGGGGGCAATTCATCAGATTACATGCAACATCCTCTGGAGCCACAAAACAGAGCACAGGGGCATGGTTCATAGTCATGCATAGTTATTACCATCACAACCAGACTGCTGTTCTGTAAGATAAACATCACTAGCATGGATTAGCAATAACACTGATATTAGCATTTACAGGCAGCATGAATATCAGCAGTGATAGTGATAGCTGTCACTCAAACAGAAGTTCTTGCTGTGTATTGAGGAGCTGCACACTTTGTTCGTGTTACGGGTACTGTACATTTACTGCCATGAGACAACTTCACTGCTAAACTTCCCCCTCTGCTCCAGGCACCAACAACGGTCTGATCTGAATACAGTCACTGTAGCTTGCTCATCCACTCACACACTAAACACTGCCCCATTTCTTGAAAGAGCCATGCTGCTTTTAGAACCCTTATAAGAGGGTGACGTACGATTCCGTATGCTGAAATGATGTGACTTTGAGCACAAAATGAAGTTATTTGTCAAAACATATTTGACAGACAGTATGGCACATCAGCATTTCCAGGAAACGACTTTGAGAAATATGAAATGAAAGTATTTTCATGGATACCATTTTATTATACATATACAACTCAGTCATCAGTGTTTGTGTTGGTAACAACTTGGTTTTCAGACTGAAATTTCTCTGACTGTTGTTGCTATGCCAGCTTCCAGGCTTTTGGTTGGTTCACTGTGTTGTCTTCAGCATATAAATAAGCCAAGGAGAAGTAGGTCAGGTTTCTTCTCCCTCACTCACTCCATCCCTCTCCCTCTCAGTTTCAACACGTCTGCCTCCTTCTATCCCCTCCCTCAGCTCAGCTCAGCTCAGCTCAGCTCCATCTCCCCCTGATGTTGCAGTGGAGAAAGCTGCTTTGTGGATCTCCCCCATTAGACATAGTAGGGTCTATCTGCTCATCACCATGTGATGAAGCAGAATTCAGTCATCCATGCTGACTGTTTCCCTCCAAGGCATTCCATCTGAGGGACGACTGACACCAGCCTCCCATGGTAAAACACAGAAAATCCAAGCAAAATGAAAAGTCATACTGGTTCAAGCAGGTTAATTACTACCACTGACTGGAGATGTGTTATCTAGCATACGTCTATATATAGTATGATAGATGTTGTAACTAATCTGCAACCATCAACCCTGAGATGACTGTTTTTTACTTCCACTGAAAACATTGTCTCTTTACCCTGGAACTGCCAGCAAAATGTAACTGTAATACTCAGAAGTTCCAATAATTAATCAGAAAATGGTGTGTGCTCTATTTTCGTATTATTATTATTATTATTGTTATTATTATTATTATTATCATTATTATTATTATCATTGTTATTATCATTATTATTAGTAGTAGTAGTAGTATTATTTGTCATTTCTAGCTCATTCTATAATACATTTTAAAAAGGAAAGTGCAACAATTCCTATTGCCATAGGACCATGTGATCTTCTTCTGAGGTGAGGTAAACAATGGCATTCAAAGAAGAATATGTTATGTTTGTCAAATCACATTAGTGGTTTGAGGTACAGGATCATTATTCAAAGCTTTATTTAGTGCATGTTGTTAAATAGTCTATTACACGCTTGAGCTTGCCACTGGGCTGAATACTATGTGAGAATTGGGGGAACACAGGCAGGAATACATACACGTGGACCAAATACCCAGGATGTCTACAGTGAAACTCAGGGGCGCCGCCAGGGATTTTGGGCCCCATGAAAAAAGATCTAGTTGGGCCCTTGTATAGGTTGCCCATGTCTCAAAGGGCCCCCTGTCAGTGCCGGGCCCTTGGAATCATCCTAGCCTTTCCCCCCCTGGTGGCACCCCTGGTGAAACTAATCAGGGCAATCACAACACAAAGATGAGACATCAAACAAAACCTGAGACATGAGATTGAAACCTACAAAATAAAACAGAAAATGCCTCATCTAAAACCCAAAGCCATGTCAGATTGGTCCCAAGCCCAGTTTGTTTTTAGGGCCCGTATACATATATACATATATATTAGAGCCGGGACTTTAACGCGTTAATTACGATTAAGTAATTGCACAAAAATGAACGCGTTAAAAAAATTAACACATTTTAATCGCACTAATTTTTGCACCACGGAACGTTTCTCACTGGATGAGTTTCAGGGGTACCGATTATACTGGAGCACCAGCTAATGTTCATGCATAGCGTTCATGACTTCAGACAACAACATTGAACGAAGAAGCAGATGAGACCGCTTTAGTTGGCCCCGTGGATGGGAAATTTTGTTTTAAAAAGCGGACGGATGGCAGCGTAGACAAGAGCACGGTTGTGTGCAAATCATGCAAGAAGGAGTTTGCGTATCACCGCAGCATATCAAGCCTCAGATATCACCTAAATGCTAAGCATATAGCAGCTAGCGTTAGCGTGGGAGCTAGAGTGGACGTTAGCCCAACTCCGAGTACAAGGACCCACACCCAACCCACGCTCTCTTACAGAGAGTTGGACTTTTACTTAAAAACAAAGTGTTATAGTTTACAGAAGGTCTATCTACCTATAGGCTACCTGGATCTCTGAAATGTATTCCTAAATATGCTATTGCTACACTTTATGGCAAAAATTGCACTGGTCTGTTGGTCTTGAAAAAAAAAACCAACAGTGTTTTGTTGCTTAAGCTTATGTATTCAGTCATTATTCAATGGTATACTAAAATCCATGTGAAAAAAATTGCTTCTCACTGTTCTCAGGTCAAATATTTATATGCGATTAAAATGCGATTAATTTCGATTAATTAATTACAAAGCCTCTGATTAAATCGATTATTTTTTTTAATCGAGTCCCGGCCCTAATATATGTATATATGTATATATATATATATAGGGCTGTCAAAGTTAACCCGTTAATAACGTCGTTATTTTTTTTAACGTGCGATTAACGCTCAGTATTAAAAAAAAAAGAAACGCGCATTGTATCATTTACGGCCGTCAGTGGCACCTGTAATCTTGATCCAGATGGTGGCAGAAGAATAAGAAAGGGAATCAGAAGAAGAAGCAGGGTTGGCGGTTCGGGAAAAACACGGTGGACTGAAAAGTGAAAGGAAATGGAGAAAGGACTGATGAACGGCAAATTCACTTTCAAAATACTGCCAGATGGTTCGGTCGATAGGACAAAAGTTATCTGCACGTACTGTTGACATGAAATGAGTTAGCACTGAAGTACGTCGAGTCTCAAATATCATTTGCAAGCTCCATCTCCCCCTGATGTGGTGAAGCTCATCCCTACATGAGACCA
The DNA here is from genome assembly GCA_903131615.1 of Diplodus sargus. NCBI lineage: Eukaryota > Metazoa > Chordata > Actinopteri > Spariformes > Sparidae > Diplodus > Diplodus sargus. Next base: position 8,369 of record CAEMYA010000385.1, on the reverse strand, counting down.
AAGTCACCATGCCAACAACAGGTAAGCTGAAGAGGTTGGCGACAGTCCTGGAGAGAGAGAGAGAGGGTAATTGTGTGTGTGTGACACACAGAGAGAGAGGGAGAGAGAGTGTGTGTGTGTGTGTGTGTGTGTGTGTGAGAGAGCGAGAGAGAGAGAGACAGGCAGACAGAATCAGGTTCCTAACTGAAGTACTTTTTCACTTGTATTACAGGTACATAAGTGAACTTCTGGGAGAAGAGAAGTTTCTTAAAAGTATTAAGAACATGAAAAAATACATTAAGATATATCTAGACCAGAAAAAAATGTGCCAAAAAATTGCAATTAATCGCGAGTTAACTATGGACAAAATGACAATTGACAGCCCTAATATATATATATATATATATATATATATATATATATATATATATATATATATATAAAATATTTTCTATGGATGTTGTAGTGGCTTGTGAAGATAACAGCTATGGCTAATACTGGGGGATATTTTGTTATTTCACACTATTGTTCCTCAGGAATTTATTATTCTTCTTCCGTACGTTTTTAGGCACGCTTCTTCTCCTACAAATTTTGCGCTACAGAAACCATTCAAATATCAAAATGTTCAGCTTTTTAAGGACATGATGTATTTTTCCCCTTTCTATCTTTCATACTTTTGAAAATATTCAACTTTTTCTGGAACATTTTTCCCATTCATCCTTGTGGGGAATTTTTCAAATTTCATTCTGCTACAACTTAAGCATACCTTCAGCTATAGAAACTGTTCAACAATCAAAATATTCAGCTTTTTAAACACTCCTTAACCGGGCTTCGTGTAAAGCGAGGCCCAACATGACTTTAGACAATGATGCAGTCGTAGACAGAGTGGCAGAGACCAGTGTACTGCTCAAATGCTTGCTGATGATGTGATGATGAGGTTAGGACAGTTTACTTTTGTTGGGGGGTTTTGAGATGTATACCTTTGGAGGTTGGTTTCTGTTTCTCAATATTTGCTTTGATATCTGCTTGTTTTTTTTTTATTGCTTATTGTTAAAAATCTTAAGCTTCTGTATCACTTTTGTGGGTGGAGATGATCTATGTCTGAGATGAGGGGAGTTAAGCACCACAGGGGAAGTGATATAAGGACCACGGTGTGTCTTGTTCAGGTCCTCTTTATTTTTGTTCCTGTCTGCCATGCTGCCACATCAGTAAGTTTGATGATTGTAGTTATATTCTAGTTTCAAATTGTTTTGATTTGTCCTTTGAGTTTAACCTAAAGGCCATGCATCCTAATGCTTTGTATTTCTTTTGAACAGATCATGTTGTATTGTTTTGGTGTCGACAAAGACTTGATATGTCTTAACTTTGAGCAGATGCATTAATTAATGTAAGCTTGCTCAATACTTTGCTTAAAATTCTAGTTTATGGTACGTGTGGCAGTGTTTTGATTTATGTATGTTTGTTGTACAGATAATCATCCTTCCTGCCATTTGACCAACCATCTCCAACTAATAAACAGTTAAATGGCTTTTTTGGATCCTAAGTGTTTAAATGTGCACCCCAGTTAGAAATTCTATGGTCCAGTATGGTCCAATCCTCCTCCACATCATACATCATTAAATCATACAGCTCTTTTACACTTACCATTAAACACACGCACACAGTAGTTTTGATTGTTGAAAAAACATAGTGTGTGAATATGAGTATGCATAGTATGTGAGAGCATTATGCACTTCAATACACTCTACTGACGGACTAATCTGTGTGTTGTCTTTAATATCATTAGATTGTTTTTATGCTGCAAATTAAGTATTCATGTTAATATTACGGTTCCACTTGCAACCGTCATGCAATCGGATAAAAGGCCTCTCTAAACCAAGCTCCCGGGCTGAATTTCAACCCCAGCCCGCCCCTGCATGTTGGTCTGTATCAGGTGGCGAAAAACACAACTCCAAATGGATGCTAATGTTGCTCTGTGCCTGCTGGATGTGTAAAAAGATTCTTACTTGCCATCACCTTCACCCAGAATAAACAATCAAGTGAAACACTAAAATATCCAAATATCCCTCATAGGTGTATATGAAGTCCTTTTATGCTGATTGATTGGCTGCCCCCTGGTGGCCCAAAACATCCTTACAAATGCAAACTGCTCAGTGCACCAGTGGAACGTATCCTTATTCAGATTTAGATCAGGAAATATCCAATCAAAGAATGAGCGAATAAGAAAGTGATTCGGACCACAGATACTGTGTGATACATATACTGCATCTGGTTAGTATTAGACACAAGGGATGTCACAATTTCAAAAATCAGTTGAAAAAATGAGGCTGAAAATTCAAAGACAGTACAGGTGAAGAGAGAACATTGCCTGAGATCACTTTTTGATTTGCTTGAGAAGGTGGTTTATTTGGCACAATGTTGAAAAAAACAGAACTTTGTACAAACTGAATTTCTATCTTTTTTTTGTTGAATCGTTGAATGTTTGCGTTTTGTTGTTGAACTCTTGAACTCATTTTTGGCAGATTATATTTGAACCTGCCCAACCCTAGCCTTCAAAAAGCCACCAGGAGGAAGTCAAGCTATTGTTTTGAAATACTCCTGTCATTTTAAGTAAGTGACAGTGGTTGTAACAAATCTAGATGCGATGGTCCACCAGTATGAAGGTAGATTTGTGTCTTTATTATTCACTCAAAAAAAGGTTGCTTCAATCAAAATATATATTTTCAATTAAAAAAAAACCTTCACTTCAATAAAAAAAACCTTTTCAGTCAAAGAAAAAAAGTGTTTGAATGCAAAAATATAGTTGAAAAAAAATGCATTTGAACACTGTTTTTCTTTGATTGAAAATGTTTTCTTTGATAGAAGTGAAGGTCTTTTTTGTTTGAAGCAACTTTTTTGATTGAAGTAATGTTGTTTTGTGTTTGGGCCATATTATGGGTAGGACATTTGTGTCTTTATAATTCAAGCAAAAAAGAAGTTGCTTCAAACAAAAAAATATATGTTCAATCAAAAAAATGACTTCAATAAAAAAAAAAAACGTTTTCAATCATAGAAAAAAAGTTTTTGAATGCAGAAAAATATTTGAGACTCAAAAAATTGCATTTGAACACCTTTTTTTATTGAAAATGTTTTCTTTGATTGAAGTAATCTTTTTTTGTGTTTGGGCCATATTATGGGTAGGACATTTGTGTCTTAATTAATTATTCAATCCCAAAAAAGTTGCTTCAATCAAAAAAATGTTTTCAATCAAAGAAAAAACTCAAATGCAAAAATAAAAATCATGTAAAGTGTTGTTGGTTTTTTTTAAAATATTTTCTTCGATTTGAAGTGATTTATTTATTTTTTTGTATGAAGTGAAAAAAGTTTTGAAGTCTTTTTTTTATTGAATCATTTTGACACAAACATCCCGCAGTGGGCGGGTGCTTCCCCATTGGTAAGACATGTTTGAGGGACAAGAGTCTACACCAACAACATCTTTCTGACAAGCAAGTCATGGTCGCCAGCAAGCCAGGGTGCAGTGGTGGAGTTCTTTAGGAGATAAAACAGTATTAAAACGATTGGTGTCATGTTATTGACCTGCTCTGTTTGATGGGTGTAGGGTGCGCTAACGGTTAGCTGATAACGTTAGCCGATGGCCCTGCACACTGAATAAATTGTTTATTTCACTTAAGTACAGAGGCTTGCTATGTGCTAGTGCTATGTTATGTTATAATAAGTAACGTCAATTGTGGTCAAACAACAGTCCACAGGCCAACTGTTGCCCGCAGCGCTGCCTGTTTAGCAGCAACAGGTCATGCAGAGTCTGAGTTTATCTTCTCACACAGCCCACGGGATTACGTCTATTACTGTGGTCAAGTTAGCCATGGTTCGCGTTTGCTTGGTCAAATCAGCCGCGCGTTGTTTTCTAGTGCGTGAATCTACTAACATTTACGGTAATCCCAATGAAACCACTCTAAAGAGCTTCTGGTAGTGACTGTGCGGCAGACTGCAGTCTCACATCAGACCCATGAAACATATGGTACTTTTACAGTAATTATTCCCGGTAATAAACTGAAGGTATCACGAAGGTATGCGTCTGGATTTCAAAGGACGAAAGAAAAACATAAGGATATTTCACCCAACTTTGACGTGGAATAAAAATCTTATTTTCCATAAGTAGTCCAATATTCATACACTACTGAACTGAGTACTTCCTAGACTACGTGCACGCATAATATGAAGTACTTTTACTCAAAATCCTGACCAGATCACAAAATGAAGTATATTTCACCCAACTTTGACATGGAATAAAACACTTATTTTCCATAAGTAGTCCGTGATTCATATACTACTGAACTTAGTACTTCCTAGACTCCTTGCATGCACGATATGAAGTACTTTTACAGTGGACTTTTTAAGTAAACCTCTGTCAAAATCCTTACCAGAGATATAGAATAAGTCTTTCCGCCCAAATTTGATGTAGAAATTTACATGTAACCAAGTATTATTAGACTTTGGTATTGCTCCCTTCTTTTTAAGTAAAAGATCGGAGTATTTCCTCCCACACTGTGCAAATCTGAAACTTGGATTCATGAGTAGGTATTTTTTCCAGTCATAACGACACCCTAAGCATATAACTCCTGGTACGAGAAGTACCAGGAGTTAAAGGAACAACTTGAACAGATGTAGAAGGTGAAGTCTAAATCTATCACTGTGAAATCATTAGCTTTTATTAATAATGATTTGTGCATGAGAGAAAGCAGGTACAGCAGGGGAATGAGGCCACAGATGAGGTCAAATGATATTCTTTGTGCTTATGTGACTGTTATGATACATGATGTTGAATAAATCATACAGAGAGGCAATCTGGAAAGGAAACTGTGAACTGTGTCCTCATCGTGATCTGGTC
>CAEMYA010000384.1:1262999-1275701 GCA_903131615.1 Diplodus sargus | reverse complement strand
ACCATTTACATAGTCTTCTCTGGTCTCAAGCTGGAGAGTGATGAACGTTATCCTCAGCCCGTTCCAATATAAAGCGCGCCCAAATCTGAAGCCCGCAGATATCTTCAACCCAATCTGTTGGGTCAAAAGATTTAACCCAACCTTGGATAAAAACAACCCAAACAGCTCAAATCCCCAGCAACCCAGCAGATGGGTTATGAAAATAACCCAGCATTTTTTAGTGTGTAGACAGCTCATTGAGCGGGTTGGCCGGCTGCTGCGATACGTCGACTTCGCCGCCATATTGGAGGCGGCAGCTCAGCCCTGTGAACTATGACAAGTCAATGGAGTGAACTTTATAAAGCCACCTTCTACAAAGTGCTATAAGTTAATGTATCTCATTTACACATTCACACACGTACTAATATATTCAGGAAACAGATAGGAACCAAAAACAATGTCTCTGATAATTCTAAACATTATCTTCTCCTTTTGTGTTCAGTGTACAGGTCAGCACCAAACTACAGGATGGATTTTTAGGTGTTTACAGCTGCCAATGTATATAACACTGTTACTGTGATGATACATGACAGTTAAATATTTAATCTGTGTATAATAACCAGATCCTGACAATGTGACGTCTGTGGGAATAAAACGTACCAACGTCGTTTTTATAAATACAGTGATTTTTGATAATCTAAGTACTAATAATAACAATCATGGAGACAAAAAATTAACAAAGTCTGAAAATCAAGATAAGAACCTGCAACAGGCAGTGAGCCTGCTTTCTTTTCTTTTAACAGTGAAGAGATATACTCTATGACAGAACATTATAAAATATTATATTGCATAAAATAACATTTCATGGTAAAAAAAACAACTAAAGTTGCAGTAGGCTACTTTTATAAATATGCACCATGTATAATTTATATTATCATTTATTATTATTATTATTATTATTATTATTATTGTTATTATTATTATTTGTATTATTATTTGTATTATTATTATTAGTAGTAGTTTTATTTATTTATTTATTTTATTTTATTTTATGTTATTTATGTTCTGCATATTCTTGACTTTGAATGAGAGCAACTGTAACGCAAGCAATTTCCTTTCCTGATTTCCTGATTCTGAATCATATATTATGCAGTCAGTTGTACATATTTAAAGTTAACCAAGTTGACAGAATGGTAGACAGATGTCACATTTACATGTTAGGATGTGGTTATTATAAACACAGATTAAATATTGAACTGTCGTGTATCATCACAGTAACAGCGTTTCATACATTGGCAGCTGTAAACACTATGCCTCTATGTAAAAAGTTGCTCATCACAACAAACATGGCAACAAGATGTGACCTGTGAACCCTGGATGATGTGCGCAATATCTCATTGGACAGCAGCTTTGTCCATCACACACTCTACATCATGATTGGTTGGTTGATTTTGAAGACTCGCAATAGGGAAAGACAGCTGGCAGCGAAAACAAAACACATGTGGACCTGGAAAAAGAAGGTAAGCTACATAATTAATGTAATTTGAGTGAATTGAACATTTAGAGGGCAAGTGTTCATGTTGGTTATGATTCCCTCGGCAAAAATGTGTCTGCATATCGTAACGTTAGCGCGTTAGCTATTGTTAGCATCAAACCACCTTATGACTATGAACTTGTTAGCATTAGCAGCATTAGCTATATTAGTCCGGTTATGGGGGGAATTAAACCCGCTGGGAATTCAGCGACCTCAGCCGAAATATGTAACATAGATTAGTTTAGACGGTGTGTAGAGGGCTTAGTTTTAAAGCTAATGTTATAGCTACAAATAAGCCTCTTAAACTGAGCAGAGGACATCAGCTAACTCTGTCTACAGCTAGCGCGGTTTTAAGCTGTAGTTAAAACTCTGGTTTTATTTTAAACTACAGGCCATCCTAGGATATAGGCAAGGGGGTAAAATAATGCTCTAAAATTAGGTTACATTTTGCTGTGGGGAAAAACTGACATGGCCATTTTCAAAGGAGTCCCTCAGTATACACTGTATGAAAATAGATACTATGGGTACCCGCAGGTCTCCCCTTTGCAGATATGCCCACTTTAAGTTAAATGCATGCAATTTGGGGTAGAAATCGTGTCTTTTGCATGCAGTTGTAACAGGGTTGTTATAGATTAAAGCGAAACTCTCGCCAAAAAGCAACCAAGGCTTTATTTGGGATTGAATATGAGTCAAATCTTCGTGTAAAAGCATAATTACGACGAAAGAGGCACTTTTAAGATTTACCGTAGTCTCAGTTTTGGGCACGTTCATTTTGAACGGAAGAGTTAGGGACACGCTAGCATCAACATCGCTATTTTTAGAACTCACTCTGGGATCGACACTTTTTGCCTGCCATGACGGCAACGCGCAGGAGATGCAGCAGCTAATGTGAGTAGTTCAAAAACCTTCTTTTTCATAAACTCTGTGTACACAAATAATGTTCTCAATGATCGTGTTCATGAGTAGAGACCCTGGTGATGCTACGAGCAAAGTTTCATGTTGTGTCGAGCCTTCTTAGTGTTCTAAAAATAGCGATGTTGATGCTAGCGTGTCATGCCCCGAGCACTCCCGTTCAAAATGAACGTGTCCAAAACCGAGACTACGGTAAATCTTTAAAGTGTCTCTTTCGTCGTAATTATGCTTTTACACGAAGATTTGACTCATATTCAATCCCAGATAAAGCCTCGGTTGCTTTTTGGCGAGAGTTTCGCTTTAATCAAGTTCTTCGAAATGTATTTTTACATTCCTTCAGTATTTATTTTATTTTGCATGCAAGGTATTTTGTTGTTTTCCATTCTCATTATTTTCTTGTGAAACAAGTTCATATCTTTTGTGTTTATCCATGCAAGGCTCCTTTTATATGTTGTAATTAATTATGGCAACATCATCAATTTCTCCCTGTTCCCATTGTCGACTGCAGCGTTGGTATGTACTGTGACAGCTCCGTGATTTAATCAGATATTAATCTATGAAACTGCCTTTATATAAGTTTAAGTTCATGTTATGTTATTTGAGTTCTCCTGTCACGTTTTTTTTTACTATCACTATGTCACTGTTTTATTGTTCATTATTTCTGTCTTTTCTTTCTTTGAGTGGAACTGCGCTAGCTTGTCATGACTACGAACTTAATGAATTGGCTCTTCAGTTAGTCATGACAACCGGTGAGCCCCGAGCAGTACTGTTTGAGATGTAAAATGTAAATTATGTAATATGGCGACTGTTACAGTTGTTTATTTTATTATTTTTTAATGTGTAGGGCAAGGAGCTGTACAACAGATCACCACCGGCCACGTTATTGTGTTTTTTTTATTATTCAACAGATGTGCTTCGCTGCTAAATAATCTGCTGTGCTGTGAACCCAAGGAAAAGTCGTTGGGTGGTCTCTTCAGTCTGCTGAGGTTGAGCTAAATAGATGAGGTAACACAATACAATTGTTCTTTTCACCATTCCCTAAATGAGGCATTTGATTATCTTTGCATACACTTTTTCCAGCCGCTCCCCTGATGTTGCTCCTGCCCCTGACTCGTGAGAGCCACGCCCCTTCCTTGCATGTGGCAGCCCCCTTGAGGGCTGAAGCTGGGGCTGGGACTGGGGATGCGGTGGGACACACGATCAATGTGCAGGCGCAGGTTTCACGTGGGGCGTGCTGGAGATTTGGGGGAGGAGGTGGAGAGGGACTTGAGCTTGTTAACATCTCCCCCTCACTGTTAGGATGAGGGAGCCGATGTTTGAAGTGGAGGACCTACAGGACCCCATCTTATGTCCAACATTTGATTTCGGCCCACTAGATGACACCAATGAGCTGTTGGAGAGAGAGAGAGTGGCTGATGATAAAACTGATAATAATAATAATAAGAGTAACCAATTGTTGTCTAATGTGCCGGGGCTTGCGTCCAGTGGGATGGTGGAGAAGCTCTCGGGAAGCTCAACAGGCGAGGGGGAGGATCCTCCCAGAGGGGGGGCTACTCTCACTAGCTGCGCCGACCGGGAGACTCCTCCCACCCCAGAACCTGCTCCACAGGGTCCACTGAGAAGACCAACACGTCACCCAAATGCCATCCAAAAAATCCGGAGTTGGTCATTTGAGGTGACGGATCCAGTGGTGATCCTGGGAGATTCTAATCTATCCAGAGTCCCTGCTCACGGTTATCCGTCAGTCCAGGTTGAGAGCTTCCCGGGAGCCCAAATCCATCATCTCAAAGGAGTTATTGCCAAACTGGACGCAAGCACTGCCACTCAGAAAGCTGTGTTGTCAGTAGGCCTTAACAACTGCCTGCGAGAGAATTTGTTGGACACTATTACAAAACATATATATCTCGATATTTTCCCTTAGACTTGAATTAACACTTTGATGCATACAATCATGCCAGTATGACGATTCTACGTGTCTACATTAAAACATTGTTCATACTGCATTAATATGCTGATTTCATGGATTAAAGCAAAAAAAAATCTTTTGACTGAAATGTTTTTTCGAGCTGTAGCCAAGTCATATTCCCAATTTATAATTTGTGAAACATGTTACAGGGCACGTTACTTGACATGCTAAAAAAATAAGATAAGATTTACAGCCTCACCTCACACCATGCTCTCTAATGCAGACATCACGTTTACATATTTGACCAACAGTGTTTTACAGGAGGATTATCTGAACAGCTGTTCTATTCACACTTAAATTGTTTGTCTTTTCAATGTAATTTTCAATCTATAAAATCAAACTGTGCCTTTTTTTTGCCAAGCTTCTCTCAAGATTTACAGAACCTTATTAGTACGCTATTTTTCTACTTCTCTTTCTTCTCATCATCATTATCATTAATTATTATTATTATTATTATTGTTTAAAGTGAGCCTCTTATCGTTTAACATAAAAATACATCAAACAGCAACTTTTGCAGCCTTGTCAGTCTGATGGCGAGTTTATCACCTTTCTGTCATCACTAACATGCTGTTAATAATCAAAGAAGTTCTGAGGCTTTACATTTGTTCTATATGTTATAATACAAGATTTCAGCATTGAGCTACAATACTTCTTTCTTGGGAATCAATTCCCCCTCCATTTTTCATAGCACCTGCTGCTGCCGTTACCTGAGATCTCTGCTGCTACATGCTGTCGGGCGTATGACTTTGCACGCACGACAGAATGTGATGTACGTAACTAGGTGCGTTTGTTTTATCTCTCTATGCGGAGAGATGAGAGAGAGTGAGAAAAACCTCTAGGTCAGTGCCCGCGACTAAAAGCAACTGTGTGACAATTGAATGTATACTCGAATATTCACGATATAGTCATTTTCTACATTCCACAGAGAACAAGCCGCGATACATCGAGTATATTCGATATATCGCCCAGCCCTAGTTTCAACAGTTGGTGGCTTTGGCTCGGAGGACGTTCCCGAACGCACAAATATATGTGCCTTTGATACAATGTTCAGACCAACTTAGCCCCAAACAACAACAACTAGCAAAACAGACAAACATCTTTTTGCAAAAACATTTTACAACATTACAGATGGTGGAAACCAATGTTTTCACGGTGCACGACCAAGATCCTGTGCATTGGACAGCCAAAACTGCTTTAGAGATTTTCAAAAATTGGATGAAACAGTTAAACTAAAAGTTGGGGGAAGGACAATTTCCACCCCATCCCGTCTAATATTTTAAACTTGTCCGAAACATTTGTGTTGGACCAGGAAGAACAGGAGGTGCTGGATCCAATCACTTTTCCTTTGTACATTCCAATCAACGTGGAATTGAGCACACATGTCGAAGTGCTAAACTCCTCCCTGTCTACGCCCCCATCTAAATATGCAAATAAATTTAAATAGGGCCTGCACCGGGGATTCCCTCTCTGCACCATCAGATTTACACGATGAGTGTAGCTCCTCCACCAGCACCTCCACCTCGCACCCTGGCGTCTCCACCGGCTCCTTCACCAGCACCTCGCACCCTGGCGTCTCCACCGGCTCCTCCACCAGCACCATGCACCCTGGTGTCTCCACCGGCTCCTTCACCAGCACCTCACACCCTGGCATCTCCACTGGCTCCTCCACCAGCACCATGCTCCCTGGCGTCTCCACTGGCTCCTCCAGCACCACGCGCCCAGGCGACTCCACGCCAGCTGCTGACGTCTGCCCGACTGGCCGTGTCCTCACACAAGCTCTGCTGGAATCACAGGAGGAAATAGTGAGAGCAATCTGTGGCGTCAGTGATCGTCTATGGCGGTGTGTCACGTTGTGCAGGACACCACAGGCCAGCACAATGCGGCACACCTTCTCAGGTGTGTACAGCAGCACCCACTCCCCTCCTTGGTCAGTGCCGGGGTTAGTGAGAGGAGTCATTCATTCATAACGAATGAGAAGAAACACCATTTTCATTAGTTTAATATTTATTACCCCAAAAATTTAGACAATAACAAGGATAGCCCCAAATAACAAAAATTGACAATGTCAGTAGCGGGTGTTTCCACCATTTCCCCCCAATGACAGCTTGACAGCGACGTCTCATGCTCCTCACTAGCCTCATGATGTTGTTCTGAGGCAATGCGTTCACTCCTCCACAAGTGCTACACGCAGTTCTGCCAGGTCACGTGGGGGTGGGGTACGATCATCCAGTCTCTGCTTCAGCTGGTCCCAGACGTGCTCTATGGGGTTCAGGTCAGGGGACATTGCTGGCCATACCATATGAGGCACTCCGACTTCCTGAAGTCGAGCTGTGACAATTCTGGCACGATGTGGTGGAGCATTATCATCCATGAACAGAAAGTTGGGGGTGTGCTGGCGGAATTGGGGGATGATGATGGGTTCTGTGATGTCTCTGAGGTAAGAACGTGCAGTGACTGAGCCATCTACAATAACCAAATCTGTTTTGCGCTGACTGGTGATGCCTGCCCAGACTGTTGCACCTCCTCCACCAAAGGGAACCCTGGGGACCAGGTTGACCTCGGCGTATCGCTCACCTCGCCTACTCCAGCAACTATTGGTAAAAATGAACGAGTCAGGCGTTGAACCAGGCCACCTTGCCATGATGTTGGTGAGCTGTATTTGCGCATCACATATCATTTGAACATTAATTGAATGAAAATGTTTCCTGTTCACAAAAGCAAATTCATCTTGTGATGGCGCTTTTATAGCAACATGTGTGCAGTCAATAGCTCCGATTACATTAGGGAAACCGGCTCTTGCTGCAAATTGCGCTTTAATGTTGGCCTGTTCAACAGCATTGTATGGGAATTCGATGTACCTGGATGACATTCTTATGATCCTGTCCCACACAGCTGGCATGGCTCGGCTCAGAGTGGACTGGCACACTCCTGACTGGTCGGCCAGTTCCCTCTGGAAGGCTCCTGTTGCCAGAAACCCCAGAGTGGTCAGCACCTGTGTAGGCACTGACAACCCCTGGCTCCTGGCTGTGTTTCGTTCGCCTTCACCCCGCCTTTCCGAAACCCCGCTGTTCCGAACATAGACTTCAATTCATCGTAATGGCGGGGTTTCCCTTTTTTTCAAAGACCCCACTATTCCGAAAAGGCTATTGGGGAAACCCCAATTGTTTTCAATTGACTAAATGACTAATTGTTTTCACATAATTAACAGTTTCCCAGCATCACCTTTTAGTGTCGCCAAAGGAACAATAGCTGTAGAAACGTGCGTATGCCAGCCATGAAGCTGGCGTGGGGCACCACACATTTCCACGGTCATTTCACTTTTGATACATCTGAACGTTGGCGTGGAAAATGACCCCAAATGAGGCCCTTCTCCAGCTACTAGAACTAGGTCTTACGCGGAATGTTTTTATTTTTGACACTAAATTTTATCTACAAATCCACGGTACGGCAATGGGAAAGAAGTTCGCCCCAGCATACGCCGATATTTATATGGCTGACTGGGAACGAACTCTCTTCCCCAAGTGTCTTAAAACTCTGCTTCTTTACGTAAGGTATCTGGATGATATATTTGGACTCTGGACTCACTCAGAGTTGGATTTTAAAAAGCCATCATGATTCTATAAAAGTTAAATATAATTTAAAAAACCTCACACATTGAGTTTTTGGACACTGAAGTTTTTATCATAAAAGAAGACGCAATAAAGTGGACACTGGGGACGAGAGTGTTTTTTAAACCCACAGACACGCCTTGCTACATAAAACTTGTTTCCATACGAAACACACTTTTAAGGGGATTGTAAAATCTCATCTTATAAGGTTTCGTAGGATCTGCACTAGGCGAGATGTGTTGAAAGGGCTATGTCAACACTCTTTGGCGCTCTTAGGAAAAGAGGCTATAGCTGCACTTTTTTGAGGTCAATTAAGGTAGATGTGGAGAGTGGTTTCGAGGCGGGAGAGTGGATCACCGGAGTGGAACAGAATAAAAACTTGGTTCCTCTGGTGACCAACTTCTCCTCGGCCTCCCTCCTTCTAAACTCATGTGTCAAAACAACTTTTACAAGGCTACAAGGTGTCACAGAACGACTCTTTGATTTTAGAGTCATTTCTGCTTTTAAAAGGAACAAAAATCTAAAAGATTTTTTGGTTCACGCCTTCCTACCATCTAACACACCGCAGCATAAAAACAAACACTTTAGGGCGATCACATTTGCCTCAAATAAATACACAACATCGGATGCCCCTGTCTGGCACAGAGTTCCACTGGAGTGCACAAATGTGGTTTATTTGATTGACTGTAAAATATGTGAGAAACTGTATGTCGGACAAACACAAAATAAGGTGCTGGAGCGGCTTAAACAACATCTCTACCATATTAATAAAACAACTAAAGTGTCAGTGCTATATGATCACTTCCTGACACATGGGGCAGAAAATTTGAGAAGGCTGGACAGACAGCCTCCGGCATCTGGATCTCCATCACCCCCACAACTGCTCCTAAGCCCAGCCAGTGAACCACAGGACAGGCTGGACAGCCAGCCTCCGGCCTCTGGACCTCCAGCACCCCCACGGACACCCCTAAGCCCAGCCAGTGGAGCTAAGGGCAGGCTGGACAGCCAGGCTCCGGCCTCTGGATCTCCAACACCCCCACAGACAGCCCTAAGCCCAGCCAGTGGAGCACAGGACAGGCCAGACAGCCAGGCTCCGGCCTCTGGATCTCCAAGACCCCCACAGACACCCCTAAGCCCAGCCAGTAGAGCTAAGGGCAGGCTGGACAGCCAGGCTCCGGCCTCTGGATCTCCAACACCCCCATAGACACCCCTAAGCCCAGCCAGTGGAGCACAGAACAGGCTGGACAGCCAGGCTCCGGCCTCTCGATCTCCAGCACTCCCACAACCAGCCATGAGCCCATTGAGAGGAGCCCAGGCCAGGCTGGACAGCCAGGCTCCGGCCTCTCGAGCTCCAGCACTCCCACAACCAGACATGAGTCCAGTGAGAGGAGCCCAGGCCAGGCTGGACAGCCAGGCTCTGGCCTCTCGACCTCCAGCACTCCAACAACCAGCCATGAGCCCAGGCCAGGCTGGGCAACCAGGCTGCTCCCTCTCCACCTCTAGCACTCCCACAACCACCCCTCAGCCCAGCCAGGGCAGCCCAGGCCAGGCTGCTACCCCCAAGACCTCCGGCTGACACCCTCCACCCTCCAGGAACCTTACCCGCCAGCCAGACCTGCGTACCCACACTTAAGCCCCCCTCCCCTGGCTACACCCCTCCAGCCACACCGGCCCTCCGATGGCGGGTCACGGTTGCCGATCGGTCTGGAGAAGAAGAAGAAAGCCATAGTTTGTTTTGCTGGCTGGTGGTGGTGGGGGCGGACCGCCCCGCCACCCATGTCCGAAGGGAGACACCCGAGGCACGGGGAGAGGATGGCGGGTCTCCCGAGGCCCAGTTCTGGAGACCTCTGTTTTGAAAAAACTGGGTTTCTGAAATTGTGCGAAGGGTCGCCTGCAAAACCCCCCAGGAGCCACCTTACACCGTGAGTACGAGAAAATCCCCGTACTCACGATATAAGCCAACTCTGGGGGGGTTCTGTGGGTGACCATCATATTTTCGTGCCCCTGGTACTCTACGTTAAAAAAGGAGATCTAAGCTTCCTTTTGAAAAAGTTGAACGTGCGCAAAAGATGCTGCAAGTTGTCAGTTTAACAGTCATGCAGTAGCATTTTCTGCCTATATAAAGCCCCACAGTGGTGTTATGTGTTAGGCCAGTGACGGTTTATACGGACTATGGTTAGGCTTAGTAACATGAATATTGTATTCAGTAAATTTGCTGGTACGCTGCAGCTATGAGATTGAATTTAATTGTGTTTACACACCTAGGGCAACTACAGTCTTGTGATGTGATACAGGAAACGTTTTTTTTTGTTGTTTTTTTAAATCACAATTGTCAGGCCTGGACTTGAAGGAGGACTCAGATGAATCAAAGAATCAAAGAAAGAATCAAAATTCAACAGGCTTTTATTCTGAAATTAGTGGCTTCAAGACAGAGAGAAAAACAAACAGGTTATGAAACCTATACCTGACTACGCTTGACACTAGAGAAAGACAAAAACAAAATAAAATAGAAAACCACACCAATGGTGGGAACTCAAGAGAACCGGAGAACTACAACCTACAAACTGACTAAGCACAAAACTAACTAGAAAAGGTAACAACAAAAATTCGCTCACAAGGAGGAAAACACAGGCTATAAAACAGAGCTACTCTATGGCACAAAAGAACAAAGACATCAAAATCGCTCCAAAAGGGAGAAAAGCAAAAGGCTAAACTGAAACTGAGAGCTGAGCTGCACTATAAAAAATTACAAACAAAAAAAAATCACTCTACTTGAGGCACAGAAATAACAAACAACAACAATGAATTTCAATACATAACAAGCCAAGACTGTGACGAAGGGCTGGGGTGCACGAAGGAACGAGACACACTGGCACAAGACAAACGAAGACGCTGACTATTTAACACATGAAGGAAACAGGTGAAAACAATCAGAGATGACGTCAGACCGGCACGTGAGGAAGGGCAAGTGACCTGAGACGAGAGGGGAGTTAGACTTTCAAAAATAAAACAGGAAGTTCACAAGATAAAAACCCAAGACGAGACAAAACCTCACCGCTGTGTAACAAGAATACTTTTTTCTGCTCGGTCCTGTGGAGAAAAAGACATTAATACCACTTACATTGCTTTCATATGTGAATATCACAGAATAATTGAATCTTTGTCCATTAAAAAAAAACATTTCAGGTCAAATTCGATGACTATGACGGAGCCATTGGCTTTGTAAATGTCAGAAACGTTCACTGAAGTTTGTGGTGAGTATAAAGCTAGTCATGTAAATCTGTGTGCCTTTACAGTACATATTTGTGGTTCATGGGTTGTTTGTTTTAAGGATTTAATCCTCGGTATAAAGATGAATAAATTCCTGTACGTGTATCGTTACAGCCCTACTAGCGACGCAGGTGGGAAGTGACGAACACGTCCGGACAAGTTCCTCGGTGCTAGTGCCACAGTGACGTGCCACTGCCAAGTAGCCTACGGGTCATTCGCGTTATAACGCGTTAATTTGCAGTGTAATTAATTCATCTAATTAATGCGTTAAACTGACAGCCCTAATTAAAATCAATGCCGAGCTCAAAAGGGGAAGAAAAGAAAGTAACGCAAGAGTTACTTTTCCTGGTAACTAATTACTTTTATATTGGAGTAATTCCGTTACTAACTCAGTTACTTTTTGGGAGAAGTAACAAGTAACTATAATTAATTACTATTTTAAAGTGACGTGACCAACACTGTCAGTTAGTGATGTAACCGCGTGTGTCCGCATGTCCTCGGTTTCAAAGGATGACTTCTGCTCCCCTGTGCGCTTACTCCCTCACTGGCAGAGACTGAAACTTTTGCAGACAGAAACGTATTCCAGCATTTTCGTTTTTCTGTTCATAACGTACATGTCCATGTTACAGCCTGTCATGAGCCATGAGCCTTACAATAGCCTGTCATGAGTCTACTCGCTCTGCACTGAGAGCTAGCTTGTCTGCGCATGATCGTAGCTCGTACAGAGAGGGGACTCGTCAGTGGCGATCGAAGCTGTTTCCGAAATAGTCACGATGGAGAGCTTGTCTGATATCGAAGTGGAAGAGATCGACAACGAACCTTTTGAATTAGACGGTAGACCATATTTGTTCGAATCGGAGTATGCAGATGAGGAGTTACTTGAACTAGAGAACGAAAGAGTGCTGCTCTCCTGTCTGCAAGAAGAAAATGGCTAGTGCAAGGAAACCAGAATGGTTTGTGTGGACCGATTATGAGGTCAAACTGCTGCTGCGACTCACACTCAACTACAAGGTGAGTAAGTTTCAAGAAACACGAACGCAAGCAGTCGTCCGCCATTGTTGTTGTTGTTGTTATGAGACGTCGTGGGGTTCAGAGGTCAGAGGCAAGAGGTCGAGGGGTGGGGCGATGGCGTCATCGTTTCGAAAAGTATGCGGATTCGCCGTCCACAAGAAAACGGGAGGGCTACGTTTTCAGATGTTTCCACCCTGAGAACCGGTTTCAAAAAAGTGCGTTTTCAGGATCCATGTGGACGATCGGCCAAAACGATGCAATACATGTGTGTTTCCACAAAGGAACGTTTCCGTCTGGACGGCCTCTCAGTGCAGAGCGAATAGACTCATGACAGGATATTGTAAGGCTCATGGCTCATGACAGGCTGTAACATGGACATGTACGTTATGAACAGAAAAACGAAAATGCTGGAAAATGTTTCT
>CAEMYA010000384.1:1216768-1262919 GCA_903131615.1 Diplodus sargus | reverse complement strand
GGAGCATGTTAAGATGCTTAAAACACAGTGTAAAGACGTGACCCCATGCTGTTAGCTGTCAATGCTAACTCTCCGTTCAAGGAGCCTTGTAAGGGGTGGACCAAAAGTGTTCGCGTTTTCGGTACTAGCAAGTCAAGGGTAGCTTGAGCAATAAAGCTGCATGTTGAAATCGACCGAAGTTCTCATTGAACTACCCAGATAACCTTTACATTTGGCCCGGATCCATTTTAAGCCCCTTGTCTCCGTTTGTAGCTCAGATACGTTTTCTGATTGTGCACCAGATCCGTGCCAGATAGAGGTTTCAGCTTAAACATATCAACTGCCATCAGTTTCATATTTCTATTGCTTTACAGATCTGGCCCAGGTCACTTTTCCAGCAAGTAACCGAAAGACATTAGCTGTGTCTGACACTGATTTGGTCCCAATCTGCAATCCAGATCTGAGCCGACACTGTTTTCACATAGGCTACATTGATGTGGCCTGAATCCGTGATACAGGTCTGAGCCGACTGCATTCAACAAAGGCTAAAAACTGCTCTGGCCCATGTCTGCAATACGGATTTTAGCCGACACTGTTTTGACATAGACTTCACTGGTGTGGCCCGAGTCTGTGATACAGATTTGAGCCAACTGCATTTAACAGTGGATTTTGCCCATTTAAAATATCCCAGCTAAAGAAATAGTTGGACAGACCGGTTATTTCAGTATAGGCCTATCTCACAGTCTATATTCATACAGAAAAACATTCATCCTTGCATTCAACATTCATCCTTGCAGTTATCTAGTATTTTGTTATGGTAGACAACAGAGATAGAACCCAAACGCACTACTCGACTCAGGAAAATCAGTTCAAAGTGATATTTATTGGTGACACAGTGAGTCCCATGGTGCAAGAGGAATAGTGGAGTGCTGGGGAGTCCCAGGGTCCCGTGAGGAGTGCTGGTGGTGGCGGGTGAAACGTCTCTTGATTTGGCGTCCTCTCCTGTAATGGCGGAGTGACACGTTCACGCAGTCCGTGTCGCGCCGATCGGAGGCTCCCAAGATGGAGGATGGCTGGCTGTGACCGGCAGCGGCAGGAGAAGGCGAGCAGGTGGTTAAGCAGGCAAGCAGATGAACAGACAGGCAGGCAGGCAGGCAGGCACGGAAGGATCAACTGTGGCAGAGGAAACAACAGGTTAGTAAAGTCGCACAAGCTGAACACACCAGAGATAACGATCTTTACAAGGAGCCAGGATCAAACTGACCACTCAGGCTGAGAGTATGAACTGGCGAAGAGTGATTGGGAATCCGGAGGCTTTATGGAGAGGTTGATTAGTGAGATGAGATACACCTGGCGCTACCTACTGGAGAGAGAAACCACGCCCATGCACAAGAACACAGACAGGGGAGGGGGAGACAGGAGGATCAGACAGACACGGGGAACAAACAAGAGGAGAAGAGGGGCTGCCATGATGTAGATCATGACATATTTGTTCTTCCTAATAGTACGCCCGCCTCTATGGGACCCCAATATGCACGAATTGGGAGAGAAGAGAGAGAGAGAGATGCTGACATTGGCACAGGTCCGTTTTAGGTCCGTCTTACGACAGCGCCAGAAGTGCCAAGTGAACATTGGTCTCGCTGGACTGTTGTAATACAGATACGGCCCACATCCGTAATACAGACCTCAGCCGTGACGTGCCACTGTCACTGATGCTACAACCTGCAGCTTATGTAGATCTCTAACCGCCTCCTTGCGCAAGCAGAAGAAAAACCTCACAGCCCTCTGCTTTGAGGCAGTCAGAGAACTTAGTGCTAGCTGCAGATTGTGGCATCAATGACACTGTCAGATGATGTTTAGCTGGTAGCCTACAATTACAATCAAAACGACGTGTGTATGGCTTATATCGTCATTCTGCTGGCGACATTTGGGTTTTATTGGAAAATATTTTGGCTAGTGGAGGCAATTTGGTATGACGATGGGCCTGCGTTTTCTAAAATTATGTGACCGCTGCAAATGAACATAGAGTTTTGGGAGGTTTGATCACGCTTCCTCACATTTGAGCACTTGCATATATGCCGATACATCTGGAACAAGCACGGCGGCTTAATATGACCGCAACATTGATGACACGATTTGTATTCCTGTAGTTGCATTTATATTTTGAACGAAAACGATTGTATTTGTGAGAGTGTGCTGCCTGTAATTCGCCTTTGACATATAGCCTATGCGGTCAATCGTCTCAAAATTCCTAGCCTGCAGTCAAAGTATAGATTTAAGCAATATTACCCGAGAGGGTGTGCTCAAACGTCATTTGAGCACGATGGTGATGAGGTCGCAAGCAGAATGGAAGTGCTCAAATTAAATGTATAATCAAAATATATCCATGTTGATCGACAATTTGCTCTCAAATTTTAAAGGTTTTTGCGAGTGTGCGTCGCATTTCCATGGAAACACATGTGGTCGGACTAATAACTGAAACAAAATCAGTCACGTCAGTAGACTCATATGTGTAATGGAACGTAGTTTACCACTACAGCAAATAATCCAACCCTTAGTAACGACCTAGCAACAGAAAGGATGTTCTAGTCCCAGATGATGAACTCTGAGCTGACGTTAATGTTTTATAGCGGTCTCGGTATTTCCCGAACTAAATCAATACTGCACAGATAAACAGAAAATGCTCATTTTTATCGCCCATCCAAATTAGGGGTGGGAATTGACAAGTTGAGTCAGGCGTGCTGTCATGCTGATTTGAGCACGGTCTAAATTTCTTGTTGAAATTTGAAATCCAAAAAAGTCTCCTGAGTGAGCCTTGGTTGTCAAACTGTGGGGCCAGAGGTAGCAAAATAGACCAAGAGCATCACCTGGCCATGGCCATGCTTCACTTTAAACATTGTGTACATTCCAGGGTATTCTTCATTCTTCATCCTCCAGCCATAACCACTGGTCAGGAGGCCCAAAAAGTTCTGGTTTTGTTCCATTGCTCCAAAGAAATAACTGCCAAACCTATTGTCACTCTGTAATATGCTTTTGGTTCAGTATTCTGTTCTGTTCATGCCTATAGAACAGCAGTATGTTTGGATGAGGAAGAATGAAGCATACACTGAAAAGTGCACCCTGTCTAAACTGATATATGGCAATAACTAGACTCTGGGCCTATTTTGCTTCCTCTGGCATTGATAATCAGCTGCAAAGGGGTAGGTAGGTTAATTAAAATATTTAGAAAACCTCATACTGTCCATAGAAACTGATAGGAATGTATGTAAACTGGAGTTTATGGTCCTTTAGTAATGGACTTATATTTCTCAGGAATGCTACCACACATTTTGGTGATATTTTGTGTTGAATTTGGGGAAACCAAAATGAATGAAGAAATTCTATACTTGTTACCAAATCGTTATTTTTGTTAAACCAGACAACTTCTCCAGTCACATAAAGTCTTAAGAAAGCACCTTACAACATACTTTCCATTTCTTTTCCAGATGCTGAAAACATGACGCAAACTGTTGAGACAAAGGTATAATACTCATATTTCCATTCCATTCCAAATTCCATACTGGTTTTTTTTTTATTTTATTTTTTTATTATTATTATTCAATTTACATTTGAGATAGTTACCTACATTTTGAAAAATGAACAGACGCAAGACACATGTTTCCAGTTCAGCGTTGAGGAGAAGAGCCAGGGTGGACCTTAATAGAAGGTTAACTGATATTGGCCAGGAAACACCTGCAGCCACACACCCTCCCAGAGATATTGTTGGGTCTCCAACAGACGATGCTGCAGAACCTGAAAATTAAGTAATGGAGGAAAATCTTGGATTAGATCTGATGGCAGCTGTTGTGTCTGACCCAGAGGAAATATCTTATTGTCAAGATGATAGTGATCTAGAGGATATATCTGACTGGGAGGAACCGGAAAACCTCAGAAATCGCCTTTCCAACTGGGCATTAACTTATGGTATTTCCCATATTGCACTTTCGGCTCTCTTGGCAATATGAACAGTCCACCACCATGACTTGCCAAGAGATGCACGAACTCTTCTTAACACAAGATTATCCTGTTAGGGAGCTCTGCGGTGGCCTATACCACTACATTGGCATTATTGAGGCCTTAAAACATACACTTTCACAGTGGAAAGACAAGGTGTTTGATGGATGTTGTTTGCTTCAAATGTCAGTTGATGGCCTGCCACTTTTTAAAGCTCTGGTCTACAGTTATGGCCCATTTTAGGTGGGCTGGTTGGAATTCCCATGAAAGAACCTGTGGTGATAGGGATGTACTCAGGTATAAAGAAACCTGACTCCTGGAAAACATTTCTTACAGATTTGGCTAGTGAACTATCACAATTACAGGAGGGATTTACATTTGAGGGGAGAAGGCTGACTTTAATAGTTCATTCACTAATATGTGACACACCTGCAAAATCCTTTGTTAAAGTCACAAAGGCTTTTAATGGTTACTATGGCTGTGATAAGTGTACACAGAGTGGAGTGTATCTCAACCACCGGATGACCTACCCCCTCCTCAATAGCAAGATACGATCTGATGAAGCATTTGCCAGGCAGGAGGATGAGGACCACCACCAGGGTCCTCATGCCTTCACCAATGTAAATGTTGGTTTGGTGTCCCAAGTCCCACTGGACTACATGCTCCTGGTGTGCTTGGGGGTGGTAAGGCGCCTAATCTGTCTTTGGATGAAAGGTCCTCTGACTGTCTGCCTACCAGCAAGAGACGTGGACAGAATTTCCAGAAATCTCCTTACCTTAAGACCCCACATTCCTACGGAATTTACTCGAAGGCCAAGAGCACTTAAGGAAGTGTGTAATGTGCATGGGATGCAAAACGTTTTGGAAATCTGGATGTTATATCATCCTTTCCATATGAAAATTATTTGCAAAACTCAAGAGTTTTGTACACAAACTGTACAATCATACGGCCAATCCCCTGGCCCAAATAATCAGACGCCTGTCCGAGGGATCAAATGGTGGTGTTACAAGTGACCAACCCATCAAATTGTGTAAAGAACATGCCCAAGACCCTGTACCAGCACCAAACCTGATCTGTCACCAGTATGACAAACTGATTTCATAAGAGGTTCACCATGACCACAAAATGCCGAGACAACACGTTTCTGATGGGCAAAAATGTGTGTCGAATAATTAATATAATTGACTGTCAGGGTGATATCATAATTGCCTACAGACAGTACAGGAGTGTCGAACATTTTTTTACCTATCCTTTTAATTCTGACATCCTAAACATTGTGATCCCAGCTGACCTAGGCCATGAGATAAAATTTTCCAGACTGTCATCGTTCTCACAAAGATGCCTGGCTGTCCCCTTCAATGATGCAACGGTGGTTATGCCGTTGTTTCATATTAAGGACTAGATTTAATTTTTGAAAATCATGTTAAGTTCAGTTTTTTTTTATCATCTTGAATTTTGCGGAGTCATCTTTCTGGACGAGGATATCACAGAAGTTGTACTGAAAACGTGGGTTAATCATTAAAACAAGTTATTTCAGCTAATTGTAGCCTTTTTTTATCTGATGGCTGTCTGGAAGAACGCACTTTCTCTGTTTCGATAAAATTATGCAAACATGGGCCAGATAGTGTCTTGTCCTAGATTTGAGGCCTATAGGCCTATAACTGTGCGTTCAGACCAAAAGCGCACAAAGAGGAAGAAGATCCCAGAAGTCATTCATTGTGTATTGGGAGCCAGGCGGACAAGGAGGGAAAGGTGGAAAAGGCTGAGGCGGGAGGAATAGGCGGATTAGGAGGGGAAAAAAAGTTAAAAATCCTCCAACTTTATGTAATGAGCTATGACGCGTCTAGGTGGAAAAGGGGGAAAAGCCATCCGATAACCAATCGGGATGTCTCGTTCTGCTGTCGTCCCTCGGTCAGGTCGGTCCCAGAGAAACACCCGCGTAACTTTGGTTCCTACCAGACATTCCTTTCGAGATGGCGCTGAAAATGTTGATTGCTGTCGTAGCAGAACACCCGGTCCTCTACGATTTCATGTGTCCGAGCCCGGCCTGCCCGGCCCGTTAACAGTATGAGCTGATCACACTTTTTTTCAGTAAGGAGTAATCTAATATTTCCAAACCAGTAATCAGATTAAAGTACTAACTCAAGTCACTGTGCGCTACTATTATTGTTGTCATTTTCCTTAGTAAAATTACCTATTTTTGCTTTCTTCTTACGTCTCGGGGAGTGATGTGACATGTGCAATAAGTCACGTTTTAAGCATGAGGACAACTCACTCACGTGTCAGACCATGCAGCGACACAAACAACATAATACAGTCATTATTTTGAGTTATTAAAACATACAAATGCTTGATCTAGGGCCCAGCCGAGGATAGTGGAGGGAAATATCGACCGGTCAGTGTCAGGCTCGGGCTCTGGCAGAGAATCTAAACTCTAATAGGGATCATTAAAGACGGCCAATGCGTGGAAGAAGGTCGCTCTAGTCGTTGGTATGCCTGATGAGCTTTTAATTGTGTAATATGTTTGTAAGAAAGGAGAGAAATTATTGCATACTAGCGTTGCAACGTAGCATGCTAGCATGCTATTTAATGACTTTATCAAGTAACTTTCCGTGATCAACGATGTCGGTAAATAGATGGGCTGCTACAGCAGTAGTTGCGTGGTGGTGTTTAACGCGGGCGGGCCCTTTAAATTTAGAAGCAAGAACGAACAGGGTGACAAAAGCGACTTAAGCGACTTAGGTGGAGCGGACAAGGCGCACTAGGCGGACAAGGCGGATTTTCCTCTTTGTGCGCTTTTGGTCTGAACGCACAGAAAGTTTGAGATTTCATTGCTCCAACTGAAACCTTAACAAGTCAAGTCAAGCTTTTTATTTAGTTATAGGCCTTATAGTGAAAATGTTTTTTTTTTGGACATGCCACAGACTTTGCAAAATGTCGCCTATTAGCCTATAGCCTACAGCCTACATGCTATCGGCCTAACCTAACTGACAAAAATGCCGAAAATAAGGCAAAAGGTGAATCCGGTGGTGATTTAAGCAGAATCATATCACATCTGGCACTGGTCCAGTAAGCGGAGTTGTTTTAAGGACCTGTTCCGCATCTGTAACGCCATGATCAGGCGGCGCTGGAACAGCCCTGGCACATATCCGCAACAACCCCGAAAAACAGATCCGAAGCGGCTTCGGCCTGATGTGCATTCTTATTTGTCTCACTCTTTTAAATTAAATAGTTTCCGGCAACATCTACTGCCTGTCTCTGGTGTCATGCTTTTGGGTTTTTTCAGTCTGCATTGTACAAATCAGCTGTTGCAGTATGACCATGAGGAGACCCTTGGTGTGTGTAGTGACTTTGGAGTCTCTGTACTGTATAACAGTGGAGTTATTGATTAATATAGGAAAATATTAATAATTAATACCAATTAAAAAAAATCACAAATTATAAATAAGACAATTTTTTTCAAAACATCTGTTGTAGTATGATCATGAGGAGTCCTCTGGTGTGTGTAGTGGTTTTGGAGTCTCCATACTGTTCAGTGGAGTTATCGATTTTTGTTAGCAGCATCTTGCTCTTGTCTTGCAATTTGCAGACGGTCCCTGCGCACTCGCCCCGCTGCCAGCTGCGCATAGATCATTGTTGTTCGTCGCGCTCGGAGGACGTCTTATTTTTGTTTTTAAAAATAATCGGGGTTTTGGTTGTAGCTGTGCTATTACGGTGGGACAGAGGCATCATTTGTGTTTGAAAAACGTTTCACTTCAGATTTATTGATCCCGGAAGTTCGAATCTGTGAATATCTTTCCAACTTTGCCGAACTCAGAATGTAACACCTGCATGGGGTTTTATACAATCATGTACCGTGTCTGGTTAAATCATATATCAGATGTGGACACCGCTCCTGGTCCGTAACGTGACACAACTCGTCACACAGCTCGCTGCCGTTCGTCAACCAATCAACGTGTTTAAGTTTTATAATTCATGCTGACGTTTTACCGTCTGCCCAATCAGTGAACAGATGGAGGGATAATAACATCTAAGCAGTCACACAGCGCACTGTCCACGCCCCCTCAGTGTTGGTTTTCGTTTGACAGCAAGTGAAGTTTTGGGAGTCTCCACGACTGCGCATTTCACTCTTAAATCAGTGTATTTTCTGGCTTCATTTTGACGGATTCCCAATGGATCTTTCTCCAGAGGTGGAATAAAAAGTAATCATGGTGGTGAATTCAGTGCACTGGTTTCGCAAAGGTCTGCGGTTGCACGATAATCCGGCGTTGCAGGAGGCCCTGAATGGAGCGGACACAGTGCGCTGTGTTTATATCCTGGACCCGTGGTTTGCTGGCGCTGCTAACGTGGGAATCAACCGATGGAGGTTTGTAACTTAACTTGATCTGTGACATGATTAAGTTCCGGATAAAGATCGTAGAACATAGCGTATAACGTGAAAATAACAATCAGGTCGCCATTGGTAAAATTCACCGCCTTGTAAACGTCTGCGCTTGGGGTTTAGGCTTGGGCCTCCACTCCACGTAAATTAGCTAGCGCTAGCTTAACAGAGAGAGACTGACATGCCAGGTACCACAGAGCGAAAGAACAATTTAATGTTATCCTTATATATCGGCAAACTCTTAGAAGAAGACCTCTTCCTTTAACTAGCGTGGTCCACTGGTCTGTTCGGCATACACTTGAACTAAGTAATTTATTTTAAAGAAATTGTCTGGCTACATATCGTTACAGAAAAAAAGAAAAAAAACTGATCCATGATCTTTCGCGCAACTTCCCACTCAAGTTTGGTGGACGGGACAAAAAGTAGGTCATGATTCCAACCCGCAAATCACCGCCTAATAACAGCCGTTTGATTGAAGCAATTGCGTGTTTATGAATTATGTACACACCGCATTGCGCAGCAGAATGTCGGCTGTCCTGCCGGGTTTGATAAGCTACCACTGCCGCCTACAAGCAAAACACCTCTGGATGTAAAGACAGTGACTTATTGGAGCAGAATAAAGATCAGCGCAGTGATAATAACGTGTCTCTTTTATATAACAGTTTACATTCAGCTGTTGGAGTGATAGAAAGGCAGTGTAACTAATGAAACTGACCCTCTTTACTTAAGGATTTCCATCTGATTGCTACTTCATGCCTCTACTCAGCTACATCATGCACAGATATATGTTTACTGCACTACATTTGTCTTGACAGCTTTAGCTACTGGTTACTTTATTAGATTACATTTATCCTCCCCTTCCTGTCCAGTGAAAACCATGAATCTCCAGATTTGATGATTTCAAACGTTTCTCATAAACTATAGGATGAAGTTCCTCTATGTGTTGAGAATATTCTTCTTCTTTTTAAGCTTGATAAAACACATTGTCACTAAAAAGCTGGATTCATAGTTCTCATAGGATCAGCTACAAACATATGATGATCTTACAGAGTATGATACTTTGCTGCAGATTAAACCGGTCAGCACTATGTACATTTGATAAAGTGAGCTCAACTTTAAACATCTACAGCAGCAGCAATGCAGAATGAATAGTAATCCACAAGTATCAGCTATAACCGATATAATATCAGTCACAATAAACAGTATTTATTTTGACTACATGATTGATTCGCTCCTCTGAGTTGTGGTAAAGTTAGACAAGATGACTTTACTGTGTTAGAATTCCAGTCAGTTAAGATATATATTTTAGTGGAAACGAGTGTCAGTTGAGATCTCAGTAATGAAATAGAGCATGTCCTCTTTGTAGCATCCCTGTTGTTCCTGCTGTTCCTGGATGACTTACTCTATGCTTTTTATTGGCAAGAAAAACACATTTTTCTAATCTATTTTTAAAAAAAGCTTTGATAAGTATTTTGCAGAACAAGCAGTTTTGTATTGATGGCAGAAATTTCAGAGATGGATCCCTCATAACATAGGCATAACATGTCTTGTGTGATTTGGTTGAACTGACCCCCAGGAGAACCTGTTGGCCTATCCTTAAAGTAACATGATGTAACTTTCTGACCTTAAAATAACATCTTCAGCATCATGTTGATGGTACAGTGTCTTGTAACAGAGTGAATTGTGTCTCTATCACTTGTTTCAGCTCCATGTAACTTCAGTAAGACAGCATTCAATACATGTTTACTTAAACATACACATTTTCGACTCAAAACATTGTTATGATGTCATGGGTTTTGTTTGTAGTTAGCACCTACTTTAGGTCTGACAAACTGTTCCACACCTGGGATTTGTATTTACCACAGTGGTGTTGCACTCAGAAACAGTGGGGAGCGCCAAATTGCACAAAATGCTAATCTCTACATATTGTAGCTTTAACTACTTGATTATCATTTTAATCAATTTCGTTTTTTTTCGGAGAGTGAGTTACATGAGTTAAATCTTTTAATTGAGAATAGCAGCCAGCAGGAGTGAAGGGTTAAGCCAGTCAGCCAGTATCCAAATCTACATTCACATGTGAGGTATTTGTTTCGATAAATGATAACTGTTCCAATTTCCATGTTTTCAAAACATTATCCTAGGGCTGGGCGATAAATCGATTAATTTGAGTTTGTGGTTTAGGACGATTTTAAAAATTAAAAATCAAATCAGTGAATCTCTCTTTAATAATCGTGATTACAATATCGATCAAAATAATCGTGATTATGATTTTTGCCAAAATCGAGCAGCCCTACCTCATGTCCTGTACATCTACCACATGTCATGTTTACTTTGCAGCATGCATATGTTTAATCTAGTTTACATATATTCCGGGATATATAATACTTTTTTTCAAATAAAAGGTACCTTTTGCAAAAAAGTTGTGATGAAAGTTGTGTTCACACTTTATCAATCCCAAAGGGGAAACTGATCTGTTTTCTATAAAAACATGCCATCTGACATGTTAAATGTATGTTTACAAAAGCAATTTATCAAAAAGGGACACATTTTTTTTCAAGTGAGTTTGAAAGTGCACTGTTCAAAATGGCAGGGCAATTTTGTTTACAGTAAACATGGATGCAAACAGCTCGCCGAAAAGCGAAACTCGCTTTTTTTCATGACCAAATAGGTCACTTGTGTGATTCGTTCAGATCCGAAGAGTTTTTCTTTTTTGGGGGGGGGGATGCTAATGAAGTACAACTGGGGGGGAAACAAAAAAACTGTCAGCCAGTCCCGAGGGCACACCAGTGTGCTGCTGATCTATGCCATTCACCGCATCAATCGAGTTGCCCGAAGACGCAGCTGAAAGTTGTGATTATGATTATGATTATGATGATGATGATGATGATGATGAAGACGGAGCGGAGACGGATTCGGAGCTGAGACTTGGAAAGAAGAACCAGTGTCGAAACATCTAATGTAACGTTAACGTTGGCTAAAAACAATAGCT
This sequence comes from Diplodus sargus, assembly GCA_903131615.1. Taxonomy (NCBI): domain Eukaryota; kingdom Metazoa; phylum Chordata; class Actinopteri; order Spariformes; family Sparidae; genus Diplodus; species Diplodus sargus. Next base: position 1,251,577 of record CAEMYA010000384.1, on the reverse strand, counting down.
TTTTTTCGTTGGCTGGCTATGCTTTGAGCATATTTGGTTATGAACTGTTTTTTAGTCAATGAACGTTAGCCTTATTAGCCTGTGAACGCATAGCCCTTGTGTCTCATGATGTATTTTGAGCTAACATTACATGTTGTTAGCTAGCTATAGTAAAAAGGAACTAATGTGCAAGTCTGGTCGCTTTTCTGCTGTTTTGGTAATGCTCCTCTCCTCCATATGCATTGTTATTCGTGTGTATTTGTGTAGTCTTCACCGTCATAAAACAAAAGTTTGCCGGTTACGGTGCGCGTTTGTGTCGCGGTGAGCGGAGACAGAGTAACATTCATCTCCGTCCGCATAACAGTGTGCGGTAAAAGTGAAAGACACAACGGTCCGATCACGCGCCGCCCCCCGCCGTCGGACGATCTGACCACTCGCCACAGTGTCCTTACAAACTTGTGGGGAAACACTGAACACTGATGTTTCAAGGTTGGTTTTGAGCCATGAGACGCTAGGTGGAAGGCAGAGAGCCTTATTACTTAATTGATTACTCTACCAGTGTATGTCTCTTATTGATTTGGTAGGCCTCTTAGGTGTCTAAGAATAGTAGACACTAAAAGTTTGAAGTTTTAATTGTTCAATATATCTACCATGCTGATCAAAGTAAAATTAGTCAGACTAGGGATGTTTTTTCTCTATATTGAGGAGAGGACATTTGAGGACATAGATGACACAATTGACCTCTGTCTCCTGTCCTCTGCTATAAATGCACAGTACCTGCACATCAAATGAAATGAACAGGCTAATAAGATTAATTGTGTACAACAATGGAAACCATTGCCTAGGTATCTCTTAGTTGTCCCATTGAATGTTTTTATTGTATGTATTGTATGATATTAACAAGTTAACTGTGCGTTCAGACCAAAAGCGCACAAAGAGGAAAATCCTCCTTGTCCGCCTAGTGCGCCTTGTCCGCTCCACCAAAGTCGCTTAAGTCGCTTTTGTCACCCTGTTCGTTCTTGCTTCTAAATTTAAAGGGCCCACTCGCGTTAAACACCACCACGCAACTACTGCTGTAGCAGCCCATCTATTTACCAACATCGCTGATCACGGAAAGTTACTTGATAAAGTCATTAAATAGCATGCTACGTTCCAACGCTAATATGCAATAATTTATCTCCTTTCTTACTCTCGGACACAACGTGCACGGGCTCGGGTCGGGTCTGGCTTGATTTTGCGGGCCGATCTAAGCTCTAATCCCTATACGCGAACAGGGTGAAATCGTAGAGGACCGGGTGTTCTGCTATGGCAGCAATCAACATTTTCAGCGCCATCTCGGAAGGAATGTTTGGTAGGAACCAAAGTTACAGGGTGTTTCTCTGAGACCGACCGGACCGAGGGACGACAGCAGAACGAGACATCCCGATTGGTTATCGGATGGCTTTTTCCCCTTTTCCACCTAGACGCGTCATAGCTCATTACATAAAGTTGGAGGATTTTTAACTTTTTTTTTTCCTCCTAATCCGCCTATTCCTCCCGCCTTCGCCTTTTCCACCTTTCCCTCCTTGTCCGCCTGGTTCCCAATACACAATGAATGACTTCCGGGATCTTCTTCCTCTTTGTGCGCTTTTGGTCTGAACGCACAGTTAATGCTAAGTTCATTAACAATATGTTAATTTTATTTCATTAACAATATATTAATTCTCCTTTGCAAGGTGGCGCAGTGGTTAGCACTGCCGCCTCAATGCAAAAAGATCCTGGTTTTGAAAGCCAGCTGGGGCAGGGCCCCCCTGTGTTGAATTTGTATGATCTCCCTGCGCTTGTCATGGGTTTCCTCTAGCTCATCCGTCTTCCTCACCAATCAAAAACATACATATTTGGTCAGTTGTCAAGTCTTGATGAAGGCACTCGCTAAGATCTGTAGCTGTTGTTTTCTGCCCACTGCTCCACAATGGGTTAAATGGGAAGAACCTGTTTCACCATGTTATACATTGTATGATACGTGATAAAAGATTCTCCTTCTTATTTTTTTTCCTATTTTATAGGAGAGACTTGATTTGGCAACTTGGCAATTATGTGCGAAAAAAAACCATATCAGTGTCGGTATTCAGCCAAAGTGAGTTGGAAAATAGCAACAAAAAAAAAAGATTCAGCTATTGCTAGGGTCCACTTGTATAAGGCTCGTGGGGACGTGAGTCTGAGGGAGACCGTGTTGTGAAGTAGGGGCGGGTGTGAAGGCTCTGGCATTGTCCAGTAGCAAGGTCCGTTGATACGTTGCCAACCAGGGTGCTGTGGTGTTGGGGACGAAATCCCCTGGGACCCGAAGAGGTTGTCCGTAGACTAGTTTAGCAGTTGAGGTATGAAAGTCCTCTTTGGGTGCAGTTCGCAGGCCCAGCATGACCCATGGGAGTAGGGCTGCACGATATTGGAAAAAAAACTGACATTGCGATTTTTTTTCAACCCTGCGATGTATATTGCGATATGAAAAAATACATGAATTTTCATCAGATGACCTGAATAGCACTTTATGTTATGCTGCCCTGCTGTTATCTTGTGGACAATTAACCTGCACTGATCTTACCTGTTTTTGTAGTACTGAGCTGTGTGGTACCGACGTAAATGGTCAAGCAGATTAGTGTGTTACCTCTCGTTGTGGCAACAGATGCAAGGCACTGTCGACGCAGAACACGTGTTTGATCAATATCATCCTTGTAGCCGAAATAATTCCAGATAACTGATGTTGCTTTTCTTTTTGTCACCAAGTCTTCGTTTTCAGCGATTTTCTCTCGTTCCTTGCTCATTTTTCAACCAGCGACTCACTCCATGTGCAGGGGCGTGATCTGCTTCGGCACACTGAATAAGAACTAATGTGATTGGTGGATCGCTGCGCATGCAGAGTCTGCATGCACAGCGTGAGTCCGGTACCCTTGAAATTAGATGAGTTCATTTGCCTACTACATCGCAGGCCCTGCGATGTGACTATTGCGCACATGTACATCGCGATGACGATGCTCAAACGATATATCATGCAGCCCTACACGGGAGTCTGTCGACCCAGCTGCTGACCGTAAGGCTTGCCCCTGTCAGACATGAGGTCAGACGGGGTGCCAAACCGGGCAACCCAGTTGGCAATGAATGCCCGTGCTACCTCAGAGGACATCGTCGAGGACAGTGGGATGGCTTCTAGCCACCATGTGGTCTGGTCCACCCTGAGGAGGTGTGTGAAACTTTGGGAAGGGGGCAGGATCCCAAAAGGTCTATGTTAATGTGGTCCAACCTCCTTTCGGGCACGGAGAACTGTGCCAGGGGGGCCTTGGTGTGGCAGTGCACTTATCACATTGGTAGTCAACACAGGAGTCAGTCCAGGCCCTGATGTTTTTCTTGATACCGTGCCAGACGAACTTAGCTGCTAGAATTCAAACATTCCAAACAGTATAATAACCGACATTTTAAGGGACATCCAGTGGGTGGGCTGGCACCTGGTGGTAACCACAGACTAAATAAAGTCTGAAACCAAAAAATCTCATTACGCTAACTTAAATGATCCATCTTAATGTACCCCAGGTCAGTAAGAACTTGACCTGAGGAATTTTTTGGACACATACTAAGTAGAAGGTGTTGGTAAGTGGACCTCAGATGTCAACTTTCATACTAAACAAACATACTGTATGGTTTGGAACAAAGACTCAAATATTTTAAGCAGATAATTTGATTCATTTGATGGTTGGTGTGTTGGTCTGTCAGCAGGATTACACAAAATTACTGAATGGATTTTTTTTTCTCATGTTCTTTAACATTGTGAGCTAGGGTGATTTTCAACATTGTTGTTAATTTTTCATGCAATAACGTATAGATCCTGAAGAAAAAAAATCATTATCATTATCATTATCGTGGCTGGTATCTCTACCAGTAGCCAGTATCGCTATTTATACAATTTCTATTGTTAACTAGCAGCAGAAAAATGATTAATGAACAATTCATGAAACACAGTTTTATTAAACAACACGGCTCCTATTAAAGAAAATCAGGAATTATTACATTAATATTTCACATATTCACATATTTTCACATATTCCGTATTCAAGAACACCCAAGCATTTGTTTGCTGAACTAGGGAAATCAAACTAAAATGAAATTTTTTTCACATTCTTTGTTGCCACCATCAAAAAAGTTGCTATCATCAATGAATTGGAAACAGTGAAACATTTAAATGGTTTTTGTTATTCCATTCCGTCAGTGGTTTGTTTTAGGGTATGGAGTGACATTAGTTTAACAAATGTCCTGCTGTTTAAGCCTCTTTAAGTCTTAGGTTAATAAGCACAGTGGAGACTCTTCATAGCTCCAGAACTGAAGTTATAGCTACCAGCTATCTGCATAACTGTAATGTTCTGCTTGTAAACCAAACTCAGTAACTCTGCCAGGCTGTTGAGGTGCTGGAGCATTTATTTTCTGACAAGCTGACACGCTCGGGATCAATATCAACTGATAACAGTCAAAGCTTACTGCTAACCTGTCTGCGCCAACATCCAGCACACTCTGACTCCCTGAGGGCAGATGCACGCCCGCATAGTCCCTCTCTCCTGCTCATTGGCCACACACACTATTGTGAACACTTTCAATGTCTGTAACCAGCTGCTGTCCTCCAAAACTTAAAGGTGTTTTGTCAAGTATTATTTTACTTCCAGATGCATTTTGAATATAGCCTGGCCAATACCGGATTCTTGAAGCTGATAATGTTTTTTTAGTTTACAGATGTGACGCTGTTTAAAGCTGGGTGGTCCATGGCACACACTTGCCATCTCTAATGCAGACATACCCCTTTTTCATGGTGCTTCACTATCCAACATCCCACTGGTCAACCAGTGTAAAGATTCTAATGTGAAGTGGCAGTGCCAATAGGGTCGCAAGATACAATTGGTTTCATAATTGATTCAGCTCTCAACAAATAATCCATAGAATAGGAGTCTGTAACTGAAATGTCACTTCAGATGTTTTGCATGTTCAAGCCTAGGGTTAGGGTGTCCTGATTCTCGCTGGCAGGTTCGAGTTACTTGTCCTGGCATCGCTGTAAAAGCTGTTTATTGCAACTAAAGTGCATCATACCTCTCAGCAGCTGTTTGAACACAGTGTTTCAAAGTATTCTAGAATGCAATGTTTATGTACACTGTATTAGAATATGACATATTTGTTGTAAGCTTGTTGTAACAAGGAACTGCACACAAGTGCAACAGGTTTGGGTATGCAGGGTTTGGCAGGACGAGACACACGCTGTTATACTATGTTGTGGTGTCTTATTTCAATATTGAAATATTGAATCTCTGTAGATGTGACTGCTGGTAGTCAGCGAATGAGCTGGAATCTTTGCAGCTGCATTCCCGACGCTGTCACACTCTTGCAATTAATGATAATAATTGGTGTGCTGTCCTATCAGTGTGCTGAAACAACTATCCCCATCACAGCTATGCTATACATCCTGCAGTCCTATAGCTGGGTAATATTTCTCACTCATTATGTTCCCTTGTGTTTGTCTGTGCACAGGTTTCTGCTGGAAGCTCTGGAGGACCTGGACAGCAGTTTGAAGAAGCTAAACTCCAGATTGTTTGTAGTCAGAGGGCAGCCCACTGATGTTTTCCCAAGGCTTTTAAAGGTCTGTATGATTCCAACTACCTGTCCTCTCTTTGTCTATCAGGGACCAAAATTCACATCAATGCTCTGTACGGAGCCAAAACACAGGCTTATAACTTGAGAAACAAAGCCTAAAATCCTAATCTTTTGTCAAACAATTCTGCTGACTCTTCTCTCATAACAACTCTGTGAAGTAAACTCCTTGCTGGCATCAGCATCTAATGTTGGAGTGGTTTAAGGAATTTTAACCTACTTTTATTATGACTGTTGATGATGACTCTCAGTGACCCAGGTCATGGTAATTCTAAGTGCTGTATCGTAGGCAGCTGGATATGCTTTAATTTCTTGAAGACGTTTCACCTCTCATCCAAGAGGCATCTTCAGTTCTTGTTACCTGGAGGGGAGTTGCAGGCTTTTAAACTCTGTGTGGGAGTGTCCTTAGAGAGTTGTTAAGGACACATATGAGTTCTGAGTTTCAGAATCGTTAGGGCCACTTGTGGGTCGTTGACCAAACAGGCTTTCATATGGGTTTTTAGGGTTAGGGTTAGAGACGCTCAGAGACGGTCGTTCCAGTTTGACACAGGTGGATTGTTTTATTCCTCTTTAAAACCATCTTGTCTGTTTTCTGAAGATGTCCACATTGTAGTCCTCAAATGAATGATTTGTCTCCTTGATGTAAGTGGACAGCAGAGTCTTGACCTGAGGAGTTGGCCCTCCTGAGTTGTGCCATTCGTTTATGGTGAAGTTGTTTTGTCTCCCTAATGTACAAATCTGTGCAGTCCTGGCTGCATTGAACAACATAAACTACATTACTCTGCTTATGCCTGGGTGTTTTGTCCTCAAGATGGACAAGTTTCTGCCTCAGTGTGTTGGTAGATTTGAAGTGAACTGCGATATGATCTTTACTGAAGATCCTCCTCTGTAGGTACAGAAAACCTATACACAGATCTAGAGCTGTGCCAAACGATCATTTTTCAAACGATTAATCTATCGATTATTTTTTCGATTAGGCAAGCTTATCTAACGATTAATTTAACGTTACATGACCAAACAAAAGTAACGTAGTGACTGTAACTGTCGTTGGTAACTTATGAGGAAAAAAATATCGCAGTTGTAGGCGGAGCAGCCTCTGTCCTCCCGCCTGTCCAACTGACTCTTCGTCACATTTCTGCCCGAAAAACAGCGTCTCACTTAAGTGGTTGTGTTGATGTAAATCACCGTCAGCCCTCCCTACCGAGACTTTAGTGAACTTTCCCCCAGAAAACAGCCTCCATCCCCGTGAAGTCACGCAGCGACCTGTTAACTGATGGCGATTATATAATTTAGCGCGAAAAACGAAATTCTTTCACTTTCCAGGATGTTTGGTGGGTCAGGATCTCAGTCACTACACATTATAAACGGTCCGCAGGTTTAGATTGACAGGACACCTGGGAAACGCCTTGAAAACACAACAACATCTTCGTCATGACGAGTACCGTCATGCCTCTTTCGGAGCCGCAGTGCCAGCTTTCTGTGTGAAAAACACAGTGGTTCGTCTTTACTCCAGCGGCGCATCGCTCTGTGTGAATGACCAACGCCGGAGAATTGATGAACCACCGCTGCTGCATTAATGCAGCGTCTCTGTGTGAGAGAGGCTATTCTCAGCCTCCGCGGATCCTACCACTACCTGTTTGGGACGACGCGTCGACGCAAATTATTCATGTCGACGAATTTAAGTCGTCGATTATGACAAGGCGTTGTCCCAGCCCTACACAGATGAATACTTGCTGTTCGACTCATCACCCACTGGAGCACAAGCTGGGGTGATCAGGGCCCATATTCACAAAGAATCTTAAGGCTAAAAGTAGCTCCTAACAGACGAATTTAGGACCAACTCCTAAAAATAATGGGCGTGTCAGTCGTAACTTTAGGACTCCTAATTTTTTTAAATAAGAGTTATTCACAAAACATTTTAGGCCTAAAAGTAGCACCTAAGTCTGGGAGACCTTACAAGTAGTCCAGAGGACTCCTAACTCGCTAAGACCTGGTCACAGCTGAATGTTTTGGAGACGCTAAACGACAGGAAATTATTAAAAACGGTATCGGATGGACCACAAAGGGACTGAAGTTGTGGTTGAGTTGGTGAGAGGCTCTTAACGTTCCCAATCAACTGAAACAATCCGATAACGCCAGAGTTAAAATGTTTGGCAACACTCCGGTATTTGGCTACGGGGGCAATGCAGCTCTTCGCACAGGACTAGTATTACCTGGGGACCTCAAGTGATTTAGAAATCATCCCACCACGTCTGTGTTTCGTGCAGCGCATTCGCACAGGATAAGCGAAGTCTGTGTTTTAACTTTAATTTACTGACATTATCCCCCGGGTCGATCGCACCGGAGCCCTTACTGGAGCAGCACAACGGTTAGATATGGATATTTTTAATACAATAACTGGTGAGCCTGTTGAAAGATGGAAAAGTGTTCCTTACTGCGTGCTGCCATGCATATAATCCATCTAATCATCTTTCGAGATTTCGCTCTTCTGATGAGCCTCCTGAATTTGCGCCCAACATGCTGTCAAAACTTTCATTTATAATTCCCAACGCAGCCTCCATAATTCTCCACCGGGAAAAAGGCAGAAAAAGGTGTGGACAACACAAAAAACCTTAAGAAACACAAAAAAACAACCCCAAATCACAGAGATGCCGATTCGCACAGGACTAATATTATCACATGACCTCTTTGTTTGGCGAAATATTGAAGGTAATTTGCGGTGGAATTTTTACATTACAAATTACAGACATGGCAGATTCGCACGGGATTAAGATCACAGACGACCGCCGCAATTATTACAAATTACGGGAGGTCCCCAGGTTATACTAGTCCCGTACGAAATGTCAGTCAGAAAAAGTTGCATTCCATCAATACACAAAATGTTACAATTTCCTAGACATTATTGCGAAATTAATTCTCCTCATAAATACTTCATCCAATATATTTTCATAGACTTTGTCATGGGCTTGTAGGCAACTTCTTTATTTTCACTTCATGCATTGCGTAGCCTGAAAGACTTTTCAATGGGCTGGCCTGTCACTCAAGTGCGTCCTTATAAAATGACATCATCCATAGCAACAGAGAGTTACTTCTAGTTTAGGAGTTTACTGTTTTCATAAATAAAAGTAGGTCTCAGTGGCTTTGTGAATTACTTTTAAGAAACGACTCCTACATAAAAACTTTCAGTCCGATTTAGGAGTACTCCAAACGTTAAGATAAAAGTCTTTGTGAATACGGGCCCAGAACCCTAAACCACTGGGCTGAGACCATGCCCACAAAGACAGAGGGCAAGGAGATGGAACAGAAGTACTCCAGGGGCACTGTGGCTACCCAGACTGGACCTTATGTCAAGACTTCTCAAAGATCCAGAGCAGAGAGAGAGGAGGAGACAGAAAAATATCACATTGTCATTCCTTGTGTTATGGGAATATTTGAGAAACTCAGGAGGATCAGTAAACCCAATAATTATTGCAACCCTTGTTTAACAACTAATGGGCATAAACAAACTGTGACACATGTCAGGAGCTCTTATGGTCATGTTTACATTGGTTGTTTTTCCATCTTAAAATTTAGAGTTTCCCACATGAGTGTGCTTCCTAGGTGACAGAATCCAACGGTTCCAAGATTGGCACTCTCTCCCTCTCTTTTCAAAAGCCCCCTTACAGTTACAGTAACACACAAAAAATGATTTGATTCAGAGAGTGATTATCTGACAGCGGATTGGTATGTATGAGTTTCAGTCAGACTATCAGCCCTGTAGATAACACTGTTACTGCTGGCTACAGAAGCCAGGACACTCTTTGTCTCATAATAAGCAAGAGTTGATATCAGGAAAAACTTAAATTAAACTTGTGATTTAAACAGATACATTCATCCACCCATTTTTTCAGTTCTTGGTTGCATTATGTAATGAAAATGACATAATGATAATGACACAGGTCTATTAAGCCCGTAGTATTGGTATAGGTATTGGTGTAGTTGTGTTTTGTTGTTGTAGTGCTATTTAGACCACCACCGCAGCTGACATGGAGAAAAAAAACATGGTTGTTATTATTGTTTTTGTGACTGAGCACATAGTTTGGACTATACTGCTGATACAGTAAATGCATACAGTTGACACTTGATAAACCATCATAGTTTGCATGTCCACACAGCACTGAACCAAAGAGGAGCAGTTGCAGACTGATTTATGATGAGACTCTCTGTGGAGATTAGTTCCAGGCAGCCATCTCTATACAGCAGCCCTTACGTAACACACTGCTTGTTTTTCATTATAAACATGAAGACCCTATATAATGGAGTTTTTTTTCCAGCTTATCACAGGGTCAACTATAGGAGCTTTGCCGAATAATGTATATCAGAGTGTCATGTGTTACTGTAGATTTCCATTAGAGTAAAAACATGACTGACAACACTTGTTACAAACCTATATTTCTTAAATTCACCTTACAGCAAGCATATATCCTGAGAACCATGTGGAATCCAAGCACTTGTTTTAACAAAGTTGTATCTCCCTCTCTCCCTCTCTCTGTGTCTCTCTCTGTCTCTCCTCCGTCTCTCTCTCGGCTTCTGTGTTCTCGCTACAGGAGTGGAAAGTGACCAGGTTGACATTTGAATATGACCCAGAGCCTTATGGGAAGGAGAGGGATGGGGCTATCATGAAGATGGCCCAAGAGTTTGGAGTGGAGACCATTGTCAGAAACTCACACACCCTCTACAACCTGGATAGGTTTGTAACACACACACACACACACACACACACTGGCCCTCATGTATCAAACGAACGTACGGCAGAAAACCGTGCGTACGACCATTGCCACGCAATCTTCGGCATTTATCAATTTGGACGTGAGCAGAAGCTCCGATCAGATCTCACGTCAGGTCTGAGCTTGTGTACGCAAATCTGAGTCTGTGGATTTGCAGTACAGCACAGCAAAATCTGGCTGAGACTGAAAATAATTATTAAACAAACCTCAACTGTCATTAAGCATAAGCAGTCACATATTTAGAACAGAATCAAAAGGGATTCTTAAAACAAATACAACAAAATACAAACACACACGCACACGGTCACAGTGGAGCTGCTTCGGGTTGCTGAAGGGCAGGTGGCTCCGTCTCGGACCAGCAGGGGGAGCTCTGCTGTATACCACAGAGAAAGTGTGTCATATTATTTTGACCTGTTCAGTTTTGCACAACATTTCATTAGTGAATGGAGCCTTTGATGTGCCGGCGCTGCCGGGATGCCGATCTCCATCTCGGAAAAGTTTCTCTTCTTGCCAGAGTTTGTTCTCTCCATGTTTGACCTCAGTGGGCGTGGCCTCCGAACCAGGAATATTTAAGGGCGTAACATGTTAATGACGATCAAATTCAGCCGCCGCATTTATCAAGACCCGATCATTCGTACGCTGGAATTGGTCAGATACGAACGTGTCCTGTCTTAAGACCAGTTCAGCGCTCAGATCTGTACCCGTTTTCACGCAAGATTGATAAATGAGGGCCACTATGTGTATTGATGTTGCTCAAAAAAAACCTCACTGCAAGAAAAATTTGCTGATCACCATGTCCTACCGTCTGCACACTTTGTTCATAGTCATCTTGACATGCAAACTTAAATGTAAATAAATTAATTGGCGATCAACTCTGATCAGTGCTATATTCACTAATGTAGATGATGACAGATGAAAAATAAGACTGCTCAAATGAAAGAATCTATATGTGACATTGTTTGTTTTCAGATTTGGGGTTTTATTTGTTAAATAATTTAATTTCTAGATATAGAATTTAAATAGAACCATAATTATAATCACAACCACGTGACATGGCTGTAATGTAAATCAGACAGACCTAACATTTTTAAGCATTTTATCTGTATGTTTTACATCATATATCATTCAATGTACCTCCCTAGTAGCTGCCAAAGTACTCCTCTGGGGTACAAGTATCACTGGTAGGAAGTGTAAATGTTGTGTTCCTTGAGCTGAATGTGCTAAAACATAGAAAAACAATGGCTATAGCCTTTAAGATTGATCTTAGGATTTGTATGACATTTAGAATACTGTTTATCAGGACACAAAGGCTAGAGAAAGAGTGTCATTTATTTCAGTTATCAGCCATACACTCTTGTATAACATCCCCTTCATAAGAAGAAGAATATTGTGTTAACTTAAGTTCAGATTAAATACTCTGTGTACACTGTAAACAGAGTCCCCTGTCAATTTAAGACTTCTCGGTAATTTCAGAAGTCCACCAATAATCCATCCTATCCAAGAAGATGCCAAACATAACATGGACATCTAAGACCCCTCACACATTATCACACACAGCAGAGCCCTCCAGTGAGCATCTCGTGTTACTGCAGGTCACACCCCTGTACATGTGCTGGGACCTGGGCTGGATGAGAATACAGTGTTTCTGCTGCTTGGCTTTACTGCACTTGGGTTTTTGCTTTGCCATGGTTGTGGACTTGGTACCTGGTACTATTCTTGGTATCGCCTTAGTTGAGATTCCAAGCTGGTGTCTCGTCCTCTGTGCTCTTTTTTCTTGCTGCATTCAGCTTTTCCAAAACAAAGGGGCTTCCACCATATATATATATATATATATATATATATATATATATATATACACACACACACACACAAGCCTTTTGTGTCTTGCCTTCTACATGGAGAGCATTTATGCCAACACAGTATGACAGCACTGTATTACATAATGAATTGGAATATTTCTGGCCTGTGTGTGAGGCAGGAGGCTAAGCTAAGCTAAGCTTTGTGTGCACTCATCTGCAGGGTTTATATTGGTAGTTGTAGACATGTGGACAGCTTACTCTGCTCATTCACAGTAGTCACAATTAATCAACCAATAGGAGGCTATCCCTGCAGCAAATCCAGCAGCCATGGAGCCAGAAAAGCCTCACTGGTATAAATGAGTTGTATAAGACAGAAACTATAAATACATAGCTCCACTGTCAATTGCTCTGGCAAAACAAGCAAAAGAGGAGCCGTTAAGTAAAATAGAAAAAAAATTATTCATGACAGTATAGGTCAGTGTGGATTCCGAAAAAATGGTTCAACATGACTTTTGGATGAATTTTAGGAGTTTAGATGGGCAGCATTTTTTAAAAGGGGTTTTCTCTCATATTCATTATGCATTAACAATATTGTTAGTAGAATATCAGTTTTCTTTAAAGAAGGAAAAAGGTTAGAAAAAACTAGTTAGAGAAAAGACTTAAAAGTCTGTAGCCATGCTGAACCAAATGTCATGTTAAACTATGCAACAATTGAGATATTTTACTCAAAGCCACAAATGTCAACATAATGTGGCACGGGAAGAAAAGTTGGGAGATCACTGTAATCATTAGACTCATTCTCTGAGGAGCATAAAAGTCTGTGCAACATTTTATAGCAATTCTACAAATACATGTTGAGCTTTTAAAGTCTGGAGCAAAGATTTGGAACGACATTGATCAACAAACATTACCTTCCATCTAGAAGGAAACATTTGATCATTTAAACATCCTTCTGGCACGATACCATTTAATCCACTGAGCACTAGTTTTAATAATCACATTAGATTTCTTGTTCTTCTACCACCAAGACATACTGGTTATAGTTACATTACTGTACATGGAAATGTCTATAAAAACTGAAAATAGTCTCTTTAATCATTAAAGTAGAGTGTACCTGTGATGACGACCCTCCTGTTTGAATAATGCGCCCTTTAAATGGCAGGAAATTGACTTAAGACCAGGTTTTCTTCAGTAACTTTCTGTTGCTTAAAGAGCAATCAATGCGCAAGAACACTAGTAAGACCAACACCCTCACGGTACCATGTACATTTGCCATTAATATACTGGGGTGCTGGGTGGGAAAATGACATTACACTTTGCACCAGGCCTAAGATAGGGCCCTTTGTGTCCATGGATGCAGCCACACAGAAATGTGAAAGTAGCATGATACAAGAGTCTTAAGATTGTTGTGGGCAAAAGAGTTGGGAGCTCTGGGTGCTGGCAAAAGGGAAAGGATTTTACCATTGTTCATTCGCATATATTACCAAGATTGTAGTCATACAAAGCTGGTTGAAAATCAAAAGTTCCTGTTTGAAGCTGCTGATAATCAGTTCAGTTGTGTATTAACAATTGTACACACAGCCACAACATTAAAACCACTGACAGGTGAAGTCAAAAACATTGATCTTCTCCTCACAATGCATTATTCTGCTGGGAGACCTTTGGTGCTAGCATTCATGTGAATGCCACTTGACATGCACCACCCATCCAAACACTGTTGTGGACCAAGTACCCCCCCCCTTCAACAACCCTACCTGATGGCAGTGGCCCCCCAGCAGGACAATGTGCCCTGACACACTGCAAACATTGCTCAGTAACAGCTTGAGGAACACAATAAAGGGCCCATGGTGATGATCGGGCCTCCAAATTCCCCAGATCCCAGTCTGATTGATGATCTGTAAGACATGCTGGAGCAGGTCTGATCCATGGAGGCCCCTGCCCCCAACATGCAGGACCCAGAGGATCCACTATAAAACGCCCTGGTGCCAGACACTACAGGACACCCTCAGGGGTCTTAAGTCCATGTCCTGACAGGTCAGAGCTGTTCTGGCTGCAGGGGGGAAGGGGAACCTTCACAAAATTAGGCAGGTGGCCATAATATTATGCCTGATCAGTGTGTGTATATGTACAGTGTTTGATACATTTGCACCACAAACATTAGGTCAAAGATTTGGTCTAACTTTTACCTTTTATGTAAAAAAAAATAAATAAAAAAATATTTTTTATTTGTGTATGTTTGTTAATATTTGGATATTTCTGCTGAAAGTTGCCATCAATCAAACCTGTTATATGAATTCACCGCCATGTTTGTTCTGTCTGTCACAGGATAATAGAGATGAACAACAACAGTCCTCCTCTGACCTTTAAACGGTTTCAGACCATTGTGAGCAGACTGGAGTTGCCAAGGAGACCTCTGCCTCCCATCACCGAGCAGCAGATGGACAAATGTCGCACTAAAATAGCTGACAACCACGACCAGCTATACAGTATACCTTCACTGGAGGAACTAGGTATATATGATTATTTATAATACATTTTCAGGATTGAATATGCAAGCAGCTAGATGATGATGCTAATGAGCACTGCATATTTAGGGACAGCAAGAAGAGTGGATTTGAAAAGTTTATTAATCACTGTTGGGCTTGAATTGGTAAATGATTCCACACTAGCTAAACACTGTTGTCAACCGGCTGGCTGATATTAATAGCCAATATTGGTTTAAAAAACATAACTAATTTCACAGTAGCTGCCTTGTATTTGACCTTTACCTGATCTGAATGTATCCAGGGTTCAGGACAGAAGGTTTGCCTCCAGCTATTTGGCAGGGAGGAGAGTCAGAGGCCTTGGACAGACTCAATAAACATCTGGACAAAAAGGTAAAACAGAAGTTGATGTTAAAACCACATTGCTGTCTAATCCACAGCATTTTAAGCTTGTTATTTTTGATTAATTAAGTTACAGTGGCAACCTATTACTTAATCGTCCAATACTGTGGCTGTGATCGTTGTATGACAACAGTATCATACTTACTCTGTTGCTGTGAGTTTCTTCTCGGAACATGCTGTTTTTGTTCCTTGTTAATTCCAATCTCTTTGACTTAACTGGTTTTTAATCACTGGGCGTAACTCCACCAGTTTTACTTATTAAAGTATGTTTACAGGTTTTGGGGAGTACTAGTGCAGTTTTGAATAAGACGTGTCTAAGTTGCATTGTGGGTAATGTAGGCACCAGGTTTTGAAAAGGAAGAAAAATGCATAGAATAGAGAAGGTGATATCTGTGGTTCTGCTTTATCAATTTTTGACCGTTGTGAGGACTTTATTTTCCTCTGAGAATAGCTTGTTTATTCACTTATGGAAAAAATGTGTTTACGAGTTTGTATTTATGTTGGAAAACTACAATTTTGAGTTTGAATTTCTTCTTCAAAACTACGGAGGGCCCCTTTTAAAATGTGAAGAATCCAGAGTTAAGTGTGTATGTTAGTTTGCTTGTTTTACATGACCATATCTTAGATGATCACTTGAATGTTCTGTGTCCATCTATTCAGGTGTGGGTGGCCAACTTGGAGCACCCCCGGGTCAACACGTGCTCTCTGTATGCTAGTCCCACTGGCCTCAGTCCCTACCTGCGTTTCGGCTGTCTGTCCTGTAGGGTTTTGTACTACAACCTCAGAGAGCTCTACATGAAGGTACTGTGGTCTGCCACTCAACCTCAGATTTCAGTGTAGGCTACACAAACACACACTGATGTCTATTTGCTATGACAGTTATACTGTTGAATTCCATCTTTTTAATGGCACTCATCTTCTCTCTCTCCTAACCCTCTGCTGACCTTCTCTCCATTCCCTCAGCTCCGTAAGCGTTGCAGTCCTCCTCTGTCCCTGTTTGGTCAGTTATTATGGAGAGAGTTCTTCTACACAGCTGCCACCAACAATCCAAACTTTGATCGCATGGATGGAAACCCAATCTGTGTCCAGGTTGGCTTCTGCACCACTCAGTTTAAAAGAAAAGCTATACACACAACAGGGGGGAAACTTCTGAACAACCTTTATTTTTGGTCAGAAAGTTGGCAGCACTCTGGCCTTTAGATATGACACCAGCAACTGGGCGGCTGTGGCTCATGAGGTAGAGCTGGTCGTCCAGTAGTCAGGGGTCGCTGGTTCAATTCCGCACGTTGCTGCTTGAGCAAAATACCAAACCCCAGATTTCTCCTGATGAGCAGGTGGCACATTGCATGGCAGCCTTTGCCTATTCCAATACAGTGGTAATTATGATTATAACATGACTCATGTACTGACAAAAGGAAACCTATGCAGATGTGTGGAATTCATTCATGTTTGCTGAAATTGTAGTTCAGGTACAACTGAATAATTACAATTACATGCATGTGTTTTTTTGGGCTTTAACTGGCATGTAATCAGTGATTGTTTCAAGAGCAACATAAGTTAAAGACACTTAAGTAGAATCAGAATCAGATTTGTTACCAAGAAAGATTTTACACCAACAAGGAGTTTCTCTTGGTGGATAAAGTGCATGCATTGAAGATAACAAAACAGTGACTATTACATAGTATATAGATAACCCTAACCCTCCTGTAGAGCGAAATAAGAGTATATAGTCATTGTCTCTGTCCTGTATTGTACGTGTCACATGTCTCCAGATCCCATGGGACCAGAACCCAGAGGCACTGGCCAAGTGGGCTGAGGGTCGAACTGGTTTTCCCTGGATTGATGCCATCATGAAGCAGCTAAGACAAGAGGGCTGGATCCACCACCTGGCCCGACATGCTGTGGCCTGTTTCCTCACCAGGGGAGACCTGTGGGTCAGCTGGGAGAGCGGCATGAGGGTAGGACACAACAGTTTTTCATTTAGAAGTCTAAACCTGGTGTATCACAGGTGGAGAACATTTAAAGCTATGCCTGCATTTAAGGACGCTTGCGGGTAAAAAACGACAAAATATTTTATTGGAAGTGCCTTTCGTTTACACGGTGATGGCGTTTTTGAGGCTTAAAAACACAAAAATCTGAAACCACCCTCTAGAGTGGAAAAGTATACGCTCCGCCGCAGCATTTCCGTGTACACTGGCAAAACGCAAAACTCTGCTCAGATCTGCTCACGTCGCGTATGCGTTTACATCACATAAATGCGCCAGTACAGGGAAATAAACAAACATGTCGGATGATTTCCATGCATCAGACCTTCAAGCTGCTCTGGCAGCTCTAATAAGCGTACAGGAGTCTTTCCACGAAATGTACAGGATATGTACAGATAGTATTACTGAACAGAGAAGGATCTGTAATTACCTCTATCTTTTTTATTTGTGTGGTAGTGTATCACAGCACCACCTAGCCGCCTGGCATGCATACCCAACTGAATTCCACACACGCGTCACCATATGCACGCAGATTTCTTCCCGTAAACACTCGTCTAAACGTGGAATAAAAAGTGAAGACGCGACGCTACTTTTGCTTCTTCTGTTCAGACCGTCATCGTGTAAACGTAGCCCTAGTTTGTTTGTACACTGTTTAGTGGCAGCATTGATGACCTCTTGTGCCAAGTTCACTGTCGGACCAATGGACATACATACATCATGTAGCATTTTGTGCCTGTTGTTCCCGCAGGTATTTGAGGAGCTGCTGCTGGATGCAGATTGGAGTGTAAATGCTGGTAGCTGGATGTGGCTGTCCTGCAGTGCCTTTTTCCAGCAGTTCTTCCACTGCTACTGTCCTGTTGGTTTTGGAAGAAGAACAGACCCCTCAGGAGACTACATCAGGTAGACTTTATACTCTACAGTCTCTCCTACTTCCCATTTAAAATCCATGTGAGCTCAGGAATGTCTCATCTGTGTGACTGATCATGCTTGTTAATGTCAGCAGCAAATACAATTGAGGTTCAAACTGTTCTGTTGTAATTCGTTGCAGGCGGTACATTCCCATCTTGAAGGACTACCCAAACCGGTACATCTATGAGCCATGGAACGCCCCAGAGTCGGTCCAGAAGGCAGCCAATTGTGTGGTGGGAGTGGATTACCCCAAACCTATGATCAACCACGCAGAGGGCAGCAGACTCAACATTGAGAGAATGAAACAAGTTTACCAGCAACTCTCCCATTACAGAGGACTCAGTAAGTCAACTAACAAGACTGACCTGTACATGACTGACATTAGCACTTGGTGTCTATAAAAAGGACAACACACAGTATATACTACAGAATGTATACCAGTTTCGCTATATACTGCAGTGAACATCACTGCTTACAATTTCTGTTACCGTCATTAGTAGAACTACTGTTTTTAGGGGCACAGTGAACACAACACCTTCACCTCAATAAGCAGTTGGACCAATAGAAAGGCACATCTTTGTAGCTCGCCAACCATGCTGCTTGTCTGTGTTACTCTTGCTACTGTGGTCGTATCTTGCTATGCAAACCTTAGCTGTCGCCCTTTTGATGCACAGCTACATTATGGGTGCCGGGTCATAGTCATATAAGTCACATATCGTAGAAAGTAACATTTCAGTTTACTTTTTATTATAAGCATACACTGTCACTCACTTGTTACAGCCTTCTCAGTTGGTCTGTGTAACTGCCAGTCCGCTGTCAATAAAGCTGATTTAATACCTGTATTTTTTATTCAGTAACTTATTAAAAAGCTAGCCCTCACTGAAACCAGGCTATGCTCAGATAACCCTCCAACTACTTCAGCTGAACTCTCCAACAATCAGCCTATCTCCCATTATACTTGGGCATCTGGCCGAGGAGAGGGGACAGGCTCTCTGTTTTCCAACAAATAGAAATGTATTCAATTATTTCGTATGTGGAACCGTTCCTCATCTGAATACCATATAATTGCCAGAAAACAGCCTCCCTCCCCGAGAGTGAGAGAGTGACTGTCCAGTTTACTGACGGTGATTATATCATTTTGAGCAAAAACCTTAACTTTGTCACTTTCCAGGATGTTTGATGGGTCAGGATCGCAATCACTACACATTATAACACTCTGTGTGTGTGTGTGTGTGTGTGTGTGTGTGTGTGTGTGTTTGTGTGTGTGTCAGGTCTACTAGCATCAGTACCAACGATCCAAGAGGAGGCAGAACCACCAATGACCGATGAGTCCCAGACGAGTAGTGGTCCTGGTAAGAGGAAACGTAGAAGCAACATTCTCTTTATCCCATCAAGGCTCTACAAAATATTAACATGATTATTGTTTTCACAGTCAGACTATACACTGTGTGCCCAGCATTCTCTCCTGTTTTCTCTAGACTCCCCGCCCAGAGGTCCTGTAGACAGTGAAGCAGCTGGCTGCTCTACAGCTCCCGATTCATCCACAGTCTGTGCGTCCTCCACCTATGCTCTACATCCAGACCTGAAGGACAAAGGGGACAATTACCCATCCAAGAAACCTTACAACTCCTCAGGTTCACTCACACAGTCCTCTGCAGCCATAACATCTACATCTGCCAGTCATCCTCCATGTACAGCAGCTCCTCTCTCCCCAGCCAAGAGCCCTCTGTCCAGGTCCAAACCATCCTCCCCGTCCTCTTCATGTCCCACTTTCTCCGAGTCCCCTAGTCCAACAATAACCCCAACTCAGACCTCCTCTCTGGGGCCAAGGAGGAAAGGCCTGGCCCACAAGGTCCGCCGCAGCCAGAGGCAACGAGGGCGACAAAGTTGGACTCCAGCACCCAGGGAGGGAGGCAGGAAATCAGAGGAGGAGGAGAGGGAAGAAGCGGGCGGGGAGGAGAGGATGGAGGAGGATGTGGAGCAGGACGAGGAGAGAATGGAGGAGGAACCTTCTGAAGAGACAGCAGGACATCAGCAGTGATATGAGGTACAATACACAGTATCTTTTAGGGCTGACCTGGAAGCTTCGAAGCTTCACCTCTTGCCGTAGTTATCGATATCTAAATCAGAATTCAAATGAAGAGGAAGGAGACATTTAGTGGGCTCCACTGAAAGAGAGGCAAAAGACTGGTTAAGAGCGAGCTCCTCTATGGCGTTTAGTCAGACTCAAACCCTGTGCACTTAAAAAACTGCTTAGCAGGCAATATTTGCGGGTATACAATATCTGACCGAAGCTTCCAAGCCCCAAAAATAGTATTCAGGACAATGCTAGTGGTATCTTTACTGACAGTCAGAAACTAGAAAAACACAAATGTAATAAAACATTGTAAAAAAAATTTCTAGATTATATTTGAGACATGGCAACCTTGCCTTGATGCTGCTCATATAAATAGCATAGCCCCAGGTGCAGTGCTTTTGTAACATGAAAGTATAGACTACGCGCTCTTAAGGGTGAGCTGAAGAGACTGATATCAGTATGTCAGGGATCAAGCAGTAAGGAAACGAGGAGACAGGAATATCAATTCAAAAAATAGGGTTTTATTTACCCATAATGCAATCTTTTACAAAAAAAAACAGGCAAACTTATTAACTAAGCCTATAATAGAGGTCAACAAAAGATAACTATACTCAATATAACAACAAAGAACTGAGATGTTAACTGAATAGAACAGACCACACGAAATGGCATAAGGGAGCACATACTGTGTATAGTGGCTTGGCCAAACCAAATAATACACAAGGGGAAAACAAAATGGACACCGACTACAACAAAATACAAAGTAAGCTAACTAACGCTGTGTAAAAAGGGCTACAGTAACTCAAGACAAAGAAAAGATTTGATTAATACAACAGAATATTATACAGAACAGTATCAGTATAAGTAACCGACTCTGACCACCAAAAAACTTATAGCTACCAGGGTGGGAATTTCCCAGTGGCCCACACTTTGGCCTTGATGCCCCGTGGAAAACAAAAAAATTATTGTACGGCCACAGTGGCCTTTGTGCCCCTGGACCGATAGTCAGCCGTCTGTTAGACGAGGGCGCTCTACAAAGTGCAACACCGAAAAAAGATACTACAAAAAATATTCAGTATAACTCCACCCATCAATGGTCTCCTGCTGGTTATTCTACAACTGTTAGTTTGGAAAAAATGTGCTTTGCCATGATTTTGGGGAATTTCTATTGGGAGAACCCTAACCCAAAAAAACTATTTTCTAATGTAAAATTAACTTGATATTGGTATTAACATTTTTTTATAATACATAATCTGTCTTAATATAAATTAGGATGTTATGGTATCAATCTGGAAGGTAAAACCCTCCAATTTTACTCAATGGCATTTGTGCCCTGTCATATGGCCTTGGTGCCCCTAAAAAAAAAAAAAAAAAGTGAAGGCCAAATTGCCTTGCCCCTAAAATGACGAAATTCCAACCCTGATAGCTACCATGTTGGAATGCCACATATTAAATACACATTAAGAATAGGGCTGGGCGATATGGCCTCAAATCAATATCACGATATATTGAGCAACTCACCTCTATAATGATAAATGAACGATAAGTGGTTAGGGTTACTTTTACGATTTATCATTATATATTTTTATAGACACAGAATCTGTTTCAGAAGTCAGTGGGTCACATGACATGAAAGCTATTGAGAAAAAAAAATCAAGATTTCTGCATATTAATATTCATATAAAATAATATTCATATAAAATAAAGGAAGCACTAAAGTACAATAAACATAGCTGTGTCTCATTCGTCCAGTTTACTAATACAATCTGCTGCTGGAGTCACTGGGCCCCATGACATGGAAGATATTCAAAGAACTGCAATTATTTTGTATTAATATATTTATGCTAAGTAATTTGATGACAGTCCCTAAATCAGTCAGCGATTCAGTGCCATGTTCTGGGAGGTGAGCTGACCGTCCTCCTGCTGCTCACACTGGGTGAACCTCAGTAAAGTCGCGGCTGGACCCGAGTAGAGCTTAGAATCAAGCCCGACCCGAGCCCGCGCATGTTGTGTCCGAGCCCGGCTCGACACATTGAATGTAATTATGAGCCCGAGACCGATTTAAACCTGACAACTGTTTTATACGAGGGCTGTTATAACTGACGTTCTCGACTACAACTGCGAGTTGTTTGAACTACAGAAATCTTAATGAATAATGCAACAAGTGTCACACTTAATGCACTCGACAAAGCCGACACATGTTATTATCACGGCCCACGACTTGTTTAAAATGAGTCCACACCTCCGACTTTTCTCCACACTTCCTCAAAGTTAATTCAACTGTTTTTATTTTTTTCTTTACATCTTCATGCTCTTCATGTTGCACTTAAACTACACAATCAGTGATGCCGGTAACACATTTCTAGTTTTGTCATTTTCCTTAGTAAAAATATATATTTTTGCTTTCTTCTTGTGTCTCGGGGAGTGACGTCACGTACACGAGAAGTCACGTTTCTCAGCATGAGGTCACTCACGTGTCAGACCACGCAGAGACACAAATGCAAACAACAATGGAGGGAGGAGAGAGATGCGCGTTTTCTAGCTGGAAATACAGTCATTACTTTGAGGGAATAAAAAACAAAACACAAATGTTTGATCAATGGACCGGCCCGGCTGAAGACAGTGACCTGTTGCAGCCTTTGAACGCAGCATCATTACTCAAACTGTCCGTGACTCACAGCGAGAGTGGGTTCACTTGATTACTAACCTGGCATAGCTGGTGTTGCATCGGCGGGTGGAGTTTGCCATCAAATTAATGTAAAATAAGCACATACGCCGGGTAGATTAATCAAGTGGACCTAACATGTCCCCCTGTTCCTAGTGGATGGTACGCCTATGACACCGAATATACCGACATGGCCAAAATGACGTCGGTTATAGCTTTAAATTTCGGTATCAGTAAATTTTTGGTTTATCGCCCAGGCCTAATTAAGAATATGTTGTTGGTGTCATTGTTCTTGTCTTATACCAATTGTGAACTTGCTTGAAGCGCTGACCTTTGAGAAAACTGGAGAGTGCAAAATGGAGGAAGCTGTCCTCATTAGTGACTGTTCAAAAGCTAACTAAATAACATTTCACCGTTTTTAATCAAAACTGTTCAGAAAGTTAGCAACTGTTGTAGCTAGAGCTAGCGTATTTCCTTATAGCTCACCTACTAGCCACACAGGTTGCCACGATGTCACTAAGATAACCCTCGGCACCTGCTGAATATAACTAATAAAGTAACTTGTAATCCAACTTAGTTACTTTTAAAAACAAGTTATCAGTAAAGTAACTAAGTTACTTTTTAAGGGAGTAATCAGTAATCACTAATCGATTACTTTTTCAAGGTAACTGTGGCAACATTGGTTATGCCTAACACAGTGTTTTGTACTCTGGTTTCTCTTTCAGATGTGGTTTTAAAAGAACACTCCTCAATCATCCATCCTGGAAAACTGGACTCATGAAGATGTACAGGAGACAGGGTCATGGACATGTGGACAACATGAATATACATACATACACATATCTATCATGCATACAACACAAATGGAAGCTGTACAAAAGCATTTTACTCTCAAGATTCTCACAGCATTTAAGTAAGTGTGTCTTTTTGAACCACTCTGACATTTAGCACAGAACAAGTCCAGAATTACTGTAAATTACTAAAAAATAATTCTTATTTGATGAAATGAAAGCCACAAGCCTATTTGACGAGTAACGAGTGATCTTGTACACTTCCATCTCTTAGACACACAGTTAATAAGCAGCAACATAATGTACACACCATATCTATTGAACCCTTAAAACACAGTGTGGCTATCAGTAGTAGCACCTCTCTGCTTGTCCTCTCTGCTTCTGCAAACTTCCCCTTCTTAGAAATAAGCTTGTGCAGGAGCCTGAAGGTCACCTATTCTGTCTGTACACCAGACTCTTTGCACTCTGTTGTTCTGTGTTCTAGGACAGAACTATACCTAAGTCATTTGATAAAGCATTGTATTTTGACATTTTGCAGATATGATTTTTCATAACTGTAGTTTAAGAGATTTATTTGCGTTGGTGACCACACAGTCCTGGAGTGATGAACCAGGTCATTCTGGGTCCAGGCCAGGCCAAAAACTGATTGTTGTTATTAACAGGCAGACAGGAAGAACAGCTACTTCTAGCTTCAGACAGATTTACTGACTTAAAACTTAACTATATGTTGTAGCTACGTTCAGTGTATAGTTGTCCATGTTTTGGGCCAGCTTTAGGAGGCACTCTTTATATTCAGATGGGAAAATGGTGATCTGTTTGTCAGAATTCAACAAAGAAAATAATGGAGGGTATTTGTGTTCACGTGGCCCTGGTGATTTTGTTGAGGACATTCTCCTGTTTTACCACATTAAAAACTCAAAGAAACACTAAAGAACATCATGGAAACTCTACACTTGTAAATAACATCTAAAATGAATCTACATGTAAATGCAAGATGAAAGTTTTTGAAAATTATATTTTTGCTTGGAAAATGATACTTTTGCCAATCAACATCTTTGCTTTGCAGTGAAGATGTTAATTAGTGAAAGGGAACATAACATTTTTATAGTCCCCTTCCCTAAACCTGTCTGTCTGGAAGGGTCACACATCTCTGATGGTTAAGCACGTTTCTAATGAAACCATTTGTAAATAAAGAGGCCAAGGCACTGTACAGCTTTAATCGGAAGAAAACACACAAGATTTTGCATTTGCCATATTTTTCTCTGGCAATTGAAAATGTGGCTTGTGTGGAATGAATGTAGCGAAAAAAACTGTTGGGTGTTCTCCCCATACATAATATTTATCAGAGTTTTTATTTGATGTATGTCAAACTAAACCTGTCTGTTTTACTAATGATCTGGTTAAGGGGGTTTCACAAATGCATGTCTTGTTTCTGCCATGTTTCCACTAGAGGGTGGTAAACATAGTATATGCTTCCACACATGGGCAGTGAACTTATATTTATCAGACAAGTTGTAAATTCACTAGAGCTTCGACTGAAGATTATGATAAAGATTCAAACCTGATGATTATTTTCTGGATTTATCAATTCCGAATTGTTACGTTAAATGTCACAAAATAGTCAAATCATCCCAATGTCACTTCTGTAAAAGAAAGGTGTGTGGCAATTCTGGATAAATTAGCAAAACAGTTATTACAATTACAGTAGTTGGAAAAAATGTGTCAGTAAACCAACTCATTGACAAGAAATGGATACAAATTATTTCTAGATAACTCTTACTAATTAAAGTGAAACTCGCCAAAATGCAACTTAGGCTTTTTTTTGTGAATGTATATGAGTCAAACTTCGCTTAAAAGCATAATTGTGACGAAAGAGGCACTTTTAAGATTTATCGTATTTTTGTTTCGGGTCAAACTCATTTTAAATGGGAGTGCTTGGGGCAAATTAGTGATAGAATCAAAATCGCTATTTTTAAAACACTAAGAAGGCTCGACACAACATGATAAGTCATGTGACTTATCCGGCTTTTGATTTTAGTATTGTTTCTTATATGAGGCTCCTTTTTCAACTTCAAGGTCAATATTGTTTTTCGCTAACGACAAAACAACACATTATCCATGCATTTATATGGAACCTTTAGGAGCTTTCCACCGTAACTCACCTCCATGTTATGTTGCATTCTGAGATCGAAACTTCTCACTGGCAGGACTCTTGCCAGTAAACTACATGTAAACTCTGTGTACACAAACAATGTTCTCAATGCTCGTGTTGGTGAGTAGAGACCCTGGTGATACTACAAGCAAGGTTTCATGTTGTGTCGAGCCTTCTTAGTGTTTTAAAAATAGCGATTTTGATGCTATCGCTAATTTGCCCCAAGCACTCCCATTTAAAATGAGTTTGACCAGAAAACGAAAATACGGTAAATCCTAATAATAATAGTAATTTGTCTCAAAGCCCCTTAAGGTAAACATCATAACATTTACTTGAATACATTTTTGTAGTAAAAACTGACACAAAATGTTCAAAATTCTACTTTTTTCTGATTTCATTTGTAAACTAGAGTTGCACTCTGAGCGTATACCTCTGCTAAGGCCCAACAACCTCTTTTGATTTAATCAGGTCTAATCCAATATCAAATAAAACCTGATTTGGCCTGAAACAGGCCAAATTACAGAAGATCAACAAAATCAATATTCCAGCTCACACCAGGATATGATTGACACTCTTTTATTAACAATTACATTAATAACAAGAGGGAACAAAACTCACATCACATTGTACCAACTGATGTGTGATACATAACTGTTTGTTTTAACTTGCTCTTGAAAGTGTCCTTGAGTGCTTTGAAAGGCATCTCTAAATACAATGTATTTATTTTTTTATTGACACTCAGATACCTGCCACCGAAATACCCTTTTTCTATCAAGAACCAATATTCCCTGAGAAATTGATAAATAATTTGAAAAATGACGTTTGAGGTTGTATTGTAATTCTGTTACTTCTCCAGTAGTTTTCCATATGTATTAATTTATTGGTCAAAGTCCATCTGTTCTACTACAAAATGTTATTTTTCCAAGCCTTTCTGAAAACGTCTTCATCATGTCACATGACAGGTTTCTGCATGATGATGCTACTGACTAGTGTGCCTCCTGTGTGACAGTGCTCCAGGTCTGTGTCTGTTTGAACATGGCAGCGGTGTGGCTGAATGTTGACATAGGGCCGACCAGTGGCCACACACATGCGTTCGCTTCAGCTGAATTCTCACAAAATCTAGCAATGATGCAGAACATTCTGCTTTGTTTGTGCTACCACCCCTCGCTCTCTTCATTCATTTTGTAGCTCGCTTGACCATTGCTGTTCTGTCTCTATCTCCCTTATTGAGGAGGAGAGTCAGTGCCAATTTCTAATAGTGTTTTAATAAATGGTGACTGACAAATCCAGCACAGTATTCCTCTAAGGTTTAATAATAATAATAATCATAATAATAATCATCTTTCATTTCCAAGCTAACAGTTTGGTCAAACTTCATGCTTTAACTGTTGGTGAACATCATAGTGTGTGGTGAGGGCATCAGTGCTATCAACTATCTCACTGTCTTCGCGAATGGCTGAGTGAGGGGTGTACATTTTAAAAACCCAAAAGAAAGTGAGAAAAAAAATCACTGGAACGGTCTCTTCATCTGGATCCACACCAAAAGTTTATGGGGTGTATTCTAGGCAGAGACCATCCTCCATCCAAGTTTAAAGGAAATCTTTTCAGTAACCCTTTTTAATCAGAAATGGTATATAACACACTCTTTCTATGTATGCAATATTTACTATAATATAAGAGTCGATCATTTTTAATTTGTACTTTTTACAGAAAAACTGCCAACTCTAAACCAACTAGGTCATGTTATTACTCCAGAAACCACACATTTTCATCCATTTGGGAGATTTTCTGGTATTTGAACGAGACAATCAGTGTGGCTATTTCATCCTCACCACTTTATTCGGCACTTGGTTAAAATAGTGAGTATTGAACAAACAGGCCATAGCAGCAGTTTGCCTTTGTGAAACCCCCTCTCTGTTGTCTGAACGGGTTAGTTTCCCTGAAGGGAGATCATAGGTTGTGTAAGGACAAACCACAGAAGCCTGTGTAGGTGTGATACTGTTGGTGTTAAAGTCTGAGTGGGAACTTTACAGTTTGAATCCCAGAAGGTAAAAGGATAATTCAGCAGGTGGAACCCCAGTTCAGCCTCTCAGGGCTGACTGGCCTGACCTCAGGTCAGACAAGCTCACAGTTCCCACTTATGCTGAACACAAAACAAGCCCTGATAGGATGCTTTTATGTTGCTCTACATTCCAACTAACAGCAGTATGATGCTCTGCAGGGCCGGGGATCTGTCTGGGAACTTTGGGCTACATGGATATTTATTTGTTTTGTATTGTACAAAAAGAGTTTATTTTCATTAAAATTGCTGAAGGAATTGTGATTGAAACGAGAGCGTCTGGTGTGATGTCTGTTTGTGCTGTGTTATACAGTAAGGTTCCTGCTCACACATTCGTGTTTTAAAATAAAATAATGTGATAAAAGTGTTCTCCCAAAATGGAATTTTTATTTGATAAACTTGTATTTGGTTTTATTACAAGCGATTTAACATGATGGAGCCATGTTTAATCAAACACTACATCATTATCAGGAAAGAAAAACATTTTGAAAACATAAATGTCAAGTTTATGATTTAGAGATTCTGTTCATGATATTTGTGTTATTATTAGTGTTTTCCTTCTGTATTACAGTAGGCAGGCCTGCACCTCACTAGTACAGGGTTGGACCCCCTTTTCCCTCAGAACTGTGTAATTCTTCTTGCTATAGATTCAGTAATGTTCTGGAAACATTCCTCTGAGATTTTGCTCCATATTGACATGATATATCAGACAACTTGGTGCAGATTTGTCGACTGCACATCCATGATGCTAATCTCTTGTTGCACCACATGTCAAAAGTGCATTGTTGGATGGAGATCTGGTGACTGTGGAGGCCGTTTGAGCACAATGAACTCATTGTCATGTTCAAGACCATTGTCATGTGACATGGTCCGAAATCCTACAGGAAGGAGCCAATAGGAGGTGGGTAAACCACTGTGACCATAAAGGAATGGACATGGTCAGCAACAATACTTAGGAGGGCTCTGATGTTTAAACCATGCTGAACTAGTGCTAAGGGGCCAAAAGTGCATCAAGAAAATATCTCCCACACCAATTTATCACCAGACTAAACCGAGATCCATCAGACAAGGCAATATTAGTCCAGTCTTCTGTTGTCTGTTGCTAGTCTTGACTTTGTCTTGGTGCCTGTGTACATATAATTTGATATCGTAATAATACGTGTCCAAGTCGTAGCAGTTTAGCTAAAGAAAAGTTAGTTGTGAAACCCTACAGAACCTTCTGGCAGTGCAATAACACATACTGACGTTTTCATGACACATCTAAATGGGACCACTGTAGATGAGGTCAAGAAAATTATTTATAAAACGATTATGATTGTCTCATGACAGCCAATGTCAAAATGTGCCACACATGACTCTTAAATTTTGTTTTGTTGTTAATGCTAAAACAACACAACAACAAATAGAGCTTAAATGTTGAAGCTACAAAGCTACTTTAAGTTTGACAAGCCTGCTATGTCATGTTTATTGCATATTATGGTGTCTTGGTTCAAGTCAAATTGTCAACAAAGGCCCCATGAATATGTCAAACTTTGCATTTAAAGTGACATGACTGTTAGGCCCTGTCCACACTGTAAGGTTACAACTAAAGCTCTGAATGATTAGTATTAATATGCTGCTAATAAGTTATCAAGCAACCTGCTAATTGTTCCTCCACTAGTAAAATAGCCGTGTCTGCTCAACAACAAACCACTCTTGTTGCGCTGAACATAATATGCCTATAAACACACATATTAATTTTGAATTGTAATTTAAGTAAGACGTTTGGCAAAATCAGAATGTGTTCATTGACCGAACTGTAAAACGTACAGAAACCACAAACAAACATTTATTCACTAATCTACAGAAAAAGACATGACAGCAACAAGACAGGGACTAAACTGCGGTGAGTAGTAGGGGTGGTGAAAAAAATCAATTATTGATTAATCACGATTATAATATTGACGATTATGATTCGATTATTAAATTTCCAAAAATCTATTTAAATTTCTTTATTTTTTTAAAATAATTATACAAACTGGAATCCTCCTCTAACTGGCTTCTGCTACATGGTCCACAGTCTGGAGCCAAGTTATGTTATTCCATCCCGGATCCTTTTCACGCTGAAATCGATTCCAAATCTTTACATGGAGACAAAGCTTTCCGTGCAAGTGTCTCTCAACTCTGCTCACAGGGTAGCAATAATGTGCAATACCAGAGCTACAGTCTCATACGTGACCGTTACAGCTCATTATGTCAGCAGTTAATGGAAGCTGATGTCCTACGTACTCCAGACGAAAGCTATGGATGATAGCCACACAAGCGTAAATATGTGTGAGTCTCTTAAAGCAATGGCAGACGAGTGGGGAATAGAGAAACACGACCTGGTTCTCGTCACCAACAATGCTTCTAACATGAGTCCGGCTCCTGAGCTTGGCAACTTTCTTTTAACAGTGAAAGACTACATTTAAAACAAAGTAAAAAAATAATAATTTTGATATTACAGTTACACTATACAATATTGAAGGTGCTGTGAGGTGTTACTCAAAAGAGAAGTAAAATAATTCAGCAGCTGACTGATGTTAAATGGAAGATCAATAATCGTTAATAATCGAAAATCGAATCGATAATCGTTAATAATCGAAAATCGAATCGATAATTGTTAATAATCGAAAATCGATTTGTAAGCGAATCGAGACTTCAATAATAGGAACCGAATTGAATCGGGAAATTAGGCTGATTAACCACCCCTAGTGAGTAGTATTGTAAAAATACATCAGGATTTGATCCTTTGTCTGCCTGCTCATCCTTATGTGCAAAACCGTTTGTTGTTTTAAAAAATATAGGCTATCCAGTTGTTCTATATAGATTACTTGGGCTTTTACTAAAAAAAGTACCTAAAAAGTAGTGTTATCAGTAATTTATTACACGAGGCAGACAGTAATATTGTAACAGTAACTAGTAATATGTAATATATTGCATTTTTATAGTATCTTGTCCAACACTATTCATGACAGGTGTCTTGTCATGTGCACAGCTGTTACGACCCCTCCCTTTTTGCTCTCACCCTCTGATGTAGCTGATCACCTCCTGCAGGAGCTGGCAGTCAGGGAGGGTTGTTAAAGCCAGGTGCTGACACCTGGCTAGGCCTCTACAGCTTGGTCTCTTTGTCTCTCTCTCTCTCTCTGCTAGGCTCCGCAGCAGGTTCTGGGTTCGTCTCTGTGTTTTTCTGGCATACAACACACACACACACACCCACACACACACTTCACTCATCCATATACTGCAATCATTACTGATGCCGCTACTCTCCATATCCCATGCTTGTGTAGATAGTCTCCTATTGAAGTTAATAATCTCTGCGTGCTTCCCAGGTTCAGCGAGTCTGATCCAGACTAATTTTTTTCTCTGTTTGAGAAAATAGCATATGCTCAAGACTGGCCAGATTCAGACAGATCCATCTTACTGCAGTGTGTTCTGACTGGTAAGGCCCAGGAGGCCTACTCAGCTCTAAGTGTAGCTGAGAGTAAGGCTTATGAGATGGTGAAGGCAGCAGTGATGAAGGTATATGAACTTGTGCCAGAGGCATATCGGCCAGCGTTTTAGATCAAGGAAGAAGCTGGATAATCAGACCTAAACTGAACTTGCCCGCAACTTAATTTCCCAGTTTAACCGCTGATGTACAGCATCTGAAGCTGATACATTCGTTGATATCTGCAACCTGATGATCCTGGAACAACTTAAAAACTCTGTGCCTGACAGTGTCACTACATACATTAATGAACATAAAGTGAAAACTCCCAGAGAGGCTGCAGTCTTGGCACATGAGTATGTATCTAACACGCAGAAGTTTATGTGGTACAAAGGGAGAAGCTTGTCATATGAATGACACTTATCCCAGGTCAGGTAAGGTAAAACCAGCTAATGAGGCAGTTCTGCCAAAACTTGGTCAGGGTGAGCGGGGTTCAGCAGTCAGTTCTGACACCTGTAGGTACTGTCAAGCGAGGGGGCATTGGAAAAAGGAGTGTCCAGTGTTGAAAGCCAGGAGGTCCTCTGGTCAGGTGAAACATGCTGCTCTGGCTGCTCCAGTCATTATATCTGAGAGCAGGGAGCTAGGTCAAGTGCAGGTTTGCACTGAGCTGGTACCTCCTCGGGCTGACTACTCTGCTTTTATATCAGGGGGGTGGGTCTCACTGATAGGAGGTGGGGTGTTGGTTCCCATTAAAATACTAAGAGACACTAGAACACCTTTAAATAAGTGTTACACCATCCAGTCCATCAGCAATCCAATAATCACTATGAATGTATAAAATGTATAGGCATCCGAGAATACACAATATCCCATGGGGGAACCGGACAGTTCCATAGAACACGGCAGCCTGGACGACTTGCTTTCGGGGTGTTTAAAGTCGCCCGTCGACAAGGGGGGGGACTTACATGTTGATGCGCTTTGGTGAACACAGAATGGCCCAAGGAATACTACCAGTGCAACACTAGACATTTAAGCCATAACTCTGGGGGAAGGGCCCAGAGATATAAGCAATGCTATAAGCAACGAGAGGTCCCCCTGTAACCCCAGGACGGCCGCAGGCCACCACCACCTGTAACAGGCATGAGGCAACCGCACCAGGCCCATCCTGTGCATCATGAACCACCTCCAGCTCGACGAACCAGCACGCCTTTCCCCATAGTGATCCAAACTTACTTCCTGTTCTCCTTTTCCTTGTTCAGCCGGGTATGTCCCGGCCTCATTGTTATCCAGCCTGCAGTTCCAGGTCATCCTTTCTCCGTTCGGCCGAATGTTACCTCAGCAGTACTCATACACCACCTTTACTTGCGTCTACTCCAACATCCCGCATGGTCCCTGTGTTGCAGGTATGTGGCCATGCACCATCTCAATTTCATATACTCCAATACCCCGTCCTGGGGCTCGGTCCAGATCTCCATGAACAACGCACTGTGGTCATGCACCATTTCCACTTGACCATTTGCTTTCCATTCTTAAGCATAGAAGGTGACCGGGCAGCCGTGGCAGCGAGCAGGGCCAAGGCACACCATCACCGCCACTGGAGACGCCCACAAGAGGCCCACCCATAACCCGAGACCACTACTTTCAACAAGCGTGGCGTCAAGCTACCGCATCAGGGCCCCTCCTGGACATTGCAGACCAACCGATACACCTTTCCCCCAGACCAGCCCCGACCGAGTGCCCCTTCCTATCTCTTGCCTCGCCCTGTCCAGAGTCAGGCTGTCGACCGACCATGGCAGCGGGGTCAGCCTGATGGCGAGACCCAACTGCTACAGAGGACACCCCCGAGATGCCCACCCGTAACCCCGGACCCGGCAACAGGTCACCACCACTTGCAACAAGCGTGGCGTCAAGTGACCGCACCAGGGCCCATCCTGGGCATCGTGACCCACCACCAGCTTGGCCTTCCAGCTCATCCTCCTCCAGTCTGGCTGTCAACTGAGCAACATCTAGGTATATATGTAATAATGAGTAGTAGGCCCCGGCCGGCCTTTATATAGTAATCACACCCAATGGATATCTGTCTCTCATTTCTCTTTTTTTTTTTTCATATATTTAACTGACCTTTCCGCCATTCAACCTGAACATACGGCTTGACTTCCACCCCTGGCACCATGAACAGTCTGGTGGGGCTCTGGGGACCTCCTCTACCAGTCCACTCGCCTGGTGAGGCTCCGATATGTTTTGCATAAGTCAATAGTAAACAGCATCGACCTTTTACCGATTATTTTAGCCAGCTGGAGCTGCCTGGCTTTGTTCACCCCCAGCCTTTTCAATATATTCTGGTCCGTTCGAGCACCGACGGGATAGCCACATACTGTCACGCACTCCACCCCCAGGAAGAGCCACATAGTAGTGCTCACAAGGGGCAGATATTTTGAGCGTTTCCATTCTTCTGCCAGGGGAAGGGTTGTTTCTGATGTTTCAAATCGGATTGACATGTCCAGCACTAGTGCGCTGGTGCCTTTGACCATATGATCAGATCTGGCTCTCCCACTCTGTCATTCTCTGTCCGAATCCTCCGCTCCCGCCCTACCAGCCCTTGACTTCACTCTCCTGGGCTAATATGGCACAAATCTTGTTGGTTAGTTGGTGGTTTTTCATGCTGTTGCTTTTGAGGGCAACGCATTTCCCTACCACGTGCCGTAATGTGTGTTCAGTCCGTTCTTGCACAGTCAAGACAACCTAGACTCGACGCACTTACCACCTTCCCTGGAAGAAGAGAGTGCAGTGTTCGATTGCATGTTTAAGGCAAAGATCAGCTCTGACTCGTCCAGACTACCGTTTGCCGACATGCGGAGCCAGTGGTTGCTGACCTTGTCTGCCTCAAACACCTCAACACCCACTCCCTGGGATTTTGGTAGGGGTGTGCAAATTAATCATTTTAATGATGCATCGCGATGCAGACATGGAAGATTATGCATCGATGCCGCGAAGCACCATACTCGATTATAGCCTGCCAACGTAACTTGTTGTTTTTCGGGACACTCCGGTACAAGTTTTAACTCATTATTCTGTTGTTGACAACACCGGGTTTCGTCACCTGTTGAAGACACTGGAGCCGCGATAAAAGCCCCCGTCACACAGCTACGTCACAGAAAAGGTTACACCTGCACTTTACCACGAAACCAAAGTCCAGGTAATTTCACAATGAGCCAAGCTAGTCAAGTATACTTATTCACACAGCTCAGCCAATTAAGGCAATGGTAAACATTTACAGCAGTAAAACATATTTCATATGTCAATTTTGTTCTAGTTTATGTCATGTTGCTTTCTTAGAGCACATAACATAAAAAGGGAGTTCGTATATATACATATATATATATATGTCATATATATATATATATATGTGTCTATATATATATATGTGTGTCTATATATATATATATATATGTGTCTATATATATATGTATATATATATATATATGTGTCTATATATGTATATACATATATATATATATGTGTCTATATATGTATATATATATATATATATATATGTGTCTATATATGTGTCTATATATGTGTCTATATATATCCATCCATCCATCCATCCATCCATCCATTTTCTTCCGCTAT
>CAEMYA010000384.1:1184595-1197753 GCA_903131615.1 Diplodus sargus | reverse complement strand
TATATATATATATATATATATATATATATATATATATATATATATTTTATAATGACCCAGGGTGACCAATAGTGACAGATCTGACAGATCTGCCATACCAATCACGAGTGATTTTTCTTGTTTAAAAGTAGTGGTTTCATCCAATACTGACTTCTGGGGGCGACTTCATGAACACACACAAAATCTTGATTAGTTTGAAATAAATTACGTATAACAGTTAACGCACTATTTTATACAGTCTATGGTAACTTTAACGCATAGTGGAGTCGCGGAACGCGTTCGTCTCCATAGCAACGGTGGCTGAGGCTCATGGGTAATTTAGCCTTCCCTGTCCAAGGAAGTAAAAATGCCATTGATATTCTGCATATAGATTTTGATTATTGGCCATAATGTCGTAACCATCCAAAGAAGGCTTACCACGAGTTATCAGATTGTCAAACGATGATATATGACCCTTTAGAAGTCACAAGTCCGTATGATATCAATCTTGTTTTGAGAAAAACACATTTTATTCGCGATATCATGGTTCTCCATGAGCTACATTACCCACAATCCCGTAGTGTAACAGCGACGTCTCTGATTGGTGGAACTTGCTGTTACCAAGGAAATGTTTACCAAACCCGCAAATTTCATATTAGCTAGTTACTGCTATCACTGAACTCTATGATCTTTTACCAGTTCTTTTCATCTGCAGCTGACTACATGGTTTCCAAATTTCCATTTGGGGATGAGCTGCTGATGCATGCTGTTGTGGCACATATTACCAAGAGGCAGTCAGTGAAATTCTCTTCTCTCCGGTTCTTCATCAGCCACTTTCCTTCTATTCTGCCTGAAGAGGTCACTGTGGATCAGATGGAAGACAAGTTTCAAATGTATAATGGGGCGTTCAGACCAAACACGTTCAGACGCTTCATTCGCGCCGCTTGATCATTTTGGACTATTCGCTTCATTCGCGTCATTCGCTTCATTCGCGCTTGAGAAAAAAAGACGACGCGCTTGCCCGCTCATTGTTGAACCGGTCTTTCTCAACTCGCTCTCTTTCTACGTCTATCATGGCTGATGTCACCACCGTTGCTGCACTGCACCTGCTGTACAAGTCCCAGAAACGCCGGAAAACCACCCACCGTCGTGTCTGGGTTCATGAAGTCCTCCGGAGACGCACGGAGCTGGGGGAATTTCACTGTCTCCTCCAGGAGCTCTGTCTGGATGACGACCGGTTCCAGCGGTACCTCAGGCTGACCCGAGCCCAGTTCGAGGACCTGTTAGCTCGGGTCGGTGCCAGGATCTCCCACCTGGACACCAACTACAGGCGCTCCATCTCAGCTGCGGAGCGCCTGTCCATCTGTCTGAGGTGAGCTGCGGTTACAATTAGCTTGTCCTCCATGTTGGTCTGAGTGTATACAACCATACAGGGAAGTGACGTCGTCGGCTTGAACTCGTCGCTGATTGGATGTCGCGGCGCGATGCCGCCTGAAAAGTTGGATATTTTCAACTTTATTCGCGTCGCTCCAGACGCTTCGTTCACGCCACGCCAGACGCGCCAGACGCTCCATTCGCGCCGCCGGCCCCTGAATCACGTGTCATCGCGCCATTTACATTGATTTTCAATGTAGAGTTGCCGCTCCATTCGCGTCTATCTCGTTCGGTCTGAACGCCCCTTTAAACCAGCAGCTTTGAGGACAGCATCCTCAGCAAGCATTCCGATGAAGCCTGGGTTGATATTGGTCATTTAAAGAGAGTTGGACAGGAGATCTTCTCCAACCTTTCAGCAGTCATGCTAAGGATACTGGTTTTCTTCCACAGCAATGCTGATTTCAAGAGGATTTTCAGGCTTGTCACCAAAAACAAGACGCAATACAGGGCTAGCCTGAGCACTGACATGATCAGTGCTTTGGTGACAAGGAAGGTGAGCATGGCTGCAAAAGGGACCATCTGTCACATGGAGGGTTTCAGTGATGCTCTATTAAAGAAGGCAAAGTCAGCAACCTCTGAGGCAAAACAGTCCAGAGCAGGTTCCACTCCAGGTAGGAGTGATGACTGATGCAAAAACTGTAGTTAAAAGGGCATCAGGGTCAAGGTCAACAAAATAAAAAAAAATTAAATAATATAATTACCTTGGTTTGTTAACAGCATTTTCATTTTTTGAAAGTGTTTCTGTGTTCCATTGAAAGGCTGTCATGATAAGGACATAGCATTTTTTGGTTTTCTGTTGATGAGTGCAAAATGTCTATATTTTCTTTATTAAAAGTATTGTAATCAAAAATATAGGTTTTATTGTTTGTTTTTTTATCACCGATTTTCAGTGAGTAAATGGGGAAATTACTGCATGCAAAGCAATGGAGTTGCAAAAGTCTGCGAAAAAAAAAGCCGCTCAACACAAGTGGTACTCAAAATATTTTGACATGGTTGGCAGGTCTGTGCTTGGAAGAATAATATTTGCGTCAAGGCAGGCAAGTGATTTTAGACCACGATTATGCCGAGAGCGTACAGCAGAGGAGGAAGGTGTACACTGATTAAACGAACACTTAGGGGAAGGAAGATCTGTTTCCAGACCCTGCTGACCGAATGCGCGTGCACGTTGATTCGGGCACGGTCACATGCAGCAGCGCTGAGGAAGCTGCAGCGGATCTGAGAAAGCGGGGCTTTAGCGTGGGACCAATACCGGCGAGGAGATCCTAAGACATCACTGTGGAAACTGTAAACAATCTAGTACCGTGGAGCACAGCTGGGACACGATGAACCGGCAATGCACATGACTACCAGGAGAACATACGCGAGAGGATCAAGGAGTTTCAAAGAGCGGACAGAGAGGATGCGGTAACGGATGACCTAGTGAGTCTTGGCTCGTTGTCTTACTCCCCTCACCCTTAATTAAAACTGAGAATAGTGCTCTTCATAAACAAAACTGTTATATTATAATAGTTTATCTATGGACCTGAAGAGCAGGATCCTAGTAAAGCCTAATATTATTTCTGATAACCTCCATTTAAACTTGGGCAATAACAATAATAGATGCAAACTAAATGACATCTTAGCCACCCCATTTTCTCTCTTTAGTATGTGTCATCTCCCTGATCCTACCCTTCTTTTGTTATTTTTTCTTTTTCTTTTCGGAATAGTCGAGGGGCCCCACCTTGTGGCAGCTCCCCCCTCCTCACAGAGAGGTGATAAAGGTCCCTCTAAATTGGAAGCCCTGTTCAGTATTTGGATGTTGTTCACAACATCTTCTGTTAAT
The DNA here is from genome assembly GCA_903131615.1 of Diplodus sargus. Lineage (NCBI taxonomy): Eukaryota > Metazoa > Chordata > Actinopteri > Spariformes > Sparidae > Diplodus > Diplodus sargus. The sequence goes on along the minus strand of CAEMYA010000384.1, from coordinate 1,194,518 downwards.
GTTCTATTGTGTTTGGACGCGTTTGTCACTTCCCACCTGCTAGTAGGGCTGTAACACTTATCGAAGCTGAAATGCTTCACTCAGATCCACGAACCTGTCTCACGCTGTGAGAAGGCAGAATCGCGACACAACTTCCAGTCCAGATCAGCCCTATGAGCTGTAAGTAACACCACATTAACACCGCAGCGGTCGTTCGCCAATTCTCCGCCGTTGTTCGTTCACAGAACGAAACATCGCTGTAAAGACGAACCGCTGCGTAATTTACACAGAAAGCCGGCGCTGCGGCTCCTGAAGAGACGTGATGGTACACGTCATGATGATGACGTGTGTGTGTTTAAGGGGTTACCCCGGTGTCTCCCCTGTCAATCCAAACCGACAGAGACTGTCTTCTGGGGTAAAGTTCACTGAAGTCTTGGGGGGCTGACCGTCGCTGAGATTTTCTTTTATCAGAAACACTCGGTGAGGTAAAGTGTTTTTGCCGGTGACAGACGCACGGCAGAAATGTGACAAGGAGTCTGTAGGAAGGGCGGGAGGAAGGACGCTTCTCCACGTACAGATGTGGTATTTTTAACTTGTTGCCAAAGACAGTTACAGTTACTACATTACCTTAGTTTGGTTCTGTAACGTTGTTTTGTGGGACATTTCTCTGTACTTAGTTGAGTGAGGGATCTGTGCAGTTAACATACCATCAGATAGACACGCCCTCCACAATACTGCACCTCGAATACTATCAGACAATGTCCTAGAATTCGAATTCTTTATTTGGGTACCTTTAGCAGATATGAGATTAAAATACGATTAATTAGATTAATTAATTACAAATCCTGTAATTAATTAGATTAATTTTTTTAATCGCCTGACAGCCCTAATAACCCCAAACCATCCTGACCACAAACTTCGCCATCTTAAAAGTCGAATTTTTGTCTTTGTAAAAAGATGCGACATGATTATGGCCACTTGTCATTCAAAAAGAATTAAAACATGATTAAGGTATAAACAATAAAGTATACAATACACAGTAGGACCAAGGACTTATATTCCTTGTAGTTCTATCTCCACAAAACATATCAGACATTTAATGGGTAAATAACACAAGTATTACACAAAGAATAATGATCTGCAAGTCTCTCCTCCATCACCAAGGGGAGGGGCTGGTTTCTCCCCAAACCAAGCTCATTAAGCAATAACTTCATTCTGGCTTAACAATACATTGAGAAACGATCTATTGTATGACCTTCTTATGTTATTATGGAATCTGCTAAAATTAAGCAAATGAGATTGTAGTTTATTAGTTATTCAGAATGTATTTGAATTTGGATGAGGATTGGAACATAATGACAATCGGGAGGTTAACCCAGCCATTCTGTGGGATGCACTGAAAGCCTGCCTTAGTGGGAAAATCATAGCTAAGTCCGCAAGACTAAAAAAAGGTTAAAAAAAATTAAACCTGAAAAGTTGCTAGGCCTACAAAAACAACTAAAGAACCTGGAACAAGCCCACAGTATCAGTAAAGGCGTTGATATACTTGAACAAATGAGACCAGTTAAGCAGGAGGATTGACAAGATTCTTAGTGAGGAAATTGAGAAAAAACTCAGATTCATGAAGCAAAGCTATAATGAGGTGGTTCCTAAAGCATTTAAACTACTTACATGGACACTTAGGAAACAACAAGCAGAAAGTACATTTCACAGAATCAGGGATTCCTTAACAAATAAGGTAACTACTAAATTGGAGGGTATTCAGAAAGCATTTAAAACATACTACAAATCATTATACACAGTCTGATGAGGCAGACAAGTCAACAATTCAAACATTTTTTGACCTCATTAGATCTTCCCTCCATCGGCAAAGACTAAAATGAAAAACTTGTGTCTGAAATCTCAACAGAAGGCCTCAGGACTAACAAATCGGCGGGCTGTGATGGATTCCCATCAGAATGGTATGAATGCAAGAAAGGGTCATTGCTCCCCTTGTTAAAATCCTCCTTTTAATTATATACTTAAGGCAGGAGCCCTCCCACCATCATGGAGGGAAGCATTTATATCAGTCGTACCAAATGAGGGAAAAGATAAAACAGAATGTAAGAGCTATAGACTACTCAGTAGGGCTGTAACGACACAAGCATCAAAACCGAAATCGCGACACTTAGATCCATGAACCTGTTTCGCGGTGTGAGAGGGCAGAATCGCGACACAACTTCCAGTCCAGATCCAGCCCTATGAGTTATATGTAACACCACATTAACACCACAGCGGGGGTTCACCAATTCTCCACCGCTGATCGTTGACTCAGAACGAAGCACCGCTGGAGAAAAGACAAACTGCTGTGTGATTCACACAGAAAGCCGGCGCTGCGACTCCGAAAGAGACATGACAATACACGTCATGATGTGACGTGTGTGTTTCCAAGGTGTTTCTCTGGTGTCCCCCTGTCAATCTAAACCCGCAGATATGTTATAATCATATGGAGGCTGTTTTAATGTGTCGTGATTGAGATCCTGACCTACCAAACATCCTGGAGAGTGATGGAAAGTGACGCTTTTCCTCTAAATTACATAAGTACATAATCCCCATCGGTGAACAGGTCGCTGTCTAACTCAGACAGAGGCGGTTTTCTGGGGTAAAGTTCACTAAGTCTCGGTCTGGAAGGCTGATGGTCGCGGAGATTTATTTTCATCACAAACACTCAGTGAGTTAAAGTTTTTTGCCGGTGACAGACGCTGTTTATCCGGCAGAAATATGCTGATGATGATAATATAATCCTGGAGAGCTAGCGAGAGAGCTAGCAAGATTTGAAAGTGGCACCTCCTCTAAGTTCCACCCCCCCTCCCCATCCCGTCAGTGCTCTGTCCAAGCCACTCCCTCACAAACTTGAACGCGCATCTAATAATAATAATAATAATACATTTTATTTACGAAGCGCCTTTCAGGACACTCAAGGACACTTTACAAAGGGACATCACAATAAAACAATGGATAAAAAAAAACATCAATTTAAAACATTCAATAAAACAACATTCAAAAATCCAAATACAAAGAAAGAAAAACAATAAACAACATTTCAAAACATCAGTGAACATACAGTGTGCAACAATTAAATAGAACAACAATAGAGGTAGGGCGGTGTAACAGTTAGAGGTGGAGTGAATAGGCAATTTTAAACAGGTGGGTTTTGAGTCTGGTTTTGAAAACAGGGAGGGAGTCCGGAGACCGAGAAGAAGAGAGTTGCAGTTATCTAAACGGGAGGTGACAAGACTGTGGACAAAGATGGAGGCAGTGCTGGGGGTGAGGGAGGGACGGAGTCGGTTGATATTTCGTAGGTGGTAGTAGACAGAACGAGTGGTGTTATTGATGTGGGATTTGAAGGATAGAGTGCGGTCGAGGATGACACCCAGACTCTTAACCTGAGGGGAGGGGAAAACTGAGGAGCTGTTGATGAGAAGGGGGAAGCGGTCAACTTTGGATAGTGTAGATTGGGTGCCAATTAGAAGAATTTCAGTTTTATCACTGTTTAATTTCAGGAAGTTTGAAGTGAATCAGGATTTGATTTCTGATAAGCAGGCAGTAAGGGAAGAGGGCGGGAGTGTGGAATTTGGTTAACTAGAGAGGTAGAGCTGGGTGTCATTGTAATGTGGTGCAGAATGAAGCTGCCCTCCACTACACATTTATTTTGAAAGTTGTTTATTTTGTTCTGCAAAGAGCAAAAATAGGCATTTTATCGTCACAGTTCGCCACACACACGGTAACTTCACTCCCAAGTGTGTGAGTTCTCATTCTCTGAACGTATTCACTACACTACACAGAAAAATCATGAACATCTTGTTTATCAAATACAGTCAGCCAATCACGTCTAAACATTGTCAAATTAATCAAATCAATCATGTATCTATTTTAACCTATCTATTTATTTATATATGAACTCGACACGAGCAGTCCGGGCTTTTCAGACCAGCTCATTGTTCTACGCTCCCGCCTCACGCTCGCTCGAGGTAACTAGGCAACCAGCGCTAACTACTAGCTAGCCGTTTTCAGTACTGACCAAGCAACGTTCATAAACAATCCCACATAAAACAGAACCGGGATCATAAACTACGACATAACAGATTCACTCATTCATCACACAATTCTAACTCTCCTTTCTTACCTGCAAAGAGCAGAAATAGGCATTTTATCGTCATAGTTCGCCACACACACGGTAACTTCACTCCCAAGTGTGTGAGTTCTCATTCTCTGAACGTATTCACGCGAGACTTCCCTTGTTCCTGAACACACACAGTGTAGCGAACGCGCCCTCTGCTGGTCGGAGTTAGACACCGCATACTACTAGATGACACTATATTTTTCAAACAAATCAACCTTTTCTTACCATCAAACACACAGGCAATTTTCACCACACTCTGAACATGAGCTGTGCTAACTGGAAATCATGTTAAATGTTAAACAATAATAATAGACCACTGATGGCTCTGTTTGCCACATCATCAGCATAGCAGTGGTACTGAATGTTGAATTTACATGTTCAATTTACAGGACAGAGCCCTGGGGCACACCTGTAGTGACTGGGGAGGGGTCGGATTCAAAGGATTTGAGCTGGATGAACTGAGTACGACCTGAGAGATAGGAGTGGAACCATTGAGGGGGGGTGTGAGTGATGCCGATGGAGGAGAGTCTGCTGAGGAGGATAGGGTGGGAGATGGTGTCAAATGCTGCACTAAGGTCAAGGAGGATGAGGATGGAGAGAGAACCGGAATCAGCTGCAATAAGGAGGTCATTAGTGATTTTTATGAGGGCAGTTTCGGTACTGTGGTGGGGGCGGAAACCAGACTGGAAAGAGTCATAAAGGGAATTTTGTTTAAGATGTGTGTGTAATTGAGTGGCAACTACTTTTTCGAGGATTTTGGATATGAAAGGAAAGTTGGAGATGAGGCGGAGATCATTGTAATTATTAGGATCTGAGCCAGGGTTTTTCAGCATAGGGGTGATGGCTGCAGTTTTGAGGGATGAAGGAACAATTCCAGTGGTGAGTGAAGAGTGAATGATGGCAGAGATGAGGGGAAGCACAGATGGGAGGCAAGATTTGACCAGGGTGGTGGGAATTGGATCAAGCTGAGAAGTGGAGGGTTTAGATTTGTGGATGAGGTCAGATATTAAAGAGCCATTCGGGAGTTGGAAACTGGAAAAGTGCCGACAGTGCTGTGGGGGTGGAGATGAGGGGAGAGGGTGTGAACCTGAGTGTGAGTGTTGGTGGATGTTGGACATTTTATCATTAAAAAACTGCATTAGGGGGTTACAGATGTCAGCTGAGTGTAGGTGGGGATCTGGCAGTGGGACTCAGCAGGGAGAAGGAGATGCCGGAGCACGACGCAGCAGTTCAGCTGAATTTAGCACAGAGCAGACAGGAAGTCAAGCGCCGGAATAACAAACTACATCCTGTTACTTTTCAAAATAAAACACTCCGTGTTGACACCAGCACACATCGTGAGGCCAGCTGTCTACCGTACTGCGCCTTCGTGGACTCAAACCGCGACCGGTGGGGGTTGCCGGAAGGCGGAGCAAAACCGGATCGGAGCCGCAACGCAGTGCTCCTGCTGGAGGGAGTGTGGATCAGTTTCAGCAGATCATGCTCACATTTTCTGGTCATTCCCTTATGTTGTGCCTTTCTGGAAAGAGGTAGGCCGATTAGTCTCAGAAGTCCTGGATCTGAGATTTGACTTTCTTTTACCTCAGTGTACCTTGGACATATCCCTAAGGCTATCAATAAGAGTGAATCATACCTTTTGAAGATCTTTCTGGCTGCCCGTAAAAAACGGGACGGGACATGGAGGTATACCAGAGAGTATCAGTGAACTGCGAACATTTGCGCGCCTGAAGGGAGCCTTGAATTCCATAAAAACAACTTTTCTAAAATCTCTACAACTCATTTTCAAGATGTGTCGATGATGCTGAGGTGAGGACTGACTGGAGGCTGAACGTAAACCACATTGCATTCTATGTCAGAAAGACAACAAATTTGTCTTCAAAATAAGAGCTTTACATTGCACCCCATTAGAGTTTAGAACTGTGATCTTAGCAGGGGGCTTTTAATTTGAAAGTAGCAACCGTTCGTAGCTTGCCGCTACTAGAGTGCCTTAAGAGAGACTCTGTAGGACTCTAGCCGGAGGTGCTAGCATCTCCCGGATCTCAGCGGCTGTCCAGTTGCTCATCTTGAGCAAGTGATGGACTGACTGCTGTGGTCAGCTGTTTCTTGGTTTTAAAACTCTCTGGCTGTGGGTCGCACAACAGTGCACGTCATCGACAACTCCGCCCATCTCACGCAATAGCCGGCACATCGACAGCTCAGACTTAGATAGCCTCCGAGGTGTACCCTCCGAGGCGGCAAATTGGCAGACCAGACCAGACCTCCAATTCACCGCCTTCTGTCTAAATCCGCAGACCTAGCCGCAAAAAGGACAGCCGAATTGGCGGCTTGCTGCCCAGTATAAAAACGACTATTAACTATGCAAACAAGGGCAGCCATGCACTGCAGGCACACTGTCAAACAGAAGTACACAAGAAGAAGGTGCAGGTCATAGCATCAACACGTGTTGCCAGCACCTTTCTTCCAAGAAGAGAGACAGCAACTTTTCAAAACCCATGTTGGTCTTGTCAAAACACACTCTTTGCGGCAGATTGCGCTATTAAATTTGTGCTGTTGCGCATGTCATGAGAGAAGTTATCAGTCTCATTTCTTATATAGCATAATGTGACCGTGTATAGATAGATACTTTATCATACATTCATACTGTCTTGTAATTCTGCTTGATTTTTCTCTCAAAATGCATTAGATTGATGCTTTTAAATATAAAATATTCAACATTTTCTTCCAGGGGAGCATGCCCCCCCTGCCCCCCAACAGGGGTCATATCCTTCTCATCTTTTTCACCCCCTAACCCACTTCACCCTTTGCAGTTCAGACCTTACAACATTAATGAATCCTTCCAGTTCCTTTTCCAGCACGCTTCTAATCTCCGACTTGATTATATGTCCAGTGTCTTTACGAAGCGACTTAAGCAACTCTTGCCTGAAAGCTTGAGTGGTTAGCGCCATGCTCTCATCAGCTGGGTTTGATTTATCACATTGGTCCAGGGATGACCCAAATGTCCCTGTCACATTCAGCTAGCACCCCTTTCATTGCCATTCCTTGTGCCGTAACATACGTCAGCCTCCGGAGGCTGTATGCTTGGAGTATTCCCATTTTCTGTGAGGGTTTGAGGCCAGCCCTTGATATCTTGTTGCACTTCTCATAAACGGCGGTCCGGAGGTTTGGCCTGAGGATGCCAAACTGTGGGCTGATGTTAACACCCAGATATTTTTCTGACTCACCCGCACCAATCATGTGTAGCGGAGTTAGCGGAGAATAGAAAATGTCATTATTAATTATTACTGTCATTTTTACTTAATACTAAGGGTGTGAACAACACATTAAAAAACTCACAATTTAGATCATATCACTTTTGTGAGAAATAGGTTGGATAATTTTTTAGATCAAAACAAAAAGGATTATTGTTTAATTAATTATGAATACTCTATTTTGGCTCTTATCTCTATCTAGACACTTGTTATATTAACCATTTTATATTATTCTTTATATTCTGTAGTATTCTGTCACTGCTGGTACAAACAAATTTCCCTGTCTGCGGGACATTAAAGGATTTCTGATTCTGATATATAGTCTGTTCTACAAATAATATAAAGTATTATATATTTCTGATATTACTAATATATATTGGCTGTCTGTTTCTCTGTCTGCCTGCTCGTCTGTTGTCAATGGACTCGGTCAATCTGATTGGTCAGATGTCTGCTGAGCCACAGGTAGACGCTGCTCCGGTGAACGAAGCTGAGATGAAAGTCAGTCATCTCAGTCAGTTTGCATTCACTAACTCAGTCCACCCTGTACATGTTTGTCTCAAATCCTCCGAACTGCAGCTCTACATAAATATTTGGGGAATTATTAGGTCGACTTTAAAAAGTGAAATCTAAAATTAAAGCGGTTCAGATAACGTACCAAATCACGGATCAACTTTGTTCAGTTATACCACTATCTGGTCAGTTCACATTAGTGACAACAGCAAATTAGACAGAGAATACACATACATCATGCACCCGAGCTTAAGGTTAGCTTACCTTGCATTTGCTGAACAGTTGAGGGTGATGGTCGTGCAAATGAGTAAGTAAATTGGATGTGTTGCTGCCCCTAGCAACATCTCTGTTCTGGGCCGATATCCGATCTTAATATCGGATCGGTGCACCCCCAATTATATCCCTACTCACAAACTTGTCCTCTCTCCCCCATATGTTCTGGTACGCTACCGCGACAACACTTGACTCGATCCCGCAGACGGACTCCTCGTTCCCATCGAGTATCCATCCAGAAAGACTGGCCCTGTCACACCAATATTTCTTTTGTACCCAGGCTTTTCAAGAGGGGGTTGGGCTCAACCATTCTGCACCTTTTCTGCTTGTGACCAGACACTGTAGTCACACTCCGAGGCCATCTGTGGATTTGCTGGATGAAGAGATTGATTTCTTTGGTTGTTGCTCAAGGTGAGATTCCCCCGTATCTCACCTTGGCCTTGAGGCAGTCATCAAAGCAGGGCTTAAGTATCGAGACCGTTGGGGTCAGGGTATAGCTATGTCTGGACCAGAGAGGTTTATGGTCATGGGCAAACTTTCGGGGTGAGTCATTGCATTTTAAGGAGGTCACTAAGGTATGCAACCTCTGCAGCTCTCCACGTTGGTCTTAGTCGAGTTCCACTTCTGTCATTACCCCCAGGATAGCTATCAGGGTGTTTGGTCCGTTTGTGGTTGGACAAGCCCCTTGTTGTGGAGAAGGTCTTGGGGCAGTGGTTGCATAGATACCCCGTCCCAGCCAGAGTCTTAAGCCAGCGCACTTCACATTTGGGTAGGTGGCATGCCGCTGTATGCTGAGTGGGGAAGGTGCCTGTGCACTTCCCACATATATAGCTTATCTTATACAGCCGGTGGATCCTCTGTGTGTGTTGGGCAGCCTTGGTAGCTGTTTTTAGGTGCGTGCCAGATAGGCTGCAGTCCATGGCTGCTCATGGTAGTCTAACTGTGCGTTCAGACCAAAAGCGCACAAAGAGGAAAATCCGCCTTGTGCGCCTTGTGCGCTTTGTCCGCTCCTCCTAAGTCGCTTAAGTCGCTTTTCTCACCCTGTTCGTCCTTGCTTCTAAATTTAAAGGGCCCGCACGCGTTTAACACCACCACACACCGACATCGTTGATCACAGAACGTAACTTGATGAACAGAAACTTGATAAAGTCATTAAAAACAGAATTACTCCACAATCATATTTACAGAATGATCATCCCAAATAAACACTGATTTTGCCGAAATGTATGACGAAATGGACAGGGTGGTTAAATTAAAACACAACTAGCTTAATTAAAGTTTTTAGAGCAGCGATGGGAAACAGCTCTAATCATAGTAATTTATTCTAGCTTATTGTCAATGTTGTGTAGCCTACATTTCAGTCTAGTTGTGAGGTGTATTGCAATTGGTTAGTTAGATCGACGATAATGTGAGCAAATGAAATGCATTCCCGCTGCAACGTAGCGCTCTAGAACATAAACACGCTCTATAAATAGCTGCACTTAAACTCAGTTGCGTGTCATTATCGATATGGATGATAGGGAGATAGTTGCGTTTGGTGTTGCCCTGCTGTATATACGGAGACGCCGTCCTCGTCGCCGGATTTGGGTGCACGAAATCCTCCAGAGGCGTGAGCAGCACGGCGAATTTCACCGGCTGGTGCAGGAGCTGCGACTGGATGGCGAGCGATTCCAGCGCTACTTCCGTCTGGACAGGGAGCAATTTGACAGCTTGCTGTCAAAGATTGGGCCTGTCATCACCATGGCGACAAC
>CAEMYA010000384.1:1134076-1173822 GCA_903131615.1 Diplodus sargus | reverse complement strand
CCCCCCCCCCCCCCCCCCCAACGTGCACACCACTGGAAATATACTAAAGGTGAGATTTTGTCATAAGTTAGCAAACAAGAGGGTAGGAAAGTGTTATGCCTTGAATTCACAAAATTCACTGTTGCAGGTCACAAAAGAAAACTAAAATATCTGTAAACATCTTTTAATGGCTGAGCAGGCAGAGATCTAATTAATGTTCGCAATCTGTAGCTACAACTTGGAAATAAGGTGAGTAGCAGAGGTTAAATGATTAAATTTTAATTAACAGAACGGTATCAGACACATTCAGATAACAGGTCTAGTCCCTTGACTTTCACAGATCTTACACAAGCAACTGTTGCAAATGTCACAAGCAAAAGTGTTGTTGTTTTAGAAGTCACAGAAATAATGTTAACTGTTATCTTATCAGTTGTTTTAACTCAGAAAAACCAAAGGTTAGTACGAAGTGGTTTGATGAGTCTAGCAAATGTAACAACTATATCTATTGTATCTAAACTGGTGGCCTTTCTCTCTTCCAGTTTTCACTAGTCAGTTTCCCATTATCAAAATATATTTCACAGACATCACAACCTTTGCAAGAAACTTAGAAGAACAATGGTACTATATGACGCACATTTCACTTCACTTCACATTTGATTGCAGCACATCTCTGTTAGCACCCTCGCTAACATTTTGTTAGTTTCTATGTTTTGTCATATTCGTGGCTTGCATTTTCAAACTTACAATTCTGCTGCTGTGTACTAAAAAACAGAGTTTCTGTCGAATGTAATTTGAAGCTTGGAACAGTTAGCTAGCTAGCTATACTGATAAGTCTATGCTAAGAGAACACAAAATAACAGTCGAGAGTGGATTAAAGGCACATACTTTACACACTACTGTATGTATTCATCATTATTCTGCTTTGCTCTTCATCACTTGTGGTGGATGTTCAGTACACTATGGCTTCTGCAGGCGAGATCAAAGCATGAAAAATACCCAGCTCTAGGTGCACCAACAGTTTTAAAGGACTGATGCAGTATAAAGGACCTTTTTCCAGACTGTGGTAAAGATGAGGGAGAGGATAACATTACCACAGCTTCAACAATGAAATTCCCACTTAGCAGCAAACGTTTCACCTCCCAGTCCAGCTTCAGTCAGCCAATAAGCTTGAGCTTATTGTAGTGTCATCAGCCAGAATCGGATTGGTTAGGAAAGTATCTAAATGTTTTAATCCCATTGCCTACATAGTTAAATTGAAATTAGCCTTTCTATCCAACAATAAGATGGCATTTGTCTTTATAGTGTATCTTGTATATAAGCAAATAATCTCCATTGTATGTTATATACTGTAAATTGATATTAAGTCCCTGTTGTCTGGGTGATAAAGCCATTCAAGGGTGATAACACAGTATATATGTAATTATGTATTCATGTACAGCAATCAAAATGTTATCAGAATCAGTTCATAACTGTACACTGTAGTGTTGGTAATGCCCTCAGTCCACATGTCATCAGACGTCGCATCCAGTAATCAAACATGCTCTGTGGTGATTACCAACCTGTCCTGCTCGCCAGCTGGACTCACCACAGGAGCTGGATTTGTGTGTGTATGTGTGTGTGTGTGTGTGTGTGTGTCATCAACTCTTAGCTAATCAACTAATTACGAGTTCTAAAACCAGTGTGTGAGCTGCATAGTTCCACGGTGGGCCTTTTTTTATCTGATATTTTACATAAGGTACTGATCACTTACAAGTAAATCAATAGTGATAATAAGACTTCATTAGGCATTCATTAGTTTCCATTTATTCTGTCTTACACTGTAAAAACTGTCTTACAAATACTTGAAACTTAACCCGTGCTCGAATAGTTAACACATTATTTCTTGTTAAAGTTGTTTTATCTCTATGTAGTAAACTGTTTGACATGCATGCCTATATGAAAAATGGTGCATTCACTTACTGAAATCTGAGATATGGACAGTAGGCACTGACTTTGCTTTGCTGTGGAAAATTCAAGCTAACAGAGACATGCTGATGAGGAGAATGTGGATTTGACAAGCCGCGAGTTGCTGTGTGGTGGGGACGATGCCTTTTGACATGTGCCCTTTTCCTTATCCCTTCAATGTGCATGGAGGTTTTAAAGGCATGTGGTGAGGAAGAGGCAGAAGGTGCTATGGCTGATGGAACACGTGAGTGAGGCCCAGTAAAGGAACCACTTTGAAATAAGTAATCTAATGATAAATAAAGCAGCTCTCCGTGGCCTCTGGGCAACTGACTGCCTCCACACTGCTTACTGCTGTTAACAGAGGGAGAGAGGAGGAGGTTGATGCAGCATCACATTCAGTCACATTGATCTGTTGTGTCTGTCTGAATGTCATTTCAAGTTAAGTGTCCAGTGTGTAGGGTTTAGGGGGATCTATAGGCAGGATAGTCACCAAAGGGAGCTCATCCTCTTCCACAGAGCCCCCCTTGTTGCACCGCCATGTTTCTACATTATCACAGAATGGACAAACCAAACACCTGCTCTACAGAGGGACTTTTATGTTTTGGTGGTCACTGCAGGGAAGGGTGAGGGGTATTGATTTGGTTGCAATTTGCAACCTAATTTCTGGACGCCACTAGATTCTATACATTGGATGTCTAACACTAAATAGGAAGAATCTGGTGTCTGCGTAAGGCTAATGACAGACTTCCTTAATGCTAGGATTCAAACCTGTTCTGAAACAAAGTTCACCATCATCATAAACCAGTTATTGATTTTATTATTATTCTTTATAGTCACAAATGGATACATGACCTCATCACCATGCATTCTGCAAACAGCTGTGTTTAAAAGAGAGAAATACTAGTAAAGATATGGTGCGTTTTTCTTTCACTGGCTTCCAAAACTAATGCATGAACTAGCCTGATCAACATCTTTACCACATTCCATATTCTACCATATTATAGCCACAGGGGCCACCAGAATCAATCCAAAATGAAAGTTACATGTAGCTGCTTTAAAGGAGCACTGTACTTTAAGTGTGCATTCAAACATCCATTTTGTTTCTTACTTTTACCTCTACATTGAGGATTTAGAATCAGAATCAGTTTATGGAGGTCAAAACACAACATTTCAGGTCATTGAAAAGGCTTGATTCAAATCTGTTCCATGACCTGAAATGTCGTTGTGTTGTCTGAAATGTCATTGTGTTTTGACTCTCAGAGCCACTATAGGGATAACTAGTTAAACCTAAGCAATTGAGTGTCACTGGTTTTGCCATTATTAACACATCTTTTTACTTTAAAAAAAACCTACATCTTTACCAAACAAGTTTCATTTTTAAAGCAGATCTATCAGACTGATTATAATAAGATGTTTATTTTCTTTTTATCCTTTTGTTAGTGTCTTGTGTGAGGTCCACCCCCTGATGGACCCCCGATGGACCACAGGAGTCATGGACATGGTTATACATCAATTTAATATGTTAGGAAATAATTAAGTTGATTAAAATCAAAAAGGGCTATGTACAATATCAATAAGAATATACATTTTAAGAGATTAACTAATATGCAAATCCATAAAATAATTTTAAAATACATTCAAAAATGCAGTTCAAAAGAGAAAAAAAAATGTATGGCTGTATTAGAATCAACTGATATATTATTTCATAGCCACTGCAATAGCCAAACTATATAAGTGTTGTTGATTGGTAGTTGAAAACATCTCCCTGCTCTTTTAGCTCTTGCCTCTCTGTAAAATGTCCTTTGAAATGTAAAATCAGTTCTGTGTAACTGTGGTTGCTGGGAAGTGATTGCCAGTGACTGTTTCATATTAACATTATCTAACATTGTATTCATTGAATGGCCTAATTGCAAAACCTGTACCAAATCTGCAGTGAAAAACAACTCATTGCCATACCTAAAGGACATCACAGGTTGATTGTCAGTTTCCTCTAAAACAATGTATTTGGCCTTTAAATAATTATTAATTGAGTGTTTTCTGATCTGCCACCGCTCTGTAGCATATTTTCACACGATATTGGGTTGCTGTAGGCTTTCTGTAGTAATCTAATCTCTTAAATGTCACGTAAATAAGACCCCAGTTTTCATAGGGTACAGTTTAATAACCAGATTTCTCCATCTAGGTGTCTGCTGGAGAACAAAGATTTCTTGGTCATGTATACAGATGAATGAGTTTCCAATATTTTTTTTGCTACACATTTGCATGACAAACATTTCAAACAAGGAAACCATCATTTACATTTTAGGGCATTTAGCAGACACTTTTGTCCAAAACGACTTAAAGTAATTCATACACTGATGGCGGTGGCTGCCATGCCAGTGCCGACCAGCACATCAGGAGCAATTTGGGGCTTAGTATCTTGCCCAAGGTATGCAGACATGCAGACCAGGGCAATCATAGATAGATATAGATAGATAGATATACTTTATTGATCCCAGGCTGGGAAATTACAGAATCAAACCAGTGACCTTCCGATAACAAGACGTTGGCAAGATGGGAATAAAGATCACAACACATTTTGATGGTCCAACACTGTGATGAGCCCTGCTTTTGAGATAGCGTGTAAGAGATGCACCTTGCATTGATATTGCAAGGTGCAGGTTGCCAGAAAATTCTTAAAAGGTCCATTTAAGTGTTTAAAGGGGTAGAGTTTGACCCTAGAGCAGTAGCTGAGCCTTGTGGTTATCCATAACACTCAAATGAAATAAGTTTGCAACAACATGCTTACCTGGCATGTTCCACTGACAGTTCATGTTGTAGAGTCCAGCAAAGGATGCACTTTGTAAGAGGGCTATATACATGTACGTATCTGTATCTGTATACATATCATATGTAGTATGTATCTGAATGTGTTCAGTGTAATCCAGTTCAACACAACCATTTCCTCTGAAAGGATCACAGAGTTGATCTACAGCATCTCTGACAGAAAAGAAGATGGTAACTCTGTATGTGCTACTGAAAGTGAGAAGTTTCTTGGTGTCTGACAGAAAATGAGAGATGGCGTTCTGAATGTTGTTACTAATGAAACTGGCTCTATCAGCTTCCTGTCTGCACATTGAAATCAACACAATGTTGCTGTAATGTCAGGCTCAAGGAGGGTATCATCAGAGAGAGGCATGTGCTTAACAGAGAAATACTTTGATCCCCCATCTTTCTCTCTTCACACACACACACACTGAGTTACCATAGTAACAGAATGGTGTGTGATACAGGGATGATGCATGATGGGATGTCAGTAAGTGAGTCAGCGCTCTGCATGGCTGAGGCTGGACCGTCAAACTCACTTCCTGGTCGATGCTGTTACCTCTTCCTGGAATTTACACCATCGGTGGGTGGGGGGAGGGGGGTGTCTCTTCTGTGAGTGTGTGTGTGTGTGTGTGTGTGTGTCATGCCTTTGATTTTGTTCTTACACTGCTGCTCTGCTTCATTAACTATGTCCAGGACACCATCAACAACAACTCTTTGGGTAAGAAGGACAGCTGGAAGGACTCCCGCTCTTCCTCCCCACATGTTACAGGTATGAACCCTGCTGAGTGTGACAAAAAAAAACAACGACACCAAAAGATAAAGAAACACACACTTAGTGGGAATAAACCCTGAAGAGGATCCATTTTCTTTATTTGCACACAATCAGTGACATAGCTCTGTTAACATGGATAATTTGTTCTATAAACAGAAGAGAATAAGACACGAGGATAAGCTGACTATACAGATATTGTGACCTTAAACGTTTTCTAGTTTTCCTAACACACACTAACACCTTAACTGCGTACACCACAGAACCCCAGATCTAGCCTTTCTAGTTGAAGTTCAATTCAAACATAGTCCAAGATTCAAAGTACTTCACATATAAATACATGAATACATGATGATCCCAATATCGCTCCGACAATTGTACCAAGTCATGACTCAAGAAATCCTTTCTCCCGTCTGTTGCTCTCTCTTTCATTTTGCTTTGAACAACTATGAACATCTGAATAAAGGGATAAAAGATGGCACACTCACTCATTAGTCCATAAAGATCTCCTCACAGCACAGTCTCCTCAGTAATCTAGTAAAAATAGCAATTTAGTGAGAGTCTGCAAGTCTGGTCTCCGTGAGCTAATGTACCCGACCCATTTTGACCACAATCCCTTATATTTCTCTGATTGCATTGTTACAGAAAAAGTTAGTCTCCCCATTTTGGAAATTTCATGAACAATTTTCACCAATCTTCAAAAGTTGGAGTGTCTGGTTGCAACCACTCCCTGGTCAGGGCTTTCTTCCCTCCAACAAGTAATATTCTCATTAAATATTTGTCTGCTGTAGATTGAATATTTGTCGCTATAGTGACCAAATATATTGTCAGAACATCAAATGGAATAACGATTTGAGATATGGACATTTTCATGCCAGTAAGATGTAGGTTTTGGGCAATCCCAAACAAATGATAATGTTTGGCTGTATTTGAACCACATGAGACAATGTCTCATTTGAGCAGGGCTAATGAAGAATCTCATGATGCCTTTCCACCCCAATTCCCTCCAGCTTTGTGAAGCTGTGGTTTTCCAATGTAACCATTCCTCCTTTTCTTTCCCATGTACTCTGACCATGTAGGGTATTTGAATTTAAAGCGTCTTAAAAAACTTTTATTACTCTGCATCTCAGTCTACGTCGACTCCCATATTTGCAAATCGTCACAAAGTCATTTAGTATTTCACTGTCTGCTTTTTCCAATTCCTTAGTCATAATTTCATTTAACTGATACCTCTTTTTTGAAAGTTTCAAAACTCTTTATGTATGCATAACAGTATGCTGTTAGCTCATTACTCCATTAATCCATGTTTTAAATCTGGTGTCTGTCCTGCTTTGGATAAAATCTACATCATACGCACACCATCTTTATATTTTCTCTGGACCCCTCAGGTTATGCTTTTTGACTACTTTCTGCCAGATGTGAACAGTTCTTACAGATTCTTCCTCTTCTATTTCCTTCCACCTTGCCTTGAAGTGTGAATCACAAACTCACACAAAAAGGTCTTAATTGATCTGCATAGTAGTAATCTTATAAGTTCCACAACGCCATTCTCCCGTTCTCTTTTGCTAATTGCGTTACTTGTATTTACTGTATTTCATTCTTAGTTTCTTATCCATCCAGATATAACAAGAAATTAACTTATCCCATTCAATTACTTGTTAATCATTTATTTCAATTGGCAGGGAATTAAGTAGGCAAGGCAGAATAACCATTTTTATTGATTCAGTTCTTGAGTTTAGACTAAGGAACACTAGGTGATTCCATCTGGAATTGTCTGACTTAGCGTTGAAATTTAAAGAGACATTATTAGCTTTAAACACTGTAGTTTGAGTAGGGTTAGCCCGCAGGCACTTCATTGTCTTATTGTCACATCTCAAACCATATTTGGTAAAAAGGTGCTTTGGTGGATCAAAGTTGAAGGTCCTAATTAGGGTTTTTTGAACATTCAGCATGTGGTAATAATCAAAAAGATGACATTAAAATTGGTAGAGATACCAAAGGTTGAATCAAAAAATGTCATCTGCAAACAATTTGTGTTCCTTTCCTTTTATGTTTATTCCCCTGATCTCTGTAGTTTTTCTCCTGCATCAGTATGCAGTATCCAGTTCGTGTGCAGAATAAAGTGCTTTCTGATGGCTAATTTGATAATCTCTCTGTATGCGTCATACATAATCCAATACTTGGTTTGTTTTTGTACTTGTGTGTTAAGGGGATCTAATACCACCAGCACAACCAAAAGCAGAGGACAAAGTTCGGCAGAGCACGCGGCGCCTGGCCCCCAAACCGCCCATTGCAAATGGAGCCAAGAGCAAAGCCAACACTCAGGCTGCTGCTGCCACCACCACAGACACACGCGCCCGACCACGGGACAGACAGGTGTCTGGAGCCACGCACACACAGTCCTCCAGCACACAGAGAGGTCAAAAGAGGGTAGGAGGAGGCGGAGGAAGAGGAGGAGGAAGAGGAGCAACAGCCATGAGAGAGAGGAGCCTGCTGGACATCAGAGGAAAAGGTGGAGTGACAGTAGGGAAGGAAGACAGAAGAGGGGGGAGACTGTGTGAGGGGAAGGAGAAAGACAGGAATGAACATCAGAGGCCAAGAGAAGCAAATGGACTGAAAGGCCGGGGGACTGATGGGAAAGGAAAAGTAGGTGCTAAAGGGGGTAACAAAGGAGGGGGAGTCAAGCCAAACAACATGCCAGGAATTACCCAGGAAGTTTATCTGACAGCCATGGTGGTCCCACGTACACCTGTAGCACCAAGAAACCAGGACAAGACCCAAGACCAAGGTAATCAACCCGCCTTTAGAGTGCAGGGGGCTGTGTTCATTACCTTTGCTTAGGGAGGGTAGTCTGACCTTTTTTGAGAGCAGGTTTGAAGTTTCGTAGAGCTGGGGGGAACTGCAGAGCTGGTGATGATTTTCTCTGGGCTGAGCACAACTAGACATCCCTTATCATGCAAAGTTGTTTTATCCACTGTATATACGTTTAAAACTGCTAGTGCAACTCAAGATCAGATGGTCACATAGACACAAACAGAATAACTATTTAGAAGAGAACATATTATTATTATTAAGATCTTTTCTGGTGCTGTGAAATTTCATTTTTTTGTTAAGCCCATTAGTTTTCCCCTCTGCTGCAAAATTACTTTTCAGAGGAAGTTCCATCTAATCTAACCATATGTGATCATAGATGTTTAAAGGGGTCATTTGTAAGATTAGTGTGGAGCTTGTTTCCTAAAACCACTTTGTACCTTAAGAGGCAATATTCTTACAGCCCCCATAGGTTCAGCTGGGAGTTTAATATGCACACAAAACAATGTCAAAACAGTAAATATTCTTACACCAAATGTCCTAATGAACAAAACAAGTTGATCCTTTTTAACGATCTAAGACGAGCTAATTACCTCAGTTAAAGTGACATGCCCTACATGGTTAGGAAGTTTAGATTCTTGTGATTCCATTCAACTCACCAATATTGTCTGGGTGTTTCACAAGTGCATCGTGCTTAAAACACTTTTCTTAATCCCAAATGCAGTGACAGTTCTAGCTTGCATGAAGCTGTGGGTGAACCTCACCTTTAGCTCACCTTTTGCATTTTATGTTCCACTTACCTTTTCTCTTCGATACCTCAGTATTTTATTTTATAGCTTCTAAAGCATTTTATTGTATATAGTATTTTTTGTTTTTTATGTATTGTATATAGTATTGTATTGTTTCAATATTTGCCCATTTATTTTGATTGTATTTGCACTTGATATCTATGTTATTATGACGGAAATGTGCTTTATGTGAAAGTAATTCATGATGTGATTGAGTTTAGCCTATTTAGTTGGGCACTAGATAAATCCCCTGCTTCACCGCTACCCTGCTACCAGTAGGGAGAGCTGAGGTCCAAAGGTGAATCTTTTTTTTTTTTTGCGAGTGCTCACATGCTCAGTGCCCATATTGCCCATTAGGAACCACCCCTGCCCAAATATCCACTAGATCCATTTCAGTAGCATATTTTGTCGAAACACAGTATTCCATCATTGAATGGAGACAAAATGGCAAAAAACTGTGATTCGGGTGCTTTTTAATGCTTTTAATTGTAAGAAAACTCCTGTCATTTCACAGCAGACGGCATTATCCCTCTACACCAGACATCCTGAGATGGCAGCCATTTGATTAAAGCTGAGTTAGTCAGAGTGACCTACTCTCTCTTCTTTTTCCTCTTTCCTGAGCCACTAACACTGCATCAGATGACGATTCATCATGTGGCCAATAAGATTTCAATTCCAGTAATATATTTATTTTACATCAGTTTTTCAAGCCCTAAACTTGGAGATTGTGCAAAGATTTTTTTAGTCAGTTTTCCCTTTTGTATAGGCTGTTGTTCCATCTTAGCCCTTTTATGACATTTTTTTTATGCCCAACGTTAGTGTATATAAGGAGATAAAAAATATAGCAAGTTTTTGTCACTGTTACTATCAGACAAGGCATATTGAGAATGGCATTTTTTTTTTGCTAGACACCTAGATATATCTTAGAAAAATGAGGGTAAATGTTCATTTTCAGTGATATTGTTATTAAATTAGAACTTTGACCATGCAAGTCTATATGATGTGGACCCATTATTTTTGCTAGCCAATAGGAGCATTTGCAGGTCATCTGGAGGCTGATGTATGCATTAAAACATTTAGGCAAGAAAAAATAATAAATAGTGTGCTCAGACATCTATAGACAGTTTGTGAAAATAAACCAGATTAAATTTTCAAAAGAACCCAAAGCCATGTCTCTACTCCAGACTGCTATGCAATTACTCTGGCCTAGACTGGGTAGGCCTTTTGGGATAATTTTACATACATTTCCAGGTATAAAAAGAGGTTAACTCTTCATAAAACACACTTTATTCTAAGGGCGTTTTCACACCTATAGTTCGTTTGCTCTGGTCCGAATCAGGGACCAACTTGTTACAATGTTGCATGTTGCCTCGAGTTTGGTTAGTGTTCACACAGCAGTATTTACAAGCGGACCAAAATCTGTGATGCGTGAGGATACGCAGCAATTCAGCTAAATTTAGCATGGACCAGACAGGAAGTCAAGCACCAAAACAACAATATGACATCCGGTTACTTTTCAAAATAAAACACTTTGTGTTGATACAGCACACAAATCTCAAAAAGAGACAAACACAGGCTCTTCTACTAATCCTTCGGGCGGGAACACTTCCTTCTGTTGTTTTTATAACACATACCTATAACTGCGGTCGCGAGGGATCATGTGATTATCGTGTCTACCGTACTGTACTGTGCCGTGGCGGACTCAAACCGCAACAGGTGCCGATTGCCTGACGGCGGAGCGAAACCAGATCGGAGCAGTAAGGCAGCGGACACGTATCCAGTGGAAATTCGGGACCACCTCTTCCACGAGGTCTCGGTCCGGTTGTTTTGGTCCGCACCCGAGTGCGATTGATGTGTTCACACCTTCCCAAACAAACTGCACCAAGGGGGTTAACGCTCCAGGATTCGATTCAAACGAACTAAACAAGGCAGGTGTGAAAACGCCCTAACTTGACATGAACTAGAACTCAGTTGTCTTCACATTCACCTCTGGTTCGGTCCAAATAAATCCTCAGTTCAAAGAGGAAGACGTGAAAATATTAGGGTTCTGTACGCCATTTACACCCACTGCTGATGTCCAAACCCCCGTCTCTCTCTCTCCTCTGCTGCTTCATGCATCTCCTGTCAACACCTTCTGTGTTTTCTTGTTCCCAGAGTCATAGTCCCAATCAGAGCAGCTGTTAATTGCCTCTGTACTGTATCCCCCTGCTGCATAAGCAAACTGTAAACAATGGTAGCTAGCTACAGCTAAGGATAGCTAGTAAAGAGCAGAAGTTGTTACTTCCTATGGCGATATGCTGCCCTCTACAAGTTTGGAGCTATCTTCATATTCTGGCTATATTTTACAAATTACTCCTTTAACCCCTTAAGGAACACCATTCCAACATAGGAACACCCTTCACTAAACGAACACCCTTCGTAAAAACTTTGCTAATAGTTTTAAGCATGAGATCTTAACAGTATATACTCACAGTTGGAAAGCCGAGACTGTCATGATTATTTTAAGCCCAAACACAAAGGAAAAAAGTTATTTCCAGACCATGTAATAGCCTTCTAAACTCACCATGACACAACATTAGAAAGAGCCCTCTACAGCAAGAAGCAAGAATGCCTACATACCTTCGGAGTGTTCCCTTTTTCCACAGCTACAACGTCATGCCACAATTTTTTTTTCATAGTTCGCCAAGAGTCTATGGAATGGGAATATCCATGTCAATTTACCCAAAAGTAGTTACAAGTGTCGAACAAGCAAGAAACCCCAGGGTCTTAGCTTTCATTTGAGACCAAGATTATGTTTCTAGGTAAAGGGGTTCTCAAGTTATAAGCCTTTGAATCTCAGTAGGTGCTCATGGAAAAAAAAGACCCCAGCAAAACGCACAGACATGCCTTTTTTGTGAAAAATCAATTTTTTAGTCAAATTTTGAGTGTAGCAAACTAAGATCTGTGGCTATGGCCTAATTGTGTCTGCTGTGTCCATAGACATACCTGAGCCCTTAAATCTTAGTCAGTTTATTGGCATTTGAATTGGAGACAGGTGCTGCGTCACCGTCAGCAGCAGCACCCGCTGCAAAGAAGACACCGCGCTTCGACCAGTGGGAAAATATATTCAGAGAGACAGAAACAGACGATTTCCCCACTCCTCGAAAAGCAAGAGTGAATTCGCCTGTGGCAAGTTTACTTTTAGCCAATTCCATCTTCTCCAGCCAGGCTAGAGGCGCGAGTATACGTCACGCAGCGGCGTCAGTTCTGCGTCTGCTCCTCCTCATGAAGCAGCAGCCAGACTTCACCACACGTCGGGTTTGTCGGGCCGGCCCGACCCGTTGAGAACTCTAAATCACACTAACAGGTTTTGGTATGAAGCATATGTGAGGTGGTTTATAAATACCCCCCCAAAAAAAAAAGAATTCAGTGAGGTACAAGCCTCCATGCCACGTGAGCTGTAATTTAGCGCAGAGAAAATGAAGACTGATGGTGATTACAAGTGTGTTTTTGTTGTATTTAGTCTGAGAAGTAACATATCCTCTGCCTGAACTAAAGCTCAGCCACACATGTACTGTACCTCCATCTTGTGCCACTGTTGAGGACTCGAGGGGGGGCTCAGGGGCTTTTATTGTGTTATTAACATTGTTGAAATTACATAGTTATGTTAAGAGTGAAATATTGGAGAAACAAATGATATTTTTGCCAGGATGGGTAGGGTTGTGTGCCCCCTGGGATTTATGCCTATGACTAATACATTTGTCCACATAATACTGTTAGTAAGCAGTTCATGAATCGCTATATTACCCGTCGTATCAACCTTTTGTCCATATGTTGTGTTCTTAGGCCAAAACCATGACAGGACCCAGGATAACGCCCCCGCCCTCTCCAGGTCCAGCAGTGAGGGCGGGTCAAACAGAATGTCCCTCAGCTCAGACACAGAGGGCCCCCCTCCAGGGCCCCTGCATCCTTCTCTATCCCACCGAATCAACCCTGACATCAGTGAAGAAGAGGGGGAGGGAGATTTGACTCCTTTCGTGAACGTCCAGAATGGTCCAACCAGCTGCCTTGCAGATAATGAAAAAACAGAAATGGACTATACCAAGTCAGAGGCGAAAATAGGGGGAGGAAAAGGTGACGATAACACTGAGGTGCATGGCACCAACTCTGTCACTCAGGGAGCTCATGCAGCTGCTCAGACCGTAACAAAGAGTGAAGCTACAGCAGGATTAAATTATGATTCTGTTAAATACACTCTGGTGGTTGATGAACACGCTAAGTTGCAGCTAGTCAGCCTAAAGGACTGCTTCCACCGTTACAATGAGCACAATGATGACAGCGATGCAGAGACAGTTTATCAGTCAGCCAATGAGGAGGAAGACCCAGAGTATGAGGAAGAGAGGAAGAAGAGAGAGGATGTAAGGAAGCAAGGTAATGAAACTGATTCCTTTTTAAGATGGATGAACACAGAGCAGAATCACATGTTGCTACAACAGTGTTTCAGAGTTGAAAAGCTGAAGGGATGTAGATACTATGTTTCTCTTTTGCTTTTCTAACAGTAAGGATGGCCCTCTCCCTGTGGAAAGTTCATTAAAGCACGGAAAATGTTCTCAGATAATTTAATGGTTATCTGTCCATGTCTAAATTCTTTTTTAAAGATCTGAATGCAGGAAAAGATGTTTAGGGTAATTTATACTTCTTAGATTCCCACTGAAGTTTATTGGCTCAGTGCTCTGATGTCATTTTAAAGGGGGAGAGAGGAAGAGAGAGAGGGAGTGGGACACATTTTGTTGCATCCTTTATGATAGACTTTGTAAAAGTGGACATTGCATAATTATTTTGGCCTTATAATATGCAATACTAATTCATTGTGGTGGAGATAGAGGACAGGTTACAGGGTCAGCAAATTCATCAGGAATTGTTTTCTAGGAACCCTGAATATCCATTCTGGATTTTTTTCTGGAAATCTTTGCAACACTAGCCGAAATATCCTGCCTTGAATCCAAGCTTGTCACTACCTGATGAAAGGAGGTCCTCTCTAGTCTGGTGGTAGGCATTAAAACAAAGTTTACTGTGTTTGTACGTAGAGCTTTGTGTCATCTGTATATTATCAGAAATAGATCTGGCATCAGCTAACAGAGTAGAGGACCCAGTGCTAAGCCTTGTGGAACACCACTAAACAGATAATGTTCAGAACACCACACCTCTTACTCGATGACTGTGTAGGTGTCACCTCAGGAGGGAAGGCTGACTGAAGTTGAAATCAAATCTGCACCATCTGTCGGGACAGGTTCTTGTTTGTTTCTGCTATCAATTTGACCTTTCCTTGTTTTCTGCTCCAAGAGAGGAGGAAAGAAGAGGAAAAGGGAAGAAGCGAGGAGGAGGAGATGAGGAAGAGAAGTGAAGAGGATGTGAAGAGGAGGAGGGAGGAGGAGGTGAAGAGGAGGAGGGAAGTTGTAGCAAGGATCTGCAAGCAGTCCAAGGTAACATCTACCACGACCTCAGAGGAGGATGAGTCCAATGGAGGAGGGGCCGGAGCCTCCAGAAGCAGGAAGTTCCTTAACCTGTTTGCCAACAACAGTGGCCATTATAGTGCTACTGGTTTGTATATTCCACATACTTTAAAATCAAACACAATATCATCTACTGTACTACACTTAACCAATTAAAGCTGCCTGTATCACAGACAAATAGATTGACATCTATGATATCAGAAAATGCACTGACAACATGTAACTGCTGACTGTCTCTAATCATATGGATGCAATTATAATGTGCTGTGATCGAGATCCTGACGAAGTTACATTTTTTTGCTCTAAATGACATAATTAAATAATTGCCGTCAGTAGACAGCGGACCCTGCCTGACTCTCACTCATGGGGGGAGATGCTGTTTTCTGGGGGAAAGTGGACTAAAGTCATGGTGACTGTTTTTCTATAAAAGTTGCTAGAGACAGACACCACACTGAGAGGGCATTGGAATGAGGCTATTGTCACACATTTGAGGTCTTAGATGTAAAGAAAAGTACCACTTATATTCTGTACATATTATAATTTTGAACTATTTCTAAATGTATTTATTCAGTTTTCAGAGGTCAAGGAAAACTTTCAACTAAAAGACCCAGAACGTAATGTTTCAACTCTTTGACCATGGTGCAGCACCTTGCCCTGTCAATGACACTTGAGTGCCAGTAATGTTTGACAAACTGGAAACAGTCCCGTTTGTAGTTAAATACTGCATCCACATCTGTGATCAGGGGTGTGAGACCAGGCTACATCCACGGACACTAATGTGTTAATTTTTTATGAGATCATGACATTTGTCCCATTATTGCCATAGTGTTATATGCTGCATTCAGGCCATTCATTCTCAGGGTCTGAACGCTGAGAGGAAGGGAGCAGCCAGACACATTTAATATCACACAAGCAGTGATTTGCCACACCACCAACATTGAATCACTTGATTTGTTTAATTGAATTTCATTTATTTATTTGTCTATTTATTTATATGTTTATTAATTTATCTATATATCTATGTAATTAAAGGATGAATTTGAGTGTAGGCTGTCGGGTGTAACATCAATGCTTTATCATTCAGGTGCTGGGTCATTTGGTCTGTTCTCCTGTGTGCTGGATGGAGTGGAGAGACATCAGAGCCACAGAGCTGTCTACAGGTTAGCACACGCACACGCACACGCACACGCACACGCACACGCACACATTACACAAACTCATTGGTAAAATGTCCAAACACGTTAGACTATAATCTGTGCGTTTTTATTCCTGTCTTTAGGTTTGTCCCTCGTCATGCAGATGAGCTGTGCCTAGAGACTGATGACCCAGTGTTAATGCTGAGCCAGTCTGAGGACCTGTGGTGTCAGGGCTACAACATGAGGACCGGAGCTACAGGCATATTCCCCGCCTTCTATGCTGTCAATGTGGCCAAAGACATTAGCCAAGGTGAACTGCAAACAACTGGATTGTAAAAACAGATACATCTTCATCAAAAGCATTTGATGTATGTTTCACGTTACTTTGTTCTGTTTTCTTTTCTCAGTCCAGAAAGATGGTTGTCTAGAGCAGTTCCTGGTGCGATTCCTGGGGTCAGTTCAGGTCCCTATCCACAAAGGCAACGATGTGCTGTGTGCTGCCATGCAGAAGGTACATAAAAACAGAACCACACAATGAAAGCCATGTAAGCATTGGTGATATAGTGGTAGGTAAAGACAGCAACCTCCATCATCTGGCGTATGCAAAAAAATCAATGAAAAATGATTGCAAAAGTATGAATGCTTTTTTAAATTATGTATTCTATATTTCAATATTTCTACTATAAGTCTAATATTGACATTAGTATTCAAATGAAATGTTCAATCACAGTTAGAAGTTCTCAGAGAATTGGCACCTAATGCTACAGTGGCTTCCATACAAAATAGACTAGAGTCAGTTTTGATCATAAAGCTTAAGGTCATCCAATACTAAAAATCCCCTCATCACCTCATGCTGATGAATAGTCTAGTGAAGTTACGTAGTCCACAAACATTTCTGGAGTTTCACAGTAAAACATTGCAGCATCCTCCTAAACAACTGAAGTGTCTGGGAACTTTAAAAAAGACAACTGAAAAATACACAAATCGTCTCCATACAACTTGTCTGATGTAATTCAAGTCTCTGGAAGCCAAAGACATAACAAATTAATTAAAATTGAAATGTTATTTACACCCTTTTGAGAGCCCAAATCTTCACTGTAGCTGCTACCCTTTCTAAAGAGGGTGCAAGAGCGCACTCATCCATCTAGGGTGTAAATAATGTCTTTTGGAATAATGACACATGTGGATAAACAGCTAGTGTTCTGTTTTGGCCTCTGTAACAATGAGTCTGGGTTTGTACCCAGCTGTCCTCTGTCAGCCTGATCAAGGTTTAACAGCTTGTTGTAAACTGGCTCAATCTCCTGCATGAGTTGGATCCCTTCACATCAATAACAACATGTTTTACCCACCCCTGCTATGTAGATGTGTAGTTTTGGTTTGATTTAGTTGGGTTTTGAGATTCCCTTTTTCATTACGAGTTTCTTTGAAAGGAGAGAAACAGTGAAACCATTCACGATGAGATCTGTGGATTATCCTGAGGAACGGCAATAAACCATATACATTTGTGAGGAATTCTGTTAATGTATGCCTCCACCTGTTGCATTGGGGTGGAGGCAGATATCTAAGAGGCAGATATCACAAAACCAAGACAAATTTAACCAAAACTATCGCACTGGCCCTTTAACTGGCTTGAATCCGCTGTGCAGAGCTGTACCTGTTGCAGCTAATCACTTCACTGAGTCTAAATCCTTATTAAGAACATTACAGCACAGAGCTGGCTACTTCAGTTTCAGGCTTAGTTTGTACAGAGATCTGTTCTATCTTTGCACTTCATGTCTTGCTTTTACTTTACATAAGATGAGATTTATTGATTCCTGTGGTGAAATTCACTCATAAAACACAAACAAGTGTTGTGTGAATAATTAACCTCTCACATAACCCTGAAAAACACACAATAGCTGCACATTTGTGTAGCATCAATATTCGGGGTGTTAACATATAAAATAAGGTGTTTTTTTATTTTTTATAAATTGCAGTCAATAAACCATATACTTTCCAGTTTATCTGATTTGTTTAATTAGTTGAAGTCAGTTGAAAGATATCAGTGGAAGATAATAGCCATGGATATCTACAGAAACACAGCGCTGCAGTAATTGATTATTTTCTCAATTAATCAATTTGCTTTAGTTAGAAAAAAGGGACAAATGTTGTCAGTCCGGAAATGTTCTCTTTTGTCCACATCCCCAAAATATCCAGTTTACTTTCATAGAGTAAGAAGGAAACCAGAAAATATTCACATTTAAGAAGTTGGGATTAGACAGATTTGCCTTTTAGGTCTTAAAAAAAAAATCACTCAAACTGATGAAAAAATATGAGTTTTGATCTAAAAAGTTAATGACAATTAATCCAATGATTTTTCGTTTGCAACGCTACAGAAACAGCACACATGTGCTTCAGTTGCCTACATGTATTAACAAAGGTGAATACTGATAACATTCACTGAACAAAGCTGTCTGATTTCTAACTGTCTTAAAGCAACATTATGTAGGAATTGGTGTTTTGTGAAATTTGGTGGCCCCACAGATTGTAAGTGCAACACCACTGTAATAATAATGTCACATTTAATGTCAGATAAATTGACTAGCTAATGGCAGCTACAGCTAGCAGTAATTAGCGAGGGTTGATGCAGAGCAGCCTGAGGACACCAGAGGGAAAACCGACGTAGCTGCTGATGGAGTAGTGCTGACCTTGGCTGTTTCTTGCTGACCCATAAAATCCTGTTTAGCTCTTCTTTTGTTATAGTTACAAAATCTACATCCTGTTTAGTGCTTTTCAGATACTCCTGAATTTGTTGATCCGCAGTAAAAATAAGCATTTTCTGTTTATCTGTGCAGTATTGATTTAGTTCGGGAAATTCCTAGACCGCGATAAAACATTAACGTCAGCTCAGAGTTCATCATCTGGGACTAGAAAATCCTTTCTGTTGCTAGGTCGTTACTAAGGGTCTGATTATTTGCTGGAGTGGTAAACTACGTTCCATTACACATATGAGTCTACTCAGGGGCGCCGCCAGAGGGGGAAAGGTTAGGACGATTCCATTGGCGCCCCTGAGTCTACTGATGTGACTGATTTTGTTTCAGTTATTAGTCAGACCCCATGTGTTTCCATGGAAATGTGACGCACACTCGCAAAAACCTTTAAAATTTGAGAGCAAATTGTCCATCAACATGGATATATTTTGATTATACATTATATTTGTGTTGGTATTAGTTGTATAATCGCAATATTACTGCTGAAATGAAAGTACAATAATCTACTTTCAGTGGTTTTAAATGAGGATTCTAAATCAGTCTTGTCACAACTGTTTTTACCATTCTTGATTTAAACTAGAACTGTGGCACTAATGCAAGAGTATAAATGCCTTCCAGGAGAGACTGTCTGAAAATGTGTGGCCTAACACTACATCCTAGTGCTGTTAGTGTAAACTCTGGAGTAATGTTTCCTGATTATTTGTGTTAACAGGTGGCATATAACAGGCGGTTAGCCGGTCATCCTCCCTCACCCTGTGTGCTGGAGGTGAGTGTGAAGGGTGTGAAGATCAGCGTGCAGGACCAGTGTCACTCTGCTCACAGGGTATGTGCACTTCTTTATCTACATATCACCTACCTACCTTATTGGGTGTCAAACCTATTGGAAAACCTGCAGCTGGTTATTTTGATGTCGGAATCAAGCTACTTTGCTGTAGTAGTTAGGTGTATAGCGCTCTACAGTGGCAATCACCAGTAACTACAAGCTACTCACAGAAGGTTAGGGGAACTGTGCCAATTTGGATATACCAGGTGTTTCTTTCAGGTTTAGCCCTACATAGGAACCTCACACACAACTACACAAACGTTACCTCTTTGTCTCTCTCAGGGGGACCAGTGTTTCCATTTCTTCCAGCTGAAGAACATCTCATTCTGTGGGTGTCATCCAAAACACAGCAAGTGAGTGGGACACACACACACACACACACACACACACACACACACACTGACACGCGGACACACACACACTGACACACGGACACACACACACACACACGTATTTTTAAAAAAAATGAATGTTTTCAGCACAGTCTGTTTATTGCATTTAATTCAACTGACAATTAAGGAGATCTCTGTGAGCTACAGCAGGTTATTTACAAATAAAGCCGAACTGGATGTTTTATTGCATTGCAGGTATTTTGGTTTCATCACCAAACATCCTGACCAGCAGCGCTTTGCCTGTCATGTGATGATGTCAGAGACAACATTACATCCTTTGGCTGAGTCTGTAGGGTAAGAAACAATACATTGTTTATTATTAATATTTCATTTGATGATATCTCTGAATGTTTTTGACTTGCATTTGTCAATGATTGATGAAGGCCCATTGATGAAGGGCCACATATCAGGTACAGATATCTCTGAGAGGAGTCCAGAAAAAAGGAATGGTTTAAGGACACACCAAGTAGTTTTTATGGAATTATTTCCTTTAGACTACGAAAAACAAGTTAAAAGGGGACAGAGGGGTGCCTGGTGGGTCTGACATGCCAGTGCCTGTGAAGCAATCAAATACAATCCAGAAAGCCCAGTTTGAGTCACAGATTTTTATAAGGTTTGTCCACAGTGGCCCTGAGAGCTCAACACAAATACAGAAACACACTGCGAACACACAAAAAGACAACAAAAGTATTTCAAGAGGACACTGTGCTGGACACAGCCTGGACATGTCACTTGTTCCCACAGTTTGTGACTCATGAGGTTATTGAAGTCGTGTCTGTGTATCAGCTGTTTATGTACCTGACTGTCAGAAGCAAGACAAAGCTTTGCAAAGCAGTGAAACCTGGCAGTACAATCCCAGCCTACAAACGAAGTCAGCTGTCTTATCACCACTGCATAGCAGTCCAACTCCTGGCAGCAACTTATTCCACTGCAAATTGATAGCTGAGTTGGGCGTCATGCCGATGAAAATGCAACTACAGTGCAACTTACAGTAATTCATACCGCATTCATACACGGCAAGGTGCCAACCAGCACATCAGGAGCAGTTTGGGGTTCAGTAACTTGCCCAAGGACACTTCAACATGAAGACCAGGGGAATCAATCCAGCGACCTTCCGATAACAAGACGCTGGCTCAGGGTCCCAGCTGCCCACAACTCAACACATGCGTGCTGTCATCTGTTCTGTTTTTGTGATGGTCTGTTTTTCTTCTTCTCTTCCCACAGGAGAGCATTCCAGCAGTATTACAAGGAAAACATTGGCTACTCGTGCCCCACTGAAGACATCTTCATTGAATAACATGTGTCCTCCATCCACACTTTGTACTGAATACTCACTATGTGATTGTAAGCCTGGTCTTACACCACCGACTGGACCACAGATATATTGTTTCCAGAGTACTTGCATGGTAGATTTCTTTTCTTACCTGCATCCAGTGATACAGTGAGCTTTTCCTTCTCTTGGCCATGTCACGGTATAAATACCTCTATGGATGGACAGGATCACATGAGGTGTTCCATACAGTAAGAACGAATGTAACATAAAGTTACCCAAACACAAATATCTGATATTGATATAATTTATGGGCTAACAGGACTTAAATCTAACTACATGCAAATATCAGCTCTGAACTATATGGTCAGCCTTCAGGACTGGAGTTGATTTAGCGACAGAATGTTTACACGGTGTCGACTTGCAGTGACAGCACGCTAACATGAGCACGATGGCAACGTTTCTGCAGTTGGGTCCTGATCAGACCTGGTGTTAACACCTGTCCTAAACACAAGTGGACAGCTCTGAGTCTGTCAGTTCACACCTGACATTAATGACACCATGCATCTGAGTGACAGCTTCTGATTGGACCTCACTCCCTCGTACGCGAATACAATATTTTCATAAATGTTGGCAGGTAAGACACTATTTAGACACAGAGACAGACAGGCTGGTACAGCCACGCTGCCACAAACTGACACTTTTTAAAAGGAAAGTTGCTTAACATTCTCCTCACTTAACAACTCGTAAAACCAGACCATCTGTTAATAAGGGAGTCTGGTCCTATTGTTGATCAGTTGAAACAGACAGTGCGTTCACAAACAGCTTCAGTCTTCTTCTTCTTCTTCTTCTTCTTCTTCTTCTTCTTCTCCTCCTCCTCCTCCTTCTTCTTCTTCTTCTTCTTCTTCTTCTTCTTCTTCTTCTTTTAATTCTTCACACCTGTACTCACATCTGTCCACTTATGATTGGATCACTAAGGCTACTGATAAAACCAGGTCTGAATAGGGCTTTAATGTTTGTTAACTTCCAGTTTGCAAAATGTGACAAATAAGTCAACTACAAGGAAAACATATTAAAGTCTTGCACATTTTGAAATGTGACGCATAATGACGCATGATCTTTAGTAGGAGAAAAGGTAGCAAAATGTTGCCTCTTAGTAAGATTTGTACGCAAGTTGCTGGGTAGGCATTGAGCTTGATCTTCAGTGCCATTTTTCACACCAGTTTCAGGTGAGACAAGCATTTCATTTTTACAGATATCACTGAATGCATTGGCCTAGAATCCCGCCCAGGTCACCTGCTTGGAAGGCAGACATACTAACCATGAACATGCACTGTAAGAATTTGACTGTATGTGTATGAAAAGGAGGTAAATCTTCTGTCTTTAAATTAACTTCATAGTTGACTTTACTCTAAAGAAGGCCAACAAAAGGCACTGCTTTGAAGGAATATACAATGAACAAATGGACCTGCTTGTTTCTTTGCACAGATGAGGATTGATGTTTCCAAAGTATAAATCTATATCTTATAACCCCCAGACTTGACAATCTACTGTTGAAAACCTTTGAAGTTGCTGTTAAGGTGCCTAATTTCTCTTTCTGCTGCTTGATGTTCATTTTCTTCCAAAACGTGGTTTCAGCTACATGCAGGGTTTCTCTGGTTGAGCAATGACATGATTCCTTTAACTTTGTGTGAAAACAAGGCCCAAATGACGCTGTGCAATTTAGTATGTGTGCAACAGATCAGACTGGTGCGATGGTGGATCACTGTGCAGTCCATGTCCAAGTCTGTCCGCATCACTATCAGCTCTCACCTCTTTTGCATTGCCTGCTCAAATCTAGGATCAAAACTGTGGTCGAGTCAACGTGAAAATACTTTTCGTCAGACGTACAGATTGTTTCCAGTTTTTTTAGCTTGGATATGTTTAAAAATAAATACAGAACTTGGCCGCTGAATAGTGTTCGGACTCACAATCGTACTTATTGTTGTTCTTTCTGTACAGTATCTCCTTTTTGGCATTAGAAGATAAACTCCAGACTGGTGAATCAAAATCTTATTGAAGTCAGTGGAGATAGCAGTCAGTGAGCTTTTGGGTTTATTTGTTGCTTCTTCCTCTGATAAAGGGGATGCTGTAGCAGCTATGCTAATCTCTGGATGAGCTGCCTATGACATTTTCAAACCCACAGCTTCTTTCGCTGGTCATCACACCTAAACTACGCCTGTAACAACCAGTAGTTCCACTTTGGACACTGATTAAACCACTTTGTGTTCTGTCCCAAGCACATAGCTTGAACATAGAGCTATAATAGAACTAGCTATCAAATGAAAAATATGGTGTCTGTTCAAGTCCAGTGCGAATTGCTCACCTGGCACATATGAAGGTTACCAGATTTACTTCCTGGTTATGCACAAGGAACTTAACAAAGAAGGAAGGGTTATGGCGTCATTTAATTGTAGAAAACGGAGAAAAGTTTAAACCCCACATATCCACACTGTATGACTTCTGATGAAGACATGCCTCCAGAAAATGAAAGAACACACTTCAGAGAGGTGATTTACCACAGAGTTTTTTTTACCATATGATTAGGGGTGATCATACCATATAATAACACCCGATTTTGCTGATGAGACTGCAGTCATACTGCAAAAAGGAGCCTCACTCAAATAAAATGGAAGGACAATAAAAACTGTCAATATAAACTCAGGTGTTAACCTCCTCTCTGAAGTGTGTTCTTTCATTTTCTGGAGGCATTTCTTAATTTTTGTGTGATTCTCCCATTGACTTCAATACAGCTGCCATCACAGCCTACAAGTGAGATTTAGTAACCTAATGACCTCCTTTCGTTTTTAGGTTCCTTGGTTATGCAAAGTTATGTAGTTACGCAGAGTTTCTCCCACTGGCTCCACCAATTTAAACAATTTCCCCCCGGGGATTATTAAAGTATTCTGATTCTGATTCTGATTCTGAATAGGTTCCCGCTCTGCCCATAGACTTAATACTGTGATGACAATGCAGATTTTTGGATTGCTTTTCTCAGTTTGATGAATGTTTTAAAAGAAATCAAACCTACATGGATCAAAAATGTATACCGTTCAAGGTCTGGTGTCAACAGTTATACAGTCCCTTTCATGACAGAGAACTAGGGCTCCAGGGAAATGTTTCACTGCTATACCGTAATAGGCCCCTGGGCTAAATTGTTGGCAAGGCTGTATGATGCCACCGTATCCAGGTCTAAATAGTAGTCATAAGCTTGAAGAATGGCAAGATGGATTTGTGAGCTCACACAATCACGTGATCTCACTAATCCAGCTGCCTCATGAGGTTAGGAGACCAAACCAGAGCTACAATGATGGTATTCTTTATTTATTTATCAGGTCACATGAAACAAATTCTAATGTTGCTCTGCGTCTGCTGGATGGGTAAAGAGACTAATTGCAAACGGCAGTGGCTGCTTTTATATTGTGGAAATGTTGTGTTTCTTTTCGTTGTGTCAGCTTGTGGCCAAAAATAATAAGTTAATGCACTTGGACTTGGAACTGACCCTCTTGCAGAAGCAGATATACTACATGATTTAAACAGATTTGAGCAGGTATAGTGAATGGAAGTGAAGCCTGAGATGTTTTGTGTTTAAAAACAGTGCCTATTTTCTTTGATTTTTCTCTGGTGTAGTGACGGTGACTGTCCTCTGTGTTTACTGTTGACTTCAGATGTCTTCAATCACAGAATCTCAATGGATACTATCATAGAGCAGCAGGTCTCATTCAGATGAGTAGTCATAGTAGTAGTAGCGGGATATGACTTGGTACACCTAAGATGGCTCCCATGGCATGTTAAATAATGAGCTGATGAGCCACAGGCTAACTAGGGTTTAGCTGGTATATGGAGCTGCTATTGTCTTTCAGTCAGACGCTATATCATGGTCCGATACTGTTTGACTGATTACATATTGACTGTAGAGCTGGCCAGTGTTCTATGAAAAGAAGTGGGTCTAACATGATTGTAATGCATTATTTTGATGAGATTTATGAGAAGTACAGTAGAGTCAAAAAGTCTGAGACCACTTGCCAACATATTTCTAATTTGCATTTGTTTCTAATGTAATGACATTATTTTTCATTACAAATACCAGTTGAACAGCTTGAGTGAAAAGTTAAATCTTTGATAAAAAGGGACGGGAAATTCATGTAGTTCAGTTAGAGTTATACAAAACATTTTTTCTGAAAAGCATTTTAGAAATCCATGGACTTTGAACACTTCAGGGTAGCCATGATTTGACTTGACTTGATGCTGCAGCAGGATAATGAGCCCAAACACACGTCAAAGCTGAAGACCATAGAAGACCAAGGAGTCCTGACTGTCTTAGACTTTGTTACATGCCAGCTGGACATTTGGACATTTCCGTGATTCAACTTTTCATGAAAATTGTTACATTCATATGACCTTTGTAATGAAAAAAACAAAAAAACAAAAAACGTAGTCCAGTCAAAACAAATGCAAAATAGAAGTAATTTGACTAGTGGCCTCAGACTCTTTAACCCTTACTGTATGTGTGATTAAAAATCATTAGGTTTGTAGTTTTAATGGTTTATGTTTATGCTGCTATTTTTGTGGAGATTTTTGTCCCATGATCTTGCTGCTTTTGTAGCTTGGGGAGGATAAGAATTCGAAATTTAAAAATGGTAAAGATTTAATGGTTTGTCATGAAAATGGTCAATGGAATACTATACAAGGCATTCAGCTTATGCTTGACCATAGTAGTATCTGTCTCCAAAACCTGTATCAGCTAAACCCTTAACATGAGACAAACGTCTTTTTTGAAAACAAACTTCCAGACAGTCATTGTCTTCCATTAATTTCACAGTACAAACATAATTCACTTATGCACCAGAAATTTTACATCAAAAGCAGAAAAGAAATTCACTTAGATGGATTATACAGTTTGAGTTTGATTTTCATACAGGTGCACACTAAAGTGCATGACAGTCAATGACAATCTGGAAGAAAAACGCTTAAAAAAGTCATCATGTTCATTTCCACGCTGGCCATCTGAGGTGCACAACAGGAAGTTGTTCTGATCCACCAGAAAGTGTCCTTTCCATGTATTCCACTGTTGTGATTCCATGAGGAACACCATGGGGATCTAATGTACATGACTCACTATATATATATATATGTTATATTTCCTGTATAGATACTGTATGTATGTATGTTTGTATAGGAGTTATTATTGTATGCTGTTGGTTTGACTAAACCTGGGTATAACACCGCATGATATCGATGTTGTTAAATGAAGACACACAGATGCACAGACTGATGATGATGGTGATTATTCTTGTCAATAAATCACGTTTACAGCTGCACTCAGAATACAAATTCTTTAGTAAGAATCAAATAGAATGTAAACACATTGTTTATAATGGTTCTTGACCGCATTATTGAAGCTATGTTTCTGGTTTTGTCCCATAAAATTTAATTAAGGAACTGCATCAAATATCCTCCTCCGTCAACCAACCAGTCAAATCAGTTAACGAATGAATGATAGCTGAAAAGTATCCATACACTGTCTTTGAGACAGAAGAAGGCTACTCCTGTGAATACAAGCAAAAGGGGCCCCCTTTTATTTTTTTAGTATTTAAGGCATCATTGTGTCATTCTTTCACATGTTTGATTTATAGGGACACTGATTTTTCAGATGAAGGTCAGTTTACCAGTCATGGTTGGTAGAGCATTCTGCAGGAAAAATAGGTCAACCTACGTAGGTAAGAAATAAAAGCAGCTTATTCCGACCAGTATTTAAATTTTTTTGTTAGATGCCGACATCTAGTGGCTGCAGTAGTTATTTCTGCAGCAAAGGAGGAAGTGAGGATAAGGGGAATAAAGAGTGAAAATTTAACAAACACATGATTTGATTCAGGAGACCGCCAAGAGTTTATGAGGAACCAGAAGTCAACAGTGCCTTCTCTGAATTTACTAACATGGTGAATTTACTTAACATACATAATCCAACAAAAGTTTCTTGGGTAATAGGTACATTTGCAACTGACATAATAGAAGTAACATGTTATCCCAAACCACCATGTTTTCCTAAATCTAACCAAGAATTTTTAGTGCCTAAACCTGACCCCCTGCAGCCGCATGATGAAGGTCCATATATGTTTTGCTGTTATACTGCAGTGGTTTGTTTTGGGAACGGTGAGATGTGACATTTTGGGAGACACTGACAATTAGCCTACTCAGTTGTGTGCATATGATGAGGTGTGGGGTTGGTACACCTGAGCTGGTCAAAATAGTCCTACAATAATATATACAATAATTTGCCAAAAACAGTGACTGCAAGGATTTTAATAAACATTCAAACTCATGTTAAGTCCATTGGAATACATTAGTCTGATTAATTAAGAATTAATGCAGACTTGCACATAAACCTTATGTGCTTGTTAGGTTATTACACATGAAGTTAAGGTGAACTTGTCCGTGTTATCATTATTCAAGTGTTGTACATAAAAATGTAGTTAAAAATAAAGTTTCTTATTCTGTCTCCTCCAGTAAATCACACATCAATACATTTCACATTGACTCAAAATGATAGATTGCTTTGCATTACGTTGATCTTATGTGACAGAATGAGATGGGGAAATCTTTTTTTCAGTGTATAATGTGGGCTGTGTCTCTGGAGCTGCCTGAAAAAACAACACTGGTGCTGTTACAGTCTTGTGATCGGTGTAGTTTGGACATACACAAAGCTTTCAAACAGAAGGCCTGTCAGTTTTTAAGAGACAGGGAGGGTTTAATAAAACATGCCCTTGCATTATGGGAAATGTAGGGTCCAGTGTTTTTACCCAAACAGGGAACTAATGGCTGAGACATCTTGAGCTCTGCAGCATCCATTTTACTTGTCTGGTAGTTACTCGAAGACCCCACTTAACATCAGTAATATATCCCACTGAGTAAGTGAGTAACATAAATCATCTTTGTAAGGCATTACAGTTACATCTTTATTAATCACAGTGTGAGTTAGGGTGTTATACATGTCATATCACATTCACATATCAACCTTAATGCCATTCTATTTATCAATAACTGAGTAATAAATAAATTAGCAGTTCATGCTTGAGCTGTTCACTGTGCAGATTATGATCAGGAGGAACGAGGAAATACATTATTTAACAGTTCTTTAACATGTTCACACAACAGTAGTAGCATCTGCCCTGCACTCAGTGATATTCTTTTTATCCTTCAGTGCTTTACTGGACAAAGAGAAAACAATAGCAGGATGGAGGGTTCTGTTATGCACTATTAGTGTGTGGGTTTAATGGGCAGGAAACTTTCACAAATTCCATACAGCCACAGTGTGTCCTGGAATTAAGATGGAAGGTGATGTGTCACAGAGTGGTGATAGGTCAGAGGTCAGTTTTCAGAGGAGTCCGTCTCTTCTGTGGAGCCATCACTTTCCACCTCCATTTTCCTCCTGTGGTGGATGTTCCTCCTGGGGGAGGCCTTCCTCTGCACCTCCTTCAGCCCCCCCACAGCGCTGCCACTGCTGTTGCTGCCAGGACTCACTGAGATCTGGGCAATTCTGGACAACATGGGGACAAGAAATGAGATTTATAGAGAACACAGGATAGGAGAAGAGAGGACAAAAGAAAACAAGAAGAAAGGAAGTGAATGGCATGTACAGGAAAGAGATGAGGACAGCAAAATCAGAGGAAAGAAGAAACAGTCATCCTGTGTAGTATACAGTAAACTGTCTGTGCCTATTGATACGTGCGTCTGAGTGTGTGTGTGTGTGTGTGTGTTTGTGTGTGTGTTTGTGCGTGTGCTTACAGTTTATCCAGTTCCTGGTCCATCTCTGGGTCAATGAGCAACTCTGCCTTGCTCGGTAATGCCCCTGCAGAAAAACAAGATTCAGGTTTGTAAAGCTGTTGTCCAAAGATGAATTCATTTATTTTGGGATTTGCATCAAATTGTTTGTGAGACCACTTGCTCTATATCTGTGGTAAAGCTGAGTCAAGGACTTAATTCACCACAATCCTCTAGGTCTTGTAAGTTGTAAACTTCTCTCCAAAGCAGCAACGCAAGGTCCTGCTAGTACCCCAGCTCCATTAGCACCAGCAGCTGTGACAAAAATCAGCTAACTTCACAAACAGAGGAACACAAGCAAATATGCAGAAAGCTGCTACCCGCGCAAAGCAAAGGAGCAACCAGTTTCCTTCACCTTCTCTCACTGGGCACAGCAGGATGGTACCGTTCAACATTGGGGCAACAACTTTCCCCAGCTTGGCATTAGGTAAGGATGTAAGGGTCGCCCAAGTCTACCTTGATGTACGGCAACTGTGGTGATAAACGTGTTTCTTGTTTGATTTTTTGCCATAATTATAATTGCCATGAGGGGTTCAAACTTAACAGGAGCCAAGGTAAGAACACGGGTTATTAAGTATTAACAATATTATGTATTGTATTCTGTTTATTTCGGGCCAAATGTGATAAAAGAGGAAGAGAGGAAAGATCGCGAGAGGGGAGACGCGCGAGGCAGGTGGAACCCGCTGAAGTTTGGAGGACGCAGCCAGCAGGATTATTCTGTGAATTTCCGCAAGAGAAATATAACAGAAACTGAAACGGATTAAAAGACAAATGGATTAGTGCGTGCCCGCGATCCAGATGCCAAACGGGCCGGGTTAGAATTGTGGAGGTTCGCTGCTCTTTTTTTTCATTGAGACTTACGGCGGCTCGCCACGTTCCCACCTGTCAAAGGTAGATTTACTTTGATACTTTTCTCCAAGGACTTATTCTTCTATGGACACTTTATGCAGGGTTTTTGTCGTGTGAACTGTGGGGATTTGTGGGTTATTGGGGTCTTTGGCCAAATGTTTGTATTGCATTGGAGCATGCCTCCCTTCTTTTGTTTTGTGTGTCTGCCTGGTCGTGTGTCTTCTGGCTGTTAACACATAACAATAACGACAATCCTCTGTGTGTTTTCGTTTCTATGCAATTTGTGCCGACATTATCATATGAGCAAGATAGAGATCTGCTGGTTAGTTTTTGTGTGATGTAAGCGTTTTCAGTCAGCCGGCAGTGTCCATTCGTGGCATTCATCAAGTCCGCCCGTTCCCTTAAATTTCCGTTCGTACTTTCCCTTTTTGAATAATTAATTGAAGGGGATTGTTACAAGGAACCACCAGAACCTGTTCTTCATAGACTGGTAATGCTGAACTGGGCCCAGATAGCAGACAGTATAGCATAGCAGGGCTAAGCACAGGAGTGTTTATCTCTGGTTAATGTAATGCACAAATGCTCCATCTATGTGGTCTGTTCACTGTGCGGGTCTTACTGTGATCTCTGTGTAGTCAGGTTATTGATAGTTGGCTTTGCCACACAACTAAGTGACAAAGACTCAGGATCTCTGCATGCAACTAACCATCTTTCTTAACCTGGCACCAGTATCTCATACGCTCTTTCAATATAGCATCTATGCCATTTTTCCGCATCTGCCGGCGCGGATATGCATTTCCACCACAAACTTGGCTACCAGCTTGAAGGTGTGTCTTAAACCAATGACATGCTTGTCTCAATCCCCAGAGTGCTATCGAAGAATCACCGCTAACAAAGCTAATTCAGTTACAAACCTGTTTTATTTACTGTAACTTCTTCACAAACAACGTTGTGTTTTCACCAGCAGTCACTAAACATGACACAGCTGACAGCGAACACAATGCAACAGTAAAACACAGCAGATGTTTGAAAGAACGAACAGGACGAGAGAAACTAAAGAGATTCAGTCAGAAGCTACAAAAGTATTGAGAGTTGAACACACAGACTTTTAAAAACTCCTAGATTGTAAGACCCTTTGAACCTACATGCTTTTATATTGTAAAAGTGTGAATGTCACCAACCTCTACTCCAACATCTCTTGACTTTACTAGTTTTTAAGTTAATTATTAAATCAAATTGAGAGGTTAGTATTCATTCACAAGACTGAATCATTGTCTGTCACTTCCCATCTTCAAGGGTGGTGCTCCCTCAGTGATCTTTAATTGTTATTCAAGTCAAATATAACCTAAATATATAAATGTATCATGATGCCCCATAGCTTTTCATGAAAATTCCCTAAATTTGTATTGATTCAAATGATTCTGTCATGAGAAAGGTTTGCATTGATGAACCCAGAGAATTCTTATCAAATTATCTTAACTTATTGCTTTGGTTTTTACTTCACATTGATTGTTCAGACTGTTGTTTCAACTCTTTCAGCACCCTCTGAATCAAGCTGTGTGCTTACTATTCTGGACATTCTCCTCAACAGTTATGATTATTTATTATTCAGGTGTGTCAGCACATATACAAAACATTTTAGTAGATATTTTTATCGCCAATGCCTTCAGCAATAAGTGGCAACACCTCTCTGTCCTTGTTCAAAAGAGGGTGGAAGACATAAATTATCACAAATTTCTACAGCTGCAAGAAACAATTCAAGCTACGCTTTTATGAGCATGGATGAATTATTTTTACAGTAAGGGTTATTTTCCATTCTATTCTGTTGCCAGCTAAAACGAGACTAGCAATAGGTTATAGAGGCAATTGGGTGCAGCATGGTTATGTTATTTATTATTCATAACAGTGAAGCAGTTCACCAGTCCAGTCTTCAAGTTATCAAGCCTCAAGCAAGTTAATTCACTGAATTCTCAGAAGATCCAGACCCAGTTGCAGGACCTCAGTTCGTTGAGTCAAGTCTTAGAGGGAATTCATACCATTCATGGTATTGACATCCATCCTGAGTTATCTTATCACAAGTGGATGGCTTTCAGACTATCAGTTCACACCTAGCGTTATTATCCATCTCTTGTGATCAGATTATTCAGGCCATATGTCCCTGACACACCATCCATCCATCCATCCATCCATTTTCTTCCGCTTCATCCGGGGCCGGGTCGCGGGGGCAGCTGTCTGAGCAGGGACACCCAGACTTCCCTCACCCCGGACACTCCCTCTAGCTCCTCCGGGAGGATCCCAAGGCGTTCCCAGGCCAGCCGAGTGACATAGTCACTTCTTCCTCAGGGTCTCCTGCCGGTGGGGCATGCCAGGAACACCTCCCGAGGAAAGCGTCCAGGGGGCATCCGATATAGATGCCCGAGCCACCTCAGCTGGCTCCTCTCGATGTGGAGGAGCAGTGGCTCTACTTCGAGCTCCTCCCGGGTGACAGAGCTCCTCACCCTATCTCTAAGGCAGCGCCCCGCCACCCTGCGGAGGAAACTCATTTCAGCCACCTGTATCCGGGATCTTATTCTTTCGGTCATGACCCAAAGTTCATGACCATAGGTGAGGGTAGGAACGTAGATTGACCGGTAAATCGAGAGCTTCGCCTTTTGGCTCAGCTCTCTCTTCACCACAACAGACCAATACAACGACCACATTACTGCGGCCGCTGCACCGATCCGCCTGTCAATCTCACGCTCCATCCTTCCCTCACTCGTGAACAAGACCCCAAGATACTTGAACTCCTCCACTTGAGGCAAGAACTCTCGCCCAACCCAGAGGGAGCAAGCCACCTTTTTCCGGTCGAGAACCATGGCCACAGACTTGGAGGTGCTGATTTTCATCCCAGCTGCTTCACACTCGGCTGCAAACCGCCCCAGAACATGCTGGAGGTCCTGGCTCGACGGAGCCAACAACACAATATCATCCACAAAAAGCAGAGATGGAATCTAGTGGCTCCCGAAATAGAACCCCTCCGGCCCCTGACTGCGCCTAGAAATTCTGTCCATAAAAATAATCGACAGGCTCCTGCTCCGGTCGTACAGGGACCGTACAGCCATTAACAGAGGGCCTCCGACCCCGTACTCCCGGAGCACCTCCCACAGAATGCCACGAGGGACACGGTCGAGTGCCTTCTCCAAGTCCACAAAACACAAGTGGACTGGTTGAGCAAACTCCCATGAACCCTCGAGCACCCTGCGGAGGGTATAGAGCTGGTCCAGTGTTCCACCGCCAGGACGAAAACCGCATTGTTCCTCCTGAATCTGAGGTTCGACTATCGGCCGAATTCTCCTCTCCAGTACCCTGGAGTAGACTTTCCCAGGGAGGCTGAGGAATGTGATCCCCCGATAGTTGGAACACACCCTCCGGTCCCCCTTTTTGAATAGAGGGACCACCACCCCGGTCTGCCAGTCCAGGGGTACTGTCCCCGACTGCCACGCGATGCTGCAGAGACGTGTCAGCCAAGACAGCCCCACAACATCCAGAGACTTGAGGTACTCAGGGCGGATCTCATCCAGCCCCGGTGCCTTGGCACTGAGGAGCTTCCCAACTACCTCAGTGACTTCGGCTTGGATGATGAATGAATCCACCTCTGAGTCCCCAGCCTCTGCTTCCTCTATGGAGGGCGTGTCAGTGGGATTGAGGAGATCCTCAAAGTATTCCTTCCACCGCCTGACAATTTCCCCAGTTGAGGTCAACAGCTCCCCACCTCCACCGTAAACAGTGTTGGTGGAGGGCTGCTTCCCCCTCCTGAGGCGCCGGATGGTTTGCCAGAATTTCTTCAAGGTCGACTGGTAGTCCTCCTCCATGGCCTCCCCGAACGAGTTTTTGCTTCCGTGACCGCCCGTGCTGTCGCACGCTTGGCCTGCCGGTACCCGTCAGCTGCCTCAGGAGTCCCCGAGCCAACCAGGCTCAATAGGACTCCTTCTTCAGCTTGACAGCATCCCTTACTTCCGGTGTCCACCACCAAGTGTAAGGGATGCTGACACACCAAAACAGACATAAAAGGACTAGCTGTGCTGAGGGTTAGGGGTTAAGGACTGCTGTGTGTATTGTGTCTTGGCCAGAAGTTGCACTTGAACACACCACAAAGACTGCAGCTGGCACAGAACGTGCCTGGTGAGAGGAAATACCTCTTTGCCAATATACGGGCCGCTGTTATGATTAAGCAGCTTTTTTGAGATCCCTCTTGTTAATATAGCCGCTTCTATTCGAGAAGATGTCTGATAAAAGTGAACAGCCAATCAGAGTGATTTCTCTCACTGATGAGTTGCCGCCAATTCCAAATGCTCAGTTCGCCAAAAAGCCTCAGACAAGGGCTGTCCAGTGCCTACAGTGTGGGACACATAGCACTGACTGCAGCCACAGGCGGTCACTGGCAGCCGTGACAATGCCAG
This sequence comes from Diplodus sargus, assembly GCA_903131615.1. Classification (NCBI taxonomy): domain Eukaryota; kingdom Metazoa; phylum Chordata; class Actinopteri; order Spariformes; family Sparidae; genus Diplodus; species Diplodus sargus. The sequence goes on along the minus strand of CAEMYA010000384.1, from coordinate 1,139,712 downwards.
ACTGCAGACAGTCAGCCTGGTGTGTCAGGGCCTTCAGTCTCAAGTCTACAGCTCTGGTATAAAATAATGTAAATGTATAATCATGCAGCAAACTGTGCGCACTCATACACATAAATATACATTTGTGCACTTTAAAACATATGCAATTCTAACATTTTGTTCAAAATGTACATGTATGTATGTAATGGTAGTGATGTAAGATGTTATGCTGAACTCACCAACAGTTTGGTTGATGGTCTCATGTTTAACCAGGCCGATTAGGAAGTCGTAGTAAGACACTTTGTCAGTCTGTCCCAGTGCTTCCCTCATACTGGACCTGGGAGGATGACTTCACACAGACACAGAAAATACAGTTCAGCTAAAACACACCCATAACAACGAGTATGCTACAGTGAGTACTCAACAGCACTCCTGCTTGTGCTTAGCTGCTGCAAAGCACAGGGCTGTCTTATGGCGATTTGGTGCCTCAGGCTGGACAGTCACTAGCACCACTGACTTCATATTCTCAAATCGTTTTAATTAACTTTATTGAAGTTTGCTAAACCTCTCATATCATCAACAACACATAGATTGTCAATTAGTACCATTGAAGGCTGTGGGCATGGTCTTATGTAATATTGTAGCAATGACTTCTGAGTAGTGATGGCTCTAAATGTAAACATTTTGCCGTGTTGTGGCTGGTGTGCCACACCATGAGGCTTCGGGACAACTCCCAGCTGTGTTTGGTGTGCAAGGAAACCGTTTTTTGTTATGTAGTTTGTGTAATTGTGTGTAATTTGTGTAGAAACCACATTTCCTGACCTCCCATCAAAAACATCCAATGTTAATTAATTATGTGGTGTGTGTGTGTGTGTGTGTCTGTAAGAGAGAGATTGTGTGCGTGCAGTCAAGCACTTAGGACAGGGTTATGCAAATAAAATCCAAAAAGGTTCGGTAAGAGAAATGTCCTCCATCGAAGGTCAAGAACATCATAATGAATAACTTACATTTTGATTCAGTGCCATATACAGTATCTTGAGGGAGCAAAGTAGTTGTTTCACCTTCCGTATGAGGTCAACAACTGAGTCAGATTATAAAAGTCTATATTTCAGCAACATTGTCAATTTTCACATTGACCTGAGGGAATTTAAAATAATTACTTAAATAATACATAAATACTCTGTACTAATTTTGAGTCGCACAAGGGCTGCATTAGAAGATAGAGAGAAATTTGTAGACGCTTGTCTGGATATGCCAATTTGATTGTTTTAGATCTTTACTCTGGTTTAATTATCTGTTTAGATTGACTGATGATGTGCTTTATACAAACAGACATGTATATATGCTGCCCTGCGACTATATTCTTGTGGAAAGGTTTCAGCTGAGTCAAGATGTTTTACAAACCCAGCAGCGTGCCAACGGGACATTATCTAACCAGTAGTAGCAATAACCTACGGGCTGTAACTCGGGACTGCAACGTGCCCAGTACGAACCAAGTTCTCCAAATTATGGAGCTTAAGTTACAAACCAGGGAAGGAGCAAGCTATGACCTGGTGTGAAAGACGTGTAGAGAAGAGAGTGCCGCTGTTGTTGATCCTGTGAATACTGGGTAGAGTAACTGCTTGTGACAGTGTGCGTGCGTGCATGTGTGCAGTGCAACCGAGTTGCAGGAATCAGGGAGGAGTGAGAGCTCTGTGAGTAGTAGTGTGGTCACAGCTGATAATTTTCTTAAATGACAACTTTGGATATTGACACGTTCAACTCGCATTAGAGCGTCCTCTATGGTACATCATCCAAAATACTTTAAGTACTCCAACATATCCAGCATTATGCTGTTCACCTGCTCACTCACACCCAGACCTGTGACCACATCCCCACTGTCTTTCAGAACCTCCACTGGCTGGGGAAGGGCCTTCTCTATTGGAACTCACTCCTCAAGAACATCAGAGACTCTTCCTCACTAACCACATTTAAGAAATCCCCAGACAACACACTCTGTAAAACCTGTAATCCTTGTTATGATATGTCCCTGTATCTGTTTTTCATTTGGTTGGTGTCTTCTGTATCATGTCTTTGGGTATGTATTGTTATTATTGTTATTACAGTATCCATAAAGGATACTGGTTTCTCTCGGCCCGAGTGCTCGGCCCATCCCGAACATACAATATACACTGATCAGGCATAACATAAAGACCACCTGCCGAATATTGTGTCGGTCCCCTTTCCTGCCAAAACAGCCCTGACCCGTTGAGGCATGAACTGTAATGTGTCAAAGTAACATCCACATGGATGGCAGGACCCAAGGCCATCCACGTGTAAAAGAAAACATGATTCATTAGACTAGGCCACCTTTGTCCAATGCTCTGTGGTCCAGTTCTGATGCTCACTCGTCTCGTTTGGAGAGAGTGTGTAGTCCCAGTGAGTGATCACTGGAATGTGTATGCGTGTCCTACCTGTGTTTGAACCTGTCACAGAGGGCGTCGATACACTGAGCCAGTGTGGATGGTTCCACCCCATCCTGCTGCTGCTCCTCCTTGTCATTCTCATCTGCAGCCACAGAGGGAAGCTGCTCAATGGAGGTGGATGTGGGGACGATGACAGTGTTGGGACTCTTCCCTGATAACAGATCCTGGTAGATCACCAGCACACTGTCCAGGAACTCTACAGACACATGAGATAACAGGCTACATTTTCTTTCTGTTCAGTAGTCATTAGTAGTCTGTGTAGCTGGTAGTTCATTGACAATCTAAATCAGAAACAGCTTTAATGGCCAAGTATGTTTACATACTTAAACTGGTAATTTATGAGAATCAATTTGTATGTATGAGGTATTAAGGTCACTGTCAATCTCCAGATTGAGACTGAATTAATAAAGTGGCAATCATGGGTAGTGTCCCAAGATGAATTGAATGCAGGTTGAATGTTAGTCTCTGTTGGTCTCAGTAATACTGATCGTTTCATACAGCTGGTGTTGAAAACGAACACTTTCTTTCATTTTGCACAATCAATGCAATAACGCTACTATTTTCATAATAGATATCTCACCACAGAGAGCATTCTAGTGTGGTGATGGACAAAAGGTTCCTCAGCACAGAGCACATTTTCTTTCTGCCTTATGGACAGCGAAGATTTTCAACAATGAGAATTTTACCCCATGATGGACTAACTATTGTCAAGACAGACATATTAAACACTTAAGTAGGCTTCATTTAGAATATTACCAACTATTTCGCACTTTAAAATTACTCTTCGAAGTTTGATTCTATTGAGAATTAATTAGAAGCAAACGCCCACCATAAAGGAAAGGTTACAAACATACTGCACACAAGCAATTTACCAATTACCACAGTAGTTTCATTGTACCTTGGTAATAAAACTGCAGCTGGAATGCATAAAGGAAGTCAGAGAAGGACATCAAACAATCTATGGCGTCGTCCATCAGAACAATTCTTGAGGACAAGATAGGAGAAAACATTACAGTTAACAGCAGTCTGCTGTCAACGGTTGAAGTCCAGTAATGAGCGCGTCATTAAGGGACCCAACTAACATATCAAAGAAAAGACAATATGTGCAAAAAAACAATTGAAAATCTGAGTGGTATGAAACAGGAAAATAAATACATAAATACTGACAGTTAAATGTAAAGGGCTCAATGACCATGAGATAATAAATTTACTTGTTAGGTCTGTTGTATGTGTTCTCATTAAACACAGTATAAATACATGATGATGACTACACTTTAATACTAGCACAACTACTTAAGTTGATGAAGGTTTGCAGTCATCCAGGTCATGATAATTCTTGGAAACTATTACATCCAAGAGGCTTCTTCAGTTCTAACTGACGGGAGGAGAGTGTCCTTACAGAGTCATATGGGTTCTGAGTTGTCTGGGCCACTTGTGGGTCGTTGACCCAACCAGCCTTCATGTGAGTTGCTAGGGCTAGGTGAGTCCAGGTGTGAATGGTTGTTAAGCTGTCTAGGGAGGGAACTCAGTGCTCCATAGGAGGTGGGTGATAAGTAATGTCGTAGGCCACCTCCTCTGTTTAAAGACAGTCGGTCCAGTTTGACATAGATGTATTCTTTTACTCCTCTTTCAAACCATCTGTCTTCTCTGGCCAAGATGTTTATATTGTAGTCCTCAAAGGAATGATTTGTCTCCTTCAGATGTAAGTGGACAGCAGAGTCTTGACCTGAGGAGTTGACAATCCAGTGTTGTGCCATTTGTTTATGGAGAGGTTGTTTTGTCTCCCCATTGTACAAATCTGTGCAGTCCTGGCTGCACTGAACAGCATAAACTACATTACTCTGCTTATGCCTGGTGCTTTGTCCTTAGGATGGACAAGTTTCTGCCTTAGTGGACAGCAGAGTCATGACCTGAGGAGTTGGCCCTCCTGTGTTTATGGTGGTACTACTACTTTACTATTACTATACTATTTACCATTAGATGAATGGAGAATTGTGGATCTTTATTTGTAGTTTTAGAAAGTTCATTTGATGTTGATTGTATGTATCGTATGTAAAGCATTTTACAATTAATATATTATAAATGTTATATATAAATGTTATATATATATATATATATATATATATATATATATATATATATATATATTTTAGACGCATCAGAGGGAGAGTACAGTGTGCTGTCTGTGGTGTGTCTCAGTGTACTGACCTGGCTGCACTCTGCACTATTTCTGCTGGGAAGTCTGGACACAGTAATTGCAGCAGAGACCTGTACTCCAGCATGGACAATAAGTCTGGGGAACAACAACACAAACAAGTCATTTTAGTTGCAGGAATATACTGTTGATGCCAGTCAAACTAAGACTAACTCAATAAATTAATATTTGGCAACTAAGTACAGTAAACGATTTAACATCATGTTTTTAATTCACTTAAACTGTCTGTAATAAGGTGGACTTTTAATGACTGTCACAACATTACTATCAAAACATTTTTGCTGCTCACCTCCACTCTTGCCGATCTGTCTGTAGCACCTCCAGAAGACTCTGATGAAGGAGGCTCGGTTATGAGGAGTGGCCCTGATGTAGTTATACTCCCTGAAGAGAACATGGTTACTGTTCTTCACACTGCTGAAACTACAAATACACACAAATTAAATCAAAGAAGCAAAATTCCACCCACGACTAAATTCATGTACTCAGTTGGCTAAAAATAATACACAAGATGTATGACAGTCTGACTGTCAAAGAGAAATGAGATCTTGTTGTTAACTACATTTAGTACAAAAACAAAAAAAGGCACATGTGCATCACCGGCTGTCTACATCACATATACAAAGACTACAAGCGTGCAATGTATATTTCTTTATTTCTTTATTTAATAGTTTGAGAAAATCGAGTGTGCTGGGATACACAAATGTGTATTGTTAGGTTAATGAGCCAACATTTATCTGCACTGGTTTAGAAGAAGTTGCCCACAATAAAACCAAAGAAAGTAATCTACTACAATGGTAACCAAATAAATTTGACCATATTCTATCCACAAGCTGTTTTGAAGTGGGGTTGGCTGACTCAAGGTTGTGAACTTTTGTTAAAGGAATTTTAGTACAGCTATAGAATGTTGCAAGGTTGACATAAGCTTTAACATGATTTTCTTTTGATAACATTCTTGACATGAACTGGGAAGGCCTAGG